>QUSF01000021.1:2242155-2636950 GCA_003676055.1 Chloebia gouldiae
GGCGCTGAGGAGCCAGCCGGGCAGGAGCGCCCCGGCACGGCTCGGCTGAGGCAGGAAGGAGACGGGGAAAGGGTTCCAGCGGCACTGGCAGAAAGGAGTGGGAAACAGTGCAGTGAGGAGACAGAATGAACCAGAACAAACTGGCCTGAAAACTCCCTTGGCAGGGAAAAGGCTTCACGGCTCCCGGGGAGAAGCTGTGTGACCAAAGGGGACTCTGAAGTATCACAGGACGGTTTGGATTGGAAGGATCATCCCATTCCAAAGCCCTGCCCTGGGCAGGGACACTTTCCACCAGACCAGGTTGTTCAGAGCCCCTTCCAGCCTCACCTTGGACACTTCAGGGATGGGGCTTCTCTGCCAGGACCCCACCACCCTCACACAGCAGAATTTCTCCCTAATTCCCAATAAACCTATGGATGCATAAAAGGGGAAAGGGGAAATCTCATCAGGATGACTGTCAATCACATAGAAGCCTTCAGAACAGAGTTTGAAAATTAAGGTCATTTAATGTAAAATGGGATCAAGTTTACTATAAAGTACATAGGATGGGGATTGGCAGTAGAACAGAAAGGTAGAATCTGAACACAGAGATATAATGAGGTAGTTTGACAAGTTATTGGAGAGATGAGAATCTCTCATACCAATACCTATTCAATAACAGGTAAATAAGCCAAAGGTAATAAAATGCTGTTCCATGTGAATTTTAAATATCTTACATCTGTCAGTCTTTAGCCAACGCTTACATTTGCCACATTTAACACAAAAATCATGAAGCCGTGGTCGTTAAGTTTAAAAACACAGAACCACAGCTCAGTCCAGAAAAGCGTTGTGCCTTCTGTACATGAGGAAGATCACCAGCTCAAGTTACAGCAGGCACCTGGCATGGCCACAGACATCCTGGATTCCAGGAGAAGTTAACTGTGTACGATTAAAATCTGGAGAAGGTGCTCTGAAGACCTGCATTTGCATAGCTGGAGATGGCTCCCAGCCCATCAACAGATGTAGCTGTGAGCAGCAACAAGAACAAGCTGTGGGGTAGCAGCCAAAATAGAGAGGCACAGCACTGAAACAGCAACAGGGGGTTGGGGACTCAACACTGGATTAATCTTTGAAAACAAACCAGTAACATATTTCGCCTGCAGAGGAGCATAAGCAAATTTTGGAAACCAACCACAATGAAAAAGTGATGATAATTTCTCAGATTTCTAGAAGCCAACCTCAGCTAGAAAGTGGAAATACTAAGAATGCTTAAAAAAAAAAAATCCAGGGGGAGGGGGAAAGACAAGAGCAGCTGCAGTGCTGTTTCTCATCTGTGCAAGATGTGTATTGCAGGTCTCCTAACTGCACCAAAGCAGTCACCAAACCCTGAGTTTCTCTACCCTGTTCTGCCTTTCCTCCGGGTAACAGTGTGTGCTGTGCTCTGCTCTCCGCGGAGGAAAGCGTGGGGCTCCGGGTGAGTGTTGCAGTCACTCGCCGGTCTAATCAAACACGGAGCGTGACGTTTCAAAAACACCGCAGCCTTTGATTCAGCCCAGAGACGGCAGTAGCTGAAATAATTCCTATGTCTCTAGTACCCACTGATGCCCTTCTGCCGTTCTGTGCTGCAGCAAGGGACAGAATCAGGGAGGTATCGAGTCATGAGAAACCAAAAATATATGAAGGACTTCGTAAAAGACGCCTTTCTCAAACGATGAATGTGAGATAAAGGGGAGAAAAGTCATCACAAAGAACTCTATGTCAATTGTCCTGATCGGCTCCGCTGTGTGCTCAAGGCAATCAATGTCTTCCCCCCGCCTCCAGGTCTCTCTGGGTTTCTTGAGGTGCTGTGTGCACGCAAAGGCTCCTTGTGTTTGGCACTGAAAGCGAGCGGGGTGATTCGACCTCCCACTTTCCGCTCTCCTAAGCAGGGCGGTACAGACGCCAGCTCGTTAGGTAATTTGTGTATTCAAAGAGGGTCAGGGAAAGAAACCTGGGGACGTTTCTATTGCCTGATGGAAATCACTTGGCATTTAAGCAAGCGCTCAGTACCAACGGGGTCACTGCTGCAGCAGGCAGGCGTCAAAGAAAAACTCCGTGGTAATCTCTCGGTGTCCTGCTCTCAGGTTTTCAAACACACAAAATTCTGCGTCCAGGCTCGGCCCTTGAATGCTGCAATAAAGTCCTAATCAAGTGCAAGCAGCAGTGATTATTGCTCACTGAGCTTTCTCGGTACAAACCCACACAGCTTACCAAAGCTAGATTTCTTTTTTTTTTTTTTTTTGTCCCCCAAGGTTTTTTGACTTTTCAAACCTCTTGAAAACGATCTGTCAGAGAACAGGTGATTCTACAACTTGAAAAAGCAGCTAAATCATTTACATTTGAATGCTGTGATAAAAGCTCAAAGGAGGAGACTCCTGTTCGGAAATCCTTTGGAGAAAAAACTCATCATTCACTTGGGTGGATGTTACTCTGTTGTTCACACAAAGTGTTTCTGATGTGCTCAGTCTAGCTTGGTATGATCACCTTACAACGGTGCTTTAAAGTTCAGACATTTGTGTCTGACATTTAAGGAATCAACAAAGTACAAAATAATAAAATACCTTTTAAAAAGCCGGTAGATAAACCAGGAGAAGCCTGTTCGCAGGCAAAAAGATTCCAAGCAGGACCATTAGTTCAAGAACAAACAACTTGTAGACACAGCAGAGCAGGGAGAAGAAATGAGGATTTTATTCTCTTACCTCAGGAGTACCAGGGTGCAGGGCATTCACACTGACAGCGGGATCAGTAACAAGCACACTCCCGAGAAGCAGTTTCTTCTTTTCTTGATTCACAGCAATTTTGCTGTTTTGTGGGGTTTTCTTGAAGGACACTTAGGTGAGATCATGTATGTAAGGCAGGTTTCTTGAGGTTTTTTCCCCTAACTTTGATC
Organism: Chloebia gouldiae; assembly: GCA_003676055.1. Classification (NCBI taxonomy): domain Eukaryota; kingdom Metazoa; phylum Chordata; class Aves; order Passeriformes; family Passeridae; genus Chloebia; species Chloebia gouldiae. The sequence goes on from QUSF01000021.1 coordinate 2,245,064, forward strand.
AGCATTATAGTACTATGTCATACAGTATGCAAGAAAAACACTTCAAAACAGCAAGAAAGGCCTATAAAGAGAGAAGAAAAATTAAATAGGCCTGAGGTACAGGAAAGGTGCCATCCAGTCTTACACTTGCTAGGATACCAGGAGAGATTCTGTAAAGCCCAGCATTTGCTCCCTGAGCTCCCTTCTCCAACCCCTGCCTCCCCATGCACCTCTTAAGCAGTGCAGGAAATTCCTGCTGCCTGCACCTCATGACTCACCTTGCTCAGTATTCTGCCTACTCAGCAGCCTCTGGAAACTGCATCTTTCCCTCCTTTCTGCCCCACCCTTCCCCATCCCAATTCAAGGTCTGGAGGAAGAGGCTGCCATCTGTCATTGCTTCAAGTGAGCAGCGCTGGGTTCTCACCCTTCCCTTCAGACTGGGCTGAAATTGCCTCGTGATGCAATTGTGACCCCACCCTCTCCTGCAGCACCCAGTTAATTCTCCCTTTAAACTCAACTCCCATGCTCTTTTCTTTTTAAAGCTGCCTTTAATCTTTGTCTATACTGTCTGCTCAGAAACCATGACTCTGAGAAACTACAAGCCACCCTTAGGCTGGGCCAACCAGAAGACGGCTGCAGGGAATGTATGTTGGGAAAGGGTCCCTCTTCTCTCCCCAGGAGTGTTGAGCCCTCTCTGGGATTGTAACTGGCTTTGAAAAACATTTTGCAGCAAAATGAATTCTTGATACTGCTTGGGACCTCCCTCCTGCTCTGCGCTGGCCCTGCTTTGTGTCACGCTGATCTGCTGCCTCTTCTCTGGTGCCAGCGCAGCTGTCCCTGAAATTCCTGCCATGATCTAGACCAGGAAACTGCTTTTAGTGGTAACTAGGAGGAAAAGAAATAAAATGGCATTCTGTTCCTGTTAGGTCACAAAGCTTCAGAAAGCTCCAGACAGCTCAGTCAAATGTAACTCTCTGGGGATGGGGAAAAGAGGAACAAAAAAAGTTAAAAACTTGCTCAGGTGATATGAAGAACCAGGGGTTACTTCAGGAATGGAAAACCCCATTTTGTCATTCTGGAGCTCATCTAGAAGCACATCCTACTATTCATTCTATTTGCATTTATGGTAAACTCCAGCCAGCCCAGTGGAGATGAGAGCATCTCTGCTTTAAGTCATCTATAAACACCAACAGTGAAAGGAAGGCCATGTTCATAGATATTCTGATGTATTTGAAAGGAATCAGATACCTTACAAGTAGATGAAACCTCTAAAATGCACACTAATTGATGCTCAATTTGTTGTCAAGTTGTATTGAAGGAAAACAGAAAATGCAAAATAATAAAACCTGACAATTTCTTGTAAGTGAAAGATAAAAAAGCTGTGAGTTCAAGGCATTAGGAAGCCTTGTAATATGATTCATTGATGTACTCTACAGGTTGCTGCAAAACCTGAAATATAAGCACAGAATTTCAAGTAGGTACTATTCAGCTGTGATAGCCTATTAGTTATTATAGATACCACTGAGAATGAACTCAGAATTTGCTTCAAAAAGAAAAGCTACTCTCAGTACATTTGCACTGATATTGCTGAGTATTAATCCTGTCACCCCATGTCTCTCAATTTTTGTGACTTCCAGGGACCTGCATAAGTACTTGCTAAAAGTGCATTGTGCTTTTCTTTGAAACTGTTGGGAAAGTTTTTCAAGTGGAAAATTTAAATAACTGATGCAATATATCATATGAACGAGTTAAACAGTAATATATGTGGGACTGTACAAGCAAATAGAGTATCTTTTCTCTGTCATCAATATTGTCAATATTTTTATTTATGACTAAAAAATCTATATAAATTATCCGAAATACTTTCTTTTCCTCCCAAAGTATCCTAAACCTCCTTGTGTACATTTTCTTCTTGGCACAGTTTGCTCTTTTTCAGTAAAGGCAGCCAAAATTCTTAAGTCTTGGAAGAATCAACATCCTTAAATGCTGTAATTTAGATTCATTTTAGCCAGAGATAATTAAAATATTTGCTTCCAGATTACAGAGTTCTTACATGCTGTTAATTTGGGGAATTGTTTTTCTCAACATTCTTATGCAAAACAGAACTGGATTCCAGCTTTAAATGAAGGTGTGTGCCTGGGCACATGTAGAGAGTTGTCACCAGGATGTCCATTTATTTTCTGCAGGTCACTTGCTGCAGAACCTCATAGTAAAACCAGAGGAGGCCATCCCACCTGAGGGGGAAATTCTGTACAAGCACACTAGGCAGTAAATCCCATTTTTTTCCCTAAAAATATGGATATGAAATCAGGACCAGAGATTTTTGTACACATGGAAATTGTTTTCAAAAACCATAAAAGTAATCAAGATCTTGCATGTTGCAAAACCGGTGTGTAACCATTACAACCAAACAGAAATGCATAATTAATTGAATGCTAATTAAATACAAATCACAGCTTGGAAGGAGTACAAGTTTACAACAGCTTTTCTGTGTTCTAGGATTACTTTAAAACTCCCCTTCTTCAGTTTGTGGTTGTAAGAAGAACATGGGTTTTTCCATAGAACAGTTTTAGATTTCTTTAAATTATTGTTTCATAAAATTTAAATGAAAATCCCCTTGCAGAAATCCAGTTATAAAGCCTATGTGGTTTTTTTTTCCTCTTTTCCTGAAAGAATCTCCTGTTCCAAGATCAAACTCTTGTGAGCACATGTCCTTCCAAACAACGTTCTCAGCTTCCCAGAACATGCTGTGGTGGGCCCGGCAAGGGGCCCTGAAGATAATTAAGGGAGTGGAGCATGTCAGATGAGGAGCAGCTGAGAGAGCTGGGACTGTTCAGCCTAAAAAGTGAAGGCTCAGGGGGATCTTATCAAGGTATAAATATCTGAGAGGGGAAGTGAGGAAGATGGAGCCAGACTTAGTGGTGTCTGCTAAGAGACAGTGGTCACTAACTGAGATGTGGAACATTAATCCTATTTAAATGTAAGAAGAAACTTTTTTGCTTCCAAGCAGGGGAAAGATTGCTCAGAGAGGCTGTGGCATCACTGTTTGTGAAGTTATTCAAACCACATCTGGACATGGTCCTGAGCAGCCTGCTCCAGCTGTTGCTGCTTGGAGCAGGGGGCTTGGACTCTATGATCTCCTGAGGTGCCTTCCAACCTTAACTTTTCTGTGATTCTGTAAAATTGATATTATATGATTCCCATGCTACAGATATTATTCCCATGTTACACAGAGGCACAGGCTTTGCTAAATCTGCAAAGCCAGTATTTTTCTGGGTTCCCAAATATCACCATATACCCTGGCTTTGCCCCAGCCTGACGTGGGGATGAAAATCATAATTCACACCACTCCTGCCTTGCAGCATGCTTTGTAAAGATGGGAAGGGAGTCCTGGTTGGGAGCCACAACAGCTGAATGGGGCTGTGTGACTGGGACCAAGCCCCGAGTCCCTGCAGGCAGGTTTGGATGCAGTCTGAATGGCTCCATTCAGAATTCCCAAACTAGCCAAATTTAGGGTCCTGCTATGTCCCGTGAGATTAGAAAGGACAAGCAAGTGAGAGGACATGTTCTCCATGATTGCCAGATCTTGGCAGGCTAGAGACTTCAGGGAGAGAGATTATCCTTAAGAGAGGCATTTATCACACACTCTGGCCAGCCTTGGGCAAGACACTCTCTTAGAGAAAAATCCAGATTTCCCAAAACCTTAAGAGCTGGACAATTCATCTTCTCTCCCTGCTGCTCCGCTTATGTTACAAGAAAAATTCATGTAATGGGAAGTTTATCAAACAGCTAGATATATAAAGAATTAATTTATCTAAATAGAATTTATTATTTGGTAGGCCTGAGCACAAGCAAACACATGAATTTCAGAAAAGTTCAGAATGCATCCAAAGATGTGAATTGCCATTATTAGGGCATTCACTGAACAGAGAAGTCATACTCAAATTTATCAAAACAAATTTAACAATTACCAAACCAGCAGGATGACTTCATTGTCATTTGCCACTAATGACAAATGTTTATTACAGATAGTGTATTTGTCTTCTGAGCTATTAAAACCCCGTTTGCTATTCATAACCCTCAAACCTTTCCTGTAAGATGAAGGATCCATCATGTTCATAGAAAATAAGCCAAGCCTGTAGGAGTACAGCACCCCTCCCTATTCTCAATCAATCAAATCTGAGAGAGAGAGGGGGAGACTGATGAGAACAACCTACTTTTCTGTGCGTGGCATTCACTGAATGTGAAAAGGGGTTTCAGCAGGACCGAGAAAGTAGCTGTTGTCATGACAGCACTGGGAAGCCCAGGGACTGAAAAGATCTTCATCAGCTCACTGCAGCAATGCTGTGCCAAAGGAACTGTGCTGCCTGTCTGCAGGCTGACAACAGAGCCAGGGGAATGCCTGCTTGTCAAACCTCCGTGGTTTTACTCTGCAAACTTCCCCACTCCTGGCCTCTGAAGCTGCAATACAACTGCAATCTGGCAAAAATGGATCTCTCCCGCCCCCCTCCTTCCCCTTCAGTACTCCCCACGCTTTCTGTTTCTCTCTTTGGTTTAACAAGGACAGCACACAGCCTTCTTGCACTCCCTTTTGCCACAAAAATGCCATGCTGAAGGCAGCAGTAGGCTGTAAAAAAACCCAGTCAAACATCAGCTCATTCTGCAGTCCAGCTCCGTTGATGTAATGACTGCCACTCCTGCATCCTCAGTGCAAGGGGCAGTGTGTCTGTGTGCTCTGGTGCTCACCTGGCAGCTCTGGGGCAAGAGGCTGAGGATTTCTGTGGCAGGGTCTGCTCCTTGGGGCCATACCCTTGGCAAGGGTGGAATGTTACCTGCTCAGCTCTGGCCACTCCAAGTCAATGCATTGCCTTTCACACTGAGTTAGGCATCCTGCTGTCTGTGCTCACTGTAATCACCACAAGCACCAGTTTTGGGAGAACGGTTCCATTCCCAGTGGAGTTTTATTTTACAGAAATGACTAAAAATGGTTGCTGCATGGGTGAGAGCCTCATAATTTAGACAAGGAAAGAGAAAGTAAGGTCTTTTTGGCTGTGCACATAGTGATAGAGTTCTGGTGATGTTTATTTGAAGCAGTGGGAAATGAGAACATTTGGAAACTTGTTTTATGCCCTCACTGGTTATCACTGATGGAATGAAAACTGAGATTGAGTGCTTTACATCCAATCTTGCAACAGCCACCTTTATTGCAAAATAATGCTCAGAGATAGGTGTCCTCAGAGGAATTTTACAGGCTTTGTCTGAAACTTTGGCATCTCTGGTATTGATTGCAAAATTCACATTGACCTCAGTGGGGCCAGACTATCAAACTCAGCTTGAGAGCTGTGGAATGAAGGAGTTTGGAGGAACCCACAGGAAATCCTGATATCCTGGTATTATTGATGGCTGCTAGGAGGTGGGGACTTGGCCCCTACTGAGAGCCTAAGTTGCACTGTACTCAGAATTTCACCCTCCATCAGTCAGAATTTCAATAGTTCAGAGGTCCAATCTCTCAGGAAGCTTGGAATATGTGGCAGAATTGGGAAATGTAGATCCTAAATTAGCTCAGTGCCCCAGTGATATGCCCTGTGGATGCACTGCATGTCCTCTGATAGGCAAAGCAGTGATTCCCCTCTCCTGAATTCTATTCCCAGCTCAGCTGCTCCCAGATTCTCCAAACAGCTGACTGCATAGGGGTGGGCAAAGCATTTTAGCATGTTGCTGTGCAGAAATTTATGCATCTTGGTAAGGATATGTTTAAGAGAGTCTCTTTCCCAGGACTGCTCTAAGGTGCAGTTTTGTCTTTGAAGCCTTCCAGTGAAAGCTGCTATTAAACCCACACATGAAGTGTTCTCAACAGGGATGGGCCTGACTTTTAATGACCTGATGCTTTTGAGTCTAGTCAGTCTTTTAAAACTGTTTTTTTTTTTTGTCAAGGTGATGATTTTTGCCTAGTGACACATGCAACCAAGTTCAAGAAACAAATACTATCCTATTTTCTAGGCAGATCAGTGCCCCAAAAGAACCTCATATAATACTGAAGTTATAGTAGAAAAAGGGGCCCTATATATTCTTGGCAAGCTGTTGCTATAGAGGCATACTGTCAGCAGCAGCTTGGCTTTATATTGCATTTAAGTGGATAATTTATCAGAACCATCATCTTTGCAGTTGAATTTCTGTCTGGGTTTGGCAGTGCTAAGCATTTGTTTCATCTTGGTGAAAAGTGGATTCAGCTATTTAGAGCCTGGAAAATATGGAAACTTTTCAGAGCAAGGTGAAAAAGAGCTGATTTTAAATGTGGTGAATCTTACAGTCCATGCCTACATGTCTTCACATAAAACTGGGGTCTCTTAAATTGAGGAAGGTATTTGATTTAGGTTGTGCTAGTGCATAAGAGGTACAACAAAGAGGGATGTATTATAAAGTGTAACTCAGGCACTGAAAGCATTAAGGTATCAGCTCTGCAGAGAGCCATGACCTACTTCTGCCTTGTTTCTTCCAAGGAAAATCCTTTGGCACCACTTCAGGACATGGTTTCTATTCTCCCTGTTATCTTGAGGACCTGATCTTACACAAAAGTGCCTCAGACACATCCCAGTTTCTCAAGCCCAAGTTTCATGTAGAGAGGAAGCAAAGCAGCCAACTTAAAATGAGACTTTACAGAAAAAAAAAACCCAAACATTCTCCTCACCATCCTCAATAAAACATAAATTAAGTGCTGGACCAATGTCCATGAACCACTTGTATTTCAGATTTTTTATAACAATACATATTTTGGAGAACTTTTGGATATGAATACAGTCAGATTTTGGGACTTTCTTATATTGCAGTAAGTGATCTCAGTCCACACCTGCACTGCACTAAGGTAACTCCTTTTCGAACATTGCATGCATATTCTTTTCCATTACATGCAGCATATTCTCATCAGCTGATGTTCTACAGTAAAACCTCAACAGCTCAGTTTATATCATGCTTAACAAAGTATGACAAAATAAATGCTGGTTTAAAAGCCATATAAATATTGAAACATTAAGCATTTGAAAGTTACTCCCCTCCTCCCTTATCTAATTATACTGTTAATAAGCAACATGCAGAATTTCATCTGAGATGTTGGAACCACAAGAGATCAGATTCTCACACAAATTCTCTCCTGTATCGTAATGGTTACAGTGTGAGCATGTTAAACTTTAAATCATGCCATCTATTCACCTGAAACCAAAAAGGCTGTTCCCATCTGGGCTCAGATCTGCTGCATCAACACTAATTCTGTTGCCCTGGTTATGTGCAACTGCAGGTCAGGCCAAGAACACAGTAATTTGTCTTGCAGTTCCAGTGTAATACCATTGTCCCCTTTTTATCTTTAATTGTTGCTGTGCACCATTAATCAGCAACTTCCCGGTACTTTAAAGTCACTTTGTCTTTCCATTTGGTGAAGCAACCCCATTTCATGGGCAAAGGAAGGCTCTGAGATCTGGCTGCAACCTTGCAAAGAAACCTGTTTATGCAAAGTCCCATCAAGAACTTGTTTCATTTAGGTTAAAGGATCAAGTCCTTAACATTTGAAAATACACAATAAACACACAACACTGCATCATTGAGTAGGAAGGTTAATAAAAATACAGCCTGGCATTAACATTAAAAAGGCTCTAAATTTTTTCTTCACAGGTAATTAGTTCACACAATGAAATAATCTCCTTTCTTATCCTGGAAACACATGCATAAAACAGCTCAGATAACATCATTTACATACAGGCTGCTGCATCCGCATGTTAATGTCTGGCAGTGAAAAGTTCAGGCAAGTTTGTAATCCCCGATTTCCTGCGCGTGCTCAGCACCCAGATTCCCAGAAGGAAGGGAAAGGGATACTAAATATTCCTGAGATGACAGGTCAGCTGCAGCCCGCCACATCTGGGCAGCTTGCACAGTTACAGAGTTTCCTTGAGTATGGGGTCTGAGAAATGCCCAGACACTCCTGGACAATTTTTGTTTTTTTAATTACCTTGGTATTTGTTCCTTTTGTCAGTCACTTCTGGCCATGGCCATCACCCTAAGCCTATTGTGCTGCCGCCACTTGCTTTGTCCGCCGCGCTCCATCGCGTGGTACTGGGAGCAATCTGCATTCCCATTTAAAGCACTATCATGTCACCCATCAGCGATCGCTGCCTTTCATCCCCTAAAACTCCCATACAATGGCAACCACGCCGTGAGCACAAAGAGCCAGGCACAGGGGGAAAGGGAGGGAGCTGCAGTGGGAATGCAGCAGCAGCAGCTGCAGCCGGGCTAACTTTGTTCTCCCGGGGTCCTTCAGGGTGAGCTCTTGAACTTGGACTGATAACACCCGTGCCCTTCATCTCCTGCTTCCCCTCCTGACACAACTCATCTGCCCAGGGCAGGCGCTGGAAGGAAGCTTGGCTGCCTCTGCATCCAGGCCAACAGGTAATGATGGTGTTTTTCCAGCCGTGCCTACGGCCAGCTGCAGGAGAAAGGGAGGGCTGCGGAGGGAAAGCCTCCCCCTGCAGGGTTACTGATGGCCAGCAGCACTTTCCAAAACACCAATCCAGCTTGCTGGGCAGCCTGAAAATCTACAGCTCCGCCAGCAGTTGTTGGAGGAAGCCAACCATTCAAGTGAACAGCAATGCGGTTTGCTGCGTTCAAAGGCGCAGGTACAGCACCCAAGGGTTTGGGAACCACCCGGAGAGTCTGCAGCTCCTAAGCTTTAACAAGGATTCACTCCCGTACACTGCCATCCTCTTAAGAGTTTGGAGCCATCAGCTGTAGAGATCTTAAGACTTTACATACCGCCTCTGATTAATCGCCTGAAAATGTTGTGAAAGTTAGGGCTTCTGTCTGCAGGTGAAATAACTGCAGTGCTCCAGGCTGGGAACAGCCAGCCAGGGCAGGATGGATGGGAAGCACTCCTGTGAAATAGGCACGGCTCAAAGCAAGGCTTTATAGAGTCCCACTTTTTACAAACATGACCCAGCTGTGCTCCTTGGGGGTCCACGAGATTTTAATGAGGCAAAAATGATCAAAATGTCATGACCTCTGTTCTCCCTTGTCCTAAAATCTGGATGATGGAAATGAAGTGGAGCTTATCTAGGTTATATTTAGCTGATCAAACAAAATGGAATAGCTTTAATATAATGAAATAAAAGTTTTAAAATAAAAAGCTGTGAGGACTGAGTAGTTATACCCCCAAATCAGCTTATATAAGCAAATGTGCTTTTCCCAGGGTTGTAATCCATGAATATTAACCATTCCTCTTCACTAAGGCAATCTCCTAAATGGCTGAGGCTGGTTGGTTAATTTGTAGCTGCTACCTTGTAAGTAGTGGTCAGGATTTCACACATTATCCAGGCACTTTGTCTTTATTAAAAATATTTATTTGTAGGCACAATATACTGGAAGCAGTAGTTACAAAAAATTATGGGTCTGCTGGCACAGGCTAAGAAAACAGCCAGGAATGTTATTCAAAGGTGATTTTGGTTTCCAGGCAATTTCCCTGCTCAGAAAATGACACTTCTAGCTAGACCTGACTCCTACAAACTGGCTTCCTTGCAGTACCAGCCCTTGCATGTGCAAACTCTCTGAGACATTCTCCAGGTAGCCAAAAACCAAACACAAAATAGCATCAGGAAACATTCATCAGAGAGTTCAGCTGTCTTTTGTCCCCTCTGTCTAGATATGACCATTTCAGTGTATAAAGAGAGTAAACCCAAGAGCCATTAACAGCTGTTTCCTAGACTGGTGGATGAGCATACTAAAAAAAGAAAAAGAAAAAAAAAAAGTCATTCATGTTTAAAGCTAGAACATCTGAAACATGTTCTTGCTGACTTGGGAATTTACCAAGAAGTTGCACAGTATGAAGCACTCAACTTACATGTGTAATCAGTGTCAAGACTCACCAGAAATTCACATTGTAAAGAGGTGATTTATGAGCTGAGTTGCTGAATTTTTGCAGCCTTTTTCCCCCCTCTCAATTGCTTTGAAATGTTCTGTCAATTAGTGACAAATTTCTCAAATAAATTCTTATGTATTTGTTTATATACCTACTAATTATTTTATTTCTAGTAAGGTGACTATAACTTAGAAAAAAGTTTTTTTCTAAATAGAATCCATTGTTGAAAATGAAAGAGATTTACATGCAAGTTACATGGGAATCTTGGATGTCTCTCATTACATGCTTTGACTCAATCTTTCAGGATAATAAGCACCTGCAGATTTTCACCTCTCCAAACAAGAAACTGATTGCCTGGGTCCAGCTGCCCATGTAGGGACAGACAGCTGGGGTGTGGATAAGGCTCTTTTCCTCCACATAAAGAATGCAGAATATTTTACACGTTGGGCTGTAATGGATTTAAAGATGCAGAAGGGAGTCCAGTACAGCACCAGGCACTTCACTATGACAGAGACCAGATAACAACAGATGAGGATGAGGTACCTTCCTGAAAGTTTTCATTGAGAAAACCTCGAGGCTGTAAGTAAATCTTCCTTGTTCTACATATAAAGTTAAACATGCAGCGTCTGCTGCTTTTTTTTTTTCTTTCCTTTTTTAAACAGTACTCATTTCACCTTCAAAAGAGCAAGAGGGTGTTTCCATTTTTAGTCTGAAACACTTTGAACTATTCCCGTTCCACAGAACAGGGATCTGGATAGTATTTGACAAAAAGAAAAAATTAATTCCTTATTTTCGTTTTGGTTTCAGTAATAAAGAAGTTAATGATCCCGCATCTGGTTTCGTCCAGATATACTCTACAGCAGGCCACTGAAAGCAGCACTGTTTGCCTATAGTTTTTCTTTTATCCCAAACAGAACCTAATCCAGCCTAAATAAGTGTTCTGAAACACATCCCTAGCCAGACTGCCACATGAGGCAATTAGCAACCTCTATGCTGATGTCACTTACCCAGACCTGCAATTAAGAGTTGCTCGCAGCTTCACCACAGCAGCCAGATAATATTTAGACAGACCTTAAAAACATTTTCTTTGGCATACCACAGAAAGAAGAAACACCACAAAAAACCCCCAGAATCTTCATTCCACAAGTAACATTTGAGTGCTGACACATCTGGAACAGCTGGGTAAGAAGTTGTGGATGTCAAGAGAGCAGCTGCTTTAAACCTTCATTTTGGGTCAGGCATTTGTTTGCAGCCACCAGTATATTCTGGTTTTTTTTAGCAGTTTCTTCAGTGTTCCCATATGGACAAGCCAAACAGCTCTTAGGATATACCAGCAACCATATATAATGTTCTTTAGAAGAAATGAAGGCCAGATGTTGTTTTGTTATCTCCACGTGCATCCTTAAAAAAGTTAGATTAAGTTGTTTCAGATATATTATCAATGCCAGGTACCAGCAATTTGTTTATCAGCCGTTTAAATGTCAACTTTCTAAAGGACAGAAAAGAACATTTTAACTTAGGATTCAAACTGATATAAGATTAAACTACCCTAGAATAACTTCAGAAAATAATTATAGCACAATCCAAGATCACAGGGACAAAATAGTCCTGTGTAGAAAAGACATGATGAGCCATTTCCGAGATCTGAATGAGTATTACTTATGGTTTATTAGGAAAGGAAATAAATAAAACCACTCCACCTTATCTTTAAAATAATGAAAAGTTTGAGGTAAGACTTATCCAACAGCACCACTGATTAAAGGTCTTCTATTCTGCTGCTTTGCTCACCCAGGGTACAACTTAATCCACCAGTCTAAGTCCTAGAGAATTTAATAAATCTATTACTGACAGAGTAATTCATTGATGTTTTCATGTATGCACTCCAGTGGATCCATTGGGGTGGATAAGAATTCTGTCACAGACTGTCCAATTAATGTGATTTAGATTGAAATGTGCAATTTTTTTTTCTGATTTCCTGAAAGTAGAACCGTATTGGACTCACTTTATAATGGGTATTTCTGAGAAAATGTGAAGACTACTTTTTCCACATCAGCGATAACATAAACAAGGCTTGGGTTTCAGCTGCCTGGTGAGGTCTTTCCCTTTGAGCCAGTCCACAACATACAAAAACTGCCAAGACACCAACTGTAACTTTTTCAGTAATGTCACTTTATTAAGGGACTTTAAAGATTCACATTCTCTAGTAGCCTTGGAACAATGCAAATGGTGAACAAAAGACAAAAATAGATGTAATTGGTTCTGAAAAGCATGAACATCTGTAGAGAATGTGTTGCATTATTCCTAAGGACTCTTGCTTTTGAAAAAAAAGCACGTTCCATATATACAAGTGTCAGTGCAATAGCCAATAAAGCAATCAATCAGAAATATAAAAATATCCTAAGATACAAACTTAAAATAGATGTTTGAAGGCTGACCATATCAGTATTCTGATATTTCTATATCTCAGGAGTACGACCACTGGGATGAGTTATTCTGACGAGGTAAGAAACAGTAGATGCTCTGTGATAACACAAAGCCATACACTTGTTAATTTTTTTTCCATAAGACAAAAAAATAGAGCACCCAATGAAACTCCAAGTCTTTGCAGCAAGTGCCCACAGGAAGAGAAATGATAGCCTATAATCATTATTATAGTCCTGCATCATTCACCTTTGCTGTCTTTGCCAACAGTTCACCAAACTTGCTCATTCTTCCCCCCTTGCCCAGCTCCATTATACACTGCACATTCCTTGCAGATACACCAAACCAACAACTGTTTTAGACACAGGAAACATCTATAAATGTCCAAAAATCACTTAGTCATTCTTTCCTTTATTGGCTGCAATTCTTTTCTTGGCAGCAAGAGCAGAAAGAGATTGCAAAACTTGACAGCAAACAGATCTCTCAAGAAGGGTTAGGGAGAGAACAGGGTGTGTCTATTTGCTCTGCCTCAGGTGTTCCAGTGATGCCACTGAACTTAAGCCTTGGCTGGTTGTACAATAAAATCACATTCCTCTTCTCTGCTCTGTCTTTTGCATGGAAGGATGCACTAATTTGGGGCTGCTGTTCCAAAAAGAAGAGGGCAATGTGGTAACTTTTCAGCTCAATGCTGTATGCCTGCATCATCATTCATCTTTCCTTCAGCCACCTCTACCACTGTAACCCCTCCAGGCTCTGCTGCTGAATTCTGATCCCTAATTTTTTTACTCTTCAGAGAAAATAGCAGAACAGGTAGCCAGACAACATACTCTGTATCTTTGTGGCAAAGAGCACCAGGAAGAACAGGCAGCAGAACTGGGAGTGCCAGAAGAATCCAACAAACACAAACTCCTACTTGGGGAGAGGGGCAATGGTAAAGTCATTTCAAACTGTGAGACTCTGTGGAAAAGCACAATGAATTATATAGCTTCTAGAAGAGTAATATTAACTTGATCAGGATATGATTTGTATGATAAAAATAAAAACCAACAGGAGCTGGCAGCTGCCTTCCTGTGAAACTTGCCTTACCACTTATGGCACACACATGCACTGAAGCACACAGCAGTTGCCTGAACCTGCAAAAGATTCCTTAGCTTTACATCCTAAGATTCAAGAGCTTTCCCTGAAATATTTTTGTTTCTCTTAATTATTTTCTTACCCTCTTTTGTCTCAGGCAAAATCAGGCAGGTGTGCGAGACGGAACAGCAAAGCTGGTAACATCTGTAGTGTGACAACACTTGACAGATTATTTCAGGTTTCCTTTCAGTTTCTGGAAGATGCTATGCAGATGCCAAAGCCTCCAGGAATCCTCACACTTCTCTCCTTAACCCCACTGAACTTGGCAATCAGCGTTTGCAAATATTGAATTACTGCCCACCACACCCCACTAAGACAGGCTATTACCTCCCGTGTAAACAGGCAGGGAATGGAGGAGCAGAATGACTAAGTGATTATTCCAGTACCACAACACAAGTCTGGGAGAGCCAGGAGCTGAACCTGTATTTCTTGCATCTCATTCTCAGGTTGTCTGTTTTGTTCTGTGTTGCAGCCTTAATTCTTTCCCAAAGAGGAAGACTGGGATCTCTTAAGAGTCTGTCACTGCTACTCTGGTTGACAGGTGATGTTGCCAATGGGGTAGGAATTGTTGCATTCCCCACATCAAAAGGTGGAACACAGTGTGACATCCGTTTGCTGGAAGAAATACTAACCATACAAGTCCTTAAGAACATCAACATTTATTTAATATGATATAAAAGAAATGGGATATGAACATTCGTATTTGAACAATAATAAGTGGCTTCTTATACTTACATCGTATGTGCTCATTGTATAATATATACACAATGAACATAATTACATTTGTACACAAACTAAGTACTGGATTGAAAACCTGCTTATTGCTGTACACACCCCAACCCCATGAAGGAAAAGCCCAGTACCTCAAAATACCTACACTCCATTTTAGTCAAGAGAAAGGAACCACTAACATTAATGTCTATGTTGACAGAAGAGTGGCAGTAACTGCTGACATTGCAACCTGACCAAGAAATCATTACAGCAGAAACAGGACATCTCTTACTAAGCAATAATAAAAATGGCACATTTTAAATATATCTATATGTATATATATATATATATATAAAAATTTTACAAATAAATTTGTTAAAACAATAAACTGTAATGTTTAAAAAGTGTAAAACAAGGTTTAGTGGTGATATGTAAAATTAACCGAGTTATGCATCTAAAAGAAGCAAAAAAAGTAAACTTATATGATCCATCATTAAAAGAACATTAAATTCTGAAGAACAGCAAATGAAGTTCTGACTGTAGGCTGCACATTAAAAAGAGCCTTTGTTTTATGTGCACAGAAATCGTAGCAGCAAGCTGGTATCAGGAGAACAATCTGAAGGCTGTTGAGTGTACACGTGGGCCATTTAAAGCTCTCTTGGAATAAACATTTTCCAGGAAGTGATAAAACGATGCTCTGTGGCCGAAAGCATCAGAACTATGAATTTCATAGATTTAAAATATACTGTACAATATCTTCTCATATTTTCATAGGTCAGGTCCATACATCTCAGGCATGAATTGTTTCAACAGAAGCCATTACTGCTGAAAGACAGACACAGATTAAGTTACTCTATTTTAGCAACAGAATATCATCTAAAGAACTCAGGGGATTAAACACAGCAAAGAACTCTTGACCTCAACGTAGCAATGTAGGTGTAGAACATAATAAAATATCTCAGAAATCAGTTGTTCCAAAATCTGTTTTCCTGATGAATAATACTGCTGTCAAGATATTTCAACAGAAAGAAGCAAAGCCTAGATTTTTTTTTCAAATTTACACCACTTGGAATGAAAGTCTGTTAGATACTCTGAGAGTATTATCCTGTTACACATGGTCACCTCCAAATGCTCTTCACCTAAAACCAGTAATAATAGCAAAGATCCTAACCAGTCTTAGAAATGCAAGGCACATTTTGAAGAAGGATGCAGAATTATTGAGTTGCTACACTGCACTGGAAGTGTAGTTCAAATGCTCTACCCAGAGCTTACTGTATTTTGATAATTGCTACAAGGACTTCTATGAATAACTTTTAACAGTTCATTGGTAAAAATGTTCCTGAGCTTTAAACCCAGATGCTGTATAGACTTTCATTATCCCCCCCCATTAGTCAGTGCAAATGCAATGCTTAAAATCTAACAGGGTTAGTGGTACACACAAGAGATTTGTCTCTGCAAAGTAAGGGCTGTGACAAAAAAGGAGCTTTGTGTTAAGGGGTTTCTCCTTAGTCCTACAATATCCTGTGCCACCAATTTCCTATGGCAAACTCCCCCGGCATCATGCCAAGAGTATCATTTTTCTAATTGACTGTAAAAGCCAAATACAGGTATTACCTCTTCCTTCCCTGAAATCCACTGTACATTTTCCAGATGTTGCCTGAAAAACTTGCTTGCATATGACCAGGGCTGATCCTACAGCCTGGAAGTTCCCTTTGCCACTTAAGACTTGATGAAAATGAGGGATGCTGAATTCCTGTATGTTAAAATATGGGCCAAAATCCTTCAGCAAATCACTGGAATCACAGCCCTAGAAGGCAGAGGGCAGTAAATACTGCAAGCAAGCAGTATGCTCCATCCATCTCCTCTGTATGCTAAGTCCAGCTCACGGAACAAATTCATTTTGGAAGTTCAAGGAAACAACCAACAGAGGCATCAGATGCAGCAATGCAGAATGTAGGTGCCACAGTTAAGAGCTTTTCCCCGACTGGATCCAAACACTGAACAGCCACAAAGGGATGTGTCTGAAGTTCTGGAACCCTTTCTCCACCAGGGTGAGGCATGTGCAAGCAGAGATTCAGACTGACAAGTGCCACTCCAGATGGACCATTCTGTCACAAGCAATTAAAGCCTCTTTAGGGGCTTCTGAGAGTAGAGCTGTCCTGAACACAGAAATGCTTCACCTGCAGAACTGGCTGTGGGGATACACCTCACCAAGGGTGGGGGGCAAGACTTTTCCTCTTCATTTCTCTTTATTTAGCCTAAATCTTAAAGGAAATTAATTTGCTGATCTGATCTTCTGAGCTGAGAGCAGCTTAATGCAACTGGTGATAGATTTCTGGTTGCTTCCCCCTTCCTGACAGGTGCCCTGTGCCTACAGAGAAAATCCAGCAGTTCAGTTTCACCTTCACTGCTGACCCAAACCTCAGCTGATGGGAGAATGTTTGTCCTATTTAAAAAGGATATGCATGGCAAATGTGGGTATATTTATATATAAATATAACATATCTGTATATATTTATAAATAAATATATTTATTTATAAAATATTTATTTGTATTTATACAGTGAGCCTAAAAAGCATTAACACAAATCGATATTCCCAGAAGGAAAGTCCCATTCAATTTTATGAAAGCAGTTCTCTAATAAACATTTTGAATAAAAGTACAAAAATTCAAGCTAAATCTAATCATGGCAGACCACACCCATCAGAAAGGCAGGAGAAGTGTCAGGACTGAATGTGAAGATGGCATTTTCCACTTTCTCAAAAGGAGAAAATATTTTAATAATATTTTAGTAATTTTCCTTTTTTTTTCTTTTTAAGGAGTATAAATAATTTCTTGCCCTTAGTTGCTATTAGAAAGCTCTCTGTGATGACTAATAAGTCTAATTTTGCTAAAATGAAACCTTGGCAATTGAGACTGAGACAGTAAATTTAAAAAAATGTATTTTCAGATCTCTTCATGCTAAGTGACTGAAAATATCTCAATTTTAAACTGTTCTTGATTTTAAAGCTTTCTCAAGTTACATTTGCTATGGCTTTTAACACTGACATTGAAGCAACGCTCATTCTTTTAGCAGAAAGCTTATTTAAACAGACACTTCCTGACAACAAAGAAATGTGGATTGATTTAAATGTTGGCAAAGTGCTGAAGCATTCACACTGTTATCCTACTAATTTTGTTAAGCACTTGCCCAAACAAACACACACTTTATATTTCCATTGCCATTCACTAAGTGGGTGACACCACAGGTAGAAAATGTAAATCTAGCTTAACTCATGCTTTCTAACTTGATTTCTAGAAGCAATCACCCACTATGGCAGGAAAGACCAGCTGTGTAGGGCTTTCTCTATAGAAAGAAAGAAAAAAGAAGTTTTGTAACTGTTTGTTTCTATGTCTTAAGCCACGAATTCTTCAAGCTATTAGCCCATTCTGTGCACCACTGAGCTCTGGTTGCCCGTTTTGCCCATGGCTGAAGCATGAAGACTCATCTGCACCGGTGCAGTGATGCTCATGCCTTAACTCCCTGTTTTGGAACAGCTCAGGCTGTTAATTCCAAGGGCTATTACCCTGCCAGTTGTGGAGAACATGCTTGATAAACCAATTAGCCCTTGAAAAACCAATTAGCCCTTTCTCTTTGTAGCTGGACAGAGAATGCACTCCTTGCAAGCAAATCAATGCACAATTTATTTGTTTTCTGGCTAATTTATATTCAACACTGCAGGTAACTCTGTCTTGCTGAGTATCTGATGCTTCTCACAAAAACAACAGCACACAAATAACCTGGAAGAATATTAGGAAGGGGAGAGGTGGGAAAGAAAGCACGTACTTCTCTGTAACTATACACACATGAAATGGGATCCTTCTGTGAGCTGTGTCTGTGTGGATGGAGCTGGTGACAAGGACGATTCTGGTGAGGAAGGCAAACTTTTCACTGCGAGTCATACAGCAAAAGAAATAAGAATACAAGTTACAGGAGCCATAATAAAGATCAGCTTGAAAAAAGCACCATTTTAAGCCACAGCAAACAGAAGCAGAAACAAATGAAAGCTACACAAGTAAAGGCTTAAAATCTGATCAGCACAAAAAGCACAGCTTCAAGGGAGAGCATAGTTGATCCATAATCAGGTTTAGAAATAAATAGTACAACAGCAAACACAGGAATGCTGATGTTTTATGTTGCCAAGAAAGAGAGGGGGGAAAAAAAAGGAAAATTTAAGCAGTTGGGATAGGCCCAGACCCACCTTCATATCCCAGCTCAGATTAACTAAGTTCTTTCATTCTGCTGAGCAGTGCAAAATGTACATGCAGGTTGTGGTTTTGATTAGCAAGTCACAGAAAGGATTGCTGACTGCACTACAAAGGTCCAGATCACCTTTTATATCCATAAGTTGAACCATTTGGCTTACTTAACCATTCCCATCAGCAACCATCCTAATAATATCTTGAATTCTATCTTCTCCCTTCTTCCTAACCCCCCTTTTTTCCCTTCTTTGCACACAGTTTTGCTTTATTCCACTCTTCTCTTCTTGCAAAATACTTCTCTCCACCAGTCATTGTACCACTCAGGTGGGGTTTTCTGTTTTGTTCTTCTTTCTTACTCCTCAAAACGTGGCCAAACTCTTATACTTGCTAGTTTAAAACATTGGAAACTCTCAATAATTCCACAACTCTGGGCATATCTAAGGTCACTCAGCAGCAGGGAGTAATGGTAAAAAGTCTACACATACCCAGGACTGAGATGAAAAAGGAAGGATTTGCTCCAACCAACAACTACAGTATGACTCAATTTCTGGCAACAGTTATTTAAATCCCTGAATTAGCAACTATAAAAGCTATAGTAAAACCTCAGAAAAATGGAGTTTCTGTAGCTGCCCACTGGGAAACTGTTTTTCTGTGCATTATAAAACTGTACACTTCACATGTAGACTAGCTCAGCATTTTCAATTCACAAGGGTTTCAGAGCATCAAAAGACACAATCAAAATGCAATAAAGGTTTACATATGTAGTGGGTAAGTTGTGCTTCAGTCAAACCCTTTTCCATACCTGCTGCTGCCTGATTTCCTTTTGAAGACTGTGCTGCTAATTCAAATGAAGACACAATCCCTTCTTGTTCTTGAACACTGAGTATTTCACTTTCTTCTGAGCTGCTTTTGGGTTTGTGGTTTGCAACTGTGGTCACACTCTGCAAGCTGCTTAAAAGAAGCACAGCATTTAGGACCTGCTCTAACTTAATTTCAGGTGTTAACCACTAAGTATAGGAGCTATAATTTAATTTTCTCCTGTTAATAGAAAAAAGTTGCAACTTGCAAGTCTGGGTAGCATAAATTAAGCAGGCATTTTGAAACCCTTCTACTTTGTGTAGTCACACTTTTAAAAAAGCACCTGGGATTTAATTCCTTTCTGCACTCCTGCAGTTTCCTACTGCTGAAGGGTCCTGTGACAAAGTTATGACCTAATGTGACAGCTCACTTAGGACCTGCAGTGCAATTTACACCAAAGCTATGAATTGTGAGAGAGAAATATCCAAGATATAATATCCCTCTAATTCTGCAATGCTGTAAAGCAGTGAGGTAAAAAAATAAAGCAGGAGATGTAGATTAAGATGCTTCGTTTGCTCCTAAATTAATCAGCAACAAAGAGCATGCTATGGAAGCACTGGCTGGAGTGTTCATAATAAATTGATACAAAGCTTTAACTGACATTATTAAACACATTTTGGAGGCCAAGACAAGGAATATGAATGCATTCTGTTTATAACAAGGACAACACTTGAAAATAAACATTGCTTCACACACCAAGTCATCAACTCTGACTGAATCCCTGCAGCAGTTGAGCCCCTAACTGGATTTTCCTATATGTAAACCTCTCAAAGCCGTATAAATAAACCTTTTCAGTATTTATGGCAATTGCTTGGTCCATTCAGCTAATAAATACAGCATGCAAGTTTAAAATAGCCTCTGAACATCTTGTTTGGTTTTTACCTTATATCACCATCATGTGTTTCTTCCAATTTATTTTTCTTTTCTGCTTTCTCTTCATTACCCCCTTCTTTTGAGTCAGATACAACATGTGCATCTGATAAAAGATCACCAGTTTTTGACAGCTATAAAAAAATTGAAATCATGAAACAAAAAGCTGTAACACACACTAAGTGGCAGATAAGAAATACAGTACCAGGAAGCAGTTTTATTAACAGACAAATTTTGCCATCATGTATACTTAGTAACTCAGAATTACATAACTTAAGAAATTTTTATCAATACCATGCAGGTTAATAGAGTTATCCTAAAACTTATACCAGAGGCCAAGGGCAGGTTTTGCCTTAATAACTTCCAGAACTTATCCAAACTCTGGATTGCAGCCTGCCTGTTTTTTCATGCTATCCCTCTCTTCACAATGCCAAAAAAAATTCCAGATGCTTCAATATTTTGTTGGTAAGACTGAATGCTGCTCCTAAAGTCTGATTACATATAAACAATCTGACTGTATTACTTAATTTTCCTTTTGAAATATTTGCATATTTTAAAAAGCAACAGTCTCTTAATAAGGAAGTGTTTCTAATGGATAACAACAGAAATTAGTTATTTGACTTTATACTATTCTCCATCAGATATATATATTTAAAAAACTAAATATAAAATAGGAAAACAAAAGGATGATTAAATAAAAGGATGATTAACTGAGGAATATGGATATAGAAGAAGGAAAAAAACCTCTACATAGTACTTGAAAAAATATTAAACTATAAACAGGATATGATTATGCAGAAGCAACTCTAGTAATCCATTCTTCACAGCCAGTCTGGTTTGGCTGAGTGTTAAGGGCACTTTAGTACCAAGGTAATTCCCTGACAAGTGTGCTTCAAACTATTTCAAGGCAGAAATCAAAGCAGTGAAAAATACCTAAAAGTATAGGTACTGCCTACTTCCATGTGTAATTTGTTGTGTCAGCTTTATTCTGCTTTCTATAAACCATTTGAAGCATTACAGCCAAACAAACAAAAATTCAGGGACATTAAATGGCTGTCAAAAGTTCCACTGGGGTAGCCTAAGCAATGAATATGTCAATGACTATTATTATTTAAAGATCACACACAAGAAAATTCAGTGTCTAAGCTATAGACAGATGCTATTGAATTTTGTGATTCCCTATGGAATATTTTATTTTCAACAAGTCTTTATCTTCCAAGCAAAAGGTTCTGGCTCACTTTCCCATCCTCTGGAGCATGTGTCTCAAAATAGTTTGCTACTGCAAGACAAGCTGATGAACAGTTTAATAAGGAATAATTCTGTACCTCTTTAGCAAAACTTGAATTATGTTCTTGATCTCCATAATTTTTGAGTTGTGCTATTTCTTCTCCAGGACTTCCATTATTTTGTTTCAAATTATTTCCTCTGCTGGTGCTCTCTAACTCCTTCATGTTACCAGATACTGTATCATCCTTTTTCTGATTCTGAGGAATAAAATTGGTACATGGACATACTGTTACACAAGTTATCACAGTCTCAGTTCTGAGCCTTCTGCTGCTCTCTGACTGATTAAGAAGAAAAATACTTGAATAAACCTTAAGCATAGATTGCAATAAGGAAAATGGAAATCATTAAAGACTCAGAATTTTCTCCATTTTGTACCATTCAAAACAGTTCAGCCTAACATTTCTTTGTCTGCAGGATTATTGTATTTTCTGCCCAAACTTCCTTTCCAGTCTTTCAATGTCACACCCTTATCTTCTGAGATTTCATTCATATTTAGCTCAGTCACAAATCAGCATTGTTACCTGCATTCATAAGCACTGCTCTTTTTATAAAATAGCTTTTTCTGGTTTAAGAACAAAAATCGATAAAAATCTGCTTTCAGCACCAAATTCTCAGTGCACCTGCATGCACTTCCTCCAATTATCCTGGGTATCCTCCAAGCCTGTGGTGTGAACTGATTTAATAGAGGACAACACAGTATCTGATAATGGCAGAGGAGATTAATTATTTCTTAAAAAAAAAAAAAATCTACTGCGCAGAGAAGAAGTTGATACGAAAATTCTGAGGAAGGATGGGAGAGGTGACTTAAGATTGTGAACTGTGAACATGATATTGGCAGGCCTGAAGGGAGGCTCATCTGAGAACTGGAGCTGAGAAAAATAGGAGCCATGGAGGCAGTAAATCTCAAGGCTGAACTCCTGTGATCTAACACATGCACCCTATTAAGAGGAAATTCCCCCTAAGTCAGTTCATAAATCAGTGTCTCTGCTCTCCTGAATTAAAGTATGCACCCCTTATCATCTGCTCGTCCCAACAACAATTGTGAAGCAACTTCCTTTTGGATTATGGTAATCACTTCAAAATTACACAGCAGGCCATTTATAAAATCCTTTTCTTAAATAACCAAACCGCAGTCGAAAAGACTTCCAGCAGTTAATGCCACTGCACCATTTTTCTAAAAATCAATAGACATAAAAACGATGCTTTTAGAAATAAAAGCTATTACTCAGCATAATACCTCATCCTGGGGATTTCAGCCAAATAGCATTCTGGAAGAATTAAAGTTATGATAGAAAAAGTGACTTTGTAAGGTGAACTATTAGCTAAATATTCAATTCAGAGATCTTCTCACTTACTCTATAAATTTCTTACCATCCACAGAGGCCTGATTTCTCAGAGAGGACTGAGGAACAGGGTGCAATGAACAGAATTACTCTGAGTTCTGGCCCAGACTTGGCCCCACTCTGCTGCCCAGGTGTGACACACAGGACTGCAGCTCCCTCACCCTGAGGTATGGAATGATACCACAGGGAAGAGGCAGAGCTTAAACTTTTCTTTTCAGCAAAAATTACTGACCAAAACATCTGCAAAGCTTTGCTTGGCACGATGTCTTCTCGAGAAAGGCAGTGTTAATCACAGAAATATTTGTAGGAACTCCCTTCACATATAGCATTCCTGATGTCAGCCCAAATGCAGATGCTCTATTGCAAAGGCTAAACTGGAATTCAGAGTCTTCTGGGGATGCAAAGCTTTTGATGAAAAAGTAACTTTTGTATAGCTCTGTAGCAGCTCATCCTGCTGAGAGGGAAAAAAACCAACCCAAAAGGCAAAGCTGAAACATCTTTGGAAATGCCTGATTTCCTGACACTGCAATATATTTAATCTGCTTTTGGAAAATCAAGATGTTTAAATGCCTACAAAAAAAACCAAAAAACAACAAACAAAAAAAAAAAGGCATTTCCTACCAGTAGAAAAGCAAATAATAATATAAAAAGCCAGTAAACAGTGTGGTCTTAAGAAAGAAGTATTCCAGAAGATTAAAAACCCAAAGAAACCAAAAACCAAGCCCATTAAGCTACTGGAAAATAAAACTAATTTTAAATAGCTAGAAAGTAGTAGGCTGCCTAGTATCTGCTACCCTATACCTAGGTTTGGTTTGGCTTTTATATATATTTTAGATATATATCCAGAATAATATTTCCTGGTTAATGACAAACACTTATATCTTCCTCTCCTCTCCCCATCCTCTACCCATGAATAAACAAGAATGAGTGTAAACAAAAGCATGGGTTCTGTTTCAATGTATTTACGGGCTCAAACACCACAGCAGAAGAGCATCACTGAGGAGCTCTGATCATAAATATACATTCCTAGCTAAAAATGTTGCAGATGTTTGAATACATTACAGGGCAGAAAAATCAGCACTGAGTCCAACATCAAGGGAGTCATGATTCTTCTTGATCTTGTATTTAGTCACAAACCTTGCCATTTCACCTTGTTTACTAACTTTGACCAAAACACCCTGCCCTGTTCCCAAACATCACAGTGCATAATCAAGTGGACGTGGATTTGAGCTGTTTTGTTTCCCAAAAAGGCAAAGAAGTGGCTCCTACCATTAGGTGCAAGCACAAAGGGTGTCCTTTTGAGTCTGTGACTCTGCAGTTAGCCTCAAATCAACTCCTCTGGTTTTTAACTGGACACACTTTTGATCCCTGTGGGACCCACCTGTGCCAGCTTGAGTGGATTATCCCTGACAGAGGACAAGCTCTGGGAGGGAGGCTGCTCTGAAACACCAATAATATTGAGTCCTTTCCTCTTCTCTCTCAGACAAGCTTGCTGGTGCCTCTTTATTCTTTCCATCTGTTCCTCCACAGTCATTCGAGGCCGTGAGCCTTCTGCAAGGCACAGCTGCTCCACTGCACTCCTTGGTCTTTCCTTAAAATGGAAGAGGAAAAAAAAATAAAAAAGAAAAAAAAAATATATGTATGTGTTTCAACAAAAACTAAGATTTCAGACTGGTAACTTACCAGAAGAGATCACCTAATGATTTACTAAAGAGAAGAAAAATAGTAGGCAAATAATGACCTCCTATGTATGTGAAAAAAAACGTACAAAACCCAATTATCAATAAATGAATGCTGAAATTCAAAATAAAAGGAAGGAATAAATTGCTCTTCTGAACAGTAACATTACCATCACCAACAATAAACATCAGGAGAATGGGTAGATGCTCTCTAAGCCATCCTCTCAAGCTGAAACAATTTACCAGACATTATAAAACTGGGAAAAACAAGATATTTGACTGAGACAGAAACATAATTGAAATTTAATGATCCAGGACATTTACACCAGTTGATCTAATAGTAATTCTGCCTTTTTATTTCAAGAAAAACTACAGCTGGGCATCATTTAACTCCAAGTGTAGGCTGAAACGAATTTATTATCACTTAAAAATCTGTAATTCTAAGCATTAGATTTTTCCCAAAATAACAACCATTTACCTACTCTTTCCTTGTAATTCACTGGTTTTCAGGCAGATTTGCACTTTTTATAACAGATAAAAATGAATTCAAGCTAATCAGCTGCATTCAGTACATTTCCAGGGATTTATTTCAATTATGAGAAGTGGTATTCTTTCTCCAGTCAACATCCTGGGAGTTTCTCTCTCCTCTCCCAGTCTTTCACAACTTCTCCTCTATTTGTGCTGTAACTATGGTGAAAGTTTTCCTCCCTTTTGCATGAACTACATGTAAATGTGTGTCTTTAACCCTGAGACTACAGAACTGACCAATCTGAAATTTTGGGCTTATTACCTGCATACTGCTTATTACATCCTTATTTTGTGGCTGCTATTTCCCAAATTGTTTTTAAAACAAATCGTGTTTGTTTTAAAGGGGCTGTTCAACTGCCAAATACAAGTGTTTGAAAGGTGCTTCACGTGCTTTCAACTCAAGCCTGAACTTCAGGAGATCAGCAGATTTATCATTTACCATTTAGCTCTTGCCCAGTTTGAGGGTCTCCATGCAGTTTAACATGCACAGCATTTAGAATTTTATTATTCTTTCTAAAGCTGTCTCTGTTAGAATTTTGGATGTTCAGAATTTTATACTTCCTGTGTTTTTAGGTATAGACCTTTAAGAAAAAAAGTCACTGCATTTGACTTGAGGTTGTAGAGAAAGTTTTGAAAATTGAATGATGGAACTGAGGTTACAAATGTGTAGTTTAAATCCAAGTGTGTAATACCATATAGTGGAAAATCTAGAGTTTAAAGCTTTAGAATATAGTAATACATATAAAGCCAAGGATAGAAGTTTTAAGGTATTAGTTAGTCTTTTTTCTTCGCCTTCTTCTTTACTTTTTTCTTTATGGGTTTGAGTGGGATTTTGCAATTAGACAGAAAAGTCAGCGTTGTGGGACACAAGAGATTAGCTATTGAGTTAAAAGTAAAAATAATTTAAGTGTCATTTCTTATATTAAATAGCTCTTATTTTCAAGACTTTGTAGAGATAAATACAGAGCCATTTTGTAGTTTGATTAGTAAAATGTTGTAGAACTCACAGCTTGTAAGACTGTAATACAGATAAGAAATAATAAACATCTGAGTCTGAACATAAAATACCATCTCAAGTGCTTTCAATCCCAACCTGACCCATGCAAAAAAAAAAAAAACCCAAAGAATCCAACTAGCATAATTAATTAACTATATAGTTGCTTAATCTAGTATATAATGCTTCTGTAACAGTGATTTTTATTTCTTTCTTTCATTTTTTTTTTGTAAAGATAATGAAAGTAACTTCAACTTTCGGAGTAACTACCAAACTTAAAAATGAACAGATCCAACGCTCAAATGTCATTTTAAAGTACCGTTCTTAGATCTATCTTCTTGTTCTTCCTCAAAGTGACATAGGATGCTATTGTTGAGGACTCAGGCGTTGGGGATTTGGTTCTGGGTGGTACAACTCCCACAGGGAAATGTGAGCCTGCAAAACAGCAAAGCAACATACTGAGTGCTGTGCAAAGCACTGCCAAAACTGCTGATTTGTTTTCTAGACAAGAGACATGGTGGGCCTCGGGAACTCTCCTCCCACAGGCAGATTCAGAAAGTTGTGCTGGGAGCTGATGGGTGCAGATATTGAAAGGCCAGCCAGCTCCTGGATGGCCTCATTTGTGTGTGCACAGCCAGGCTCGTGGCTGTGTGTGAATGAAATCAGCCCCGAGCCTGGTCAGCCCGTGAGTGAAAACAGGAGCTGAGGATATTCTGCTATGAGGCAGCAGTTTGGGTCTCCTTTAGACATAAAAAAATGATAAAACACAGCAGAATTCCATTTTGGTTTTGCCTCACCTTTGTGTACCACACGGGTCACAAATGTTCCTCTGTTCTCACATTTGACATGGTCCCATTTCTCTTTAATTGCTGATGTTTGAAAAGAGAGGGAAATGGCTGGCACGAGTAGTGTTCAGTACTGTGACCTTTTTAAATTTCCTCTGAAATTATTTCTTTTTAGAACCACCCTCAATAAGAAATTTCCATCATTGAAGTATGACTTCTTAAAACAGCAAGGCAGAAAAAACTCAGATGGGCTGCCCTTCAGTTTGCTTCCTCATCAGCTTAAAAACTTCAGACAGAATGGCATAAAAATGTTTCCTCTCATGGCTTACAGGCTGTAACAGAACTGAAACAATCAGACATGGTTACATTTCCCTACTGCAAGGGGATTGTTATTATGAGTGAATGCCCAGAACAAGAAATGTCTGTTAGAAAATTCATATGGCTCACATGATAAAACACAGCTATGATAAACAACACACTGAAGGGAGTTTTAGAATATACAGAGCCTCTCACTGCAGTTTTTCTGTTCCACACCTCTAAATATTATTTATCTTAGAGCAATTTGCACTACTGCTTTCCCTGACTGAGGACTGTTTTTCTACAAATGGACAGAATAAAATAATTTCTGTCTCTGAGACATAAAGCAGATTAGAGTGCTTAAAAAGTCTAGGGTTTCTTTATATAGTCAGTGTAGCTTTTTCTCATTTTGTCTTTATCATTACTTCACCTCTTGACATAAATTACTGTGAATAATCAGAAACATCACAGGTCAATGAAACCTAGGCATGTTGTCAGAAAGACAAGTTTCTCAATTTAGGTCACTGATAATTAGCAAATCTCAGGATAAATATTCCATTTTCTGCCACCAAGTTAACAGAAATTTAATTATGTGCCTAACACTGTATCTCAGCAAATACCCCAGAGAATCTGAATTGACAAATTGTGTGGTAAGTGCAAGCTTAATTGTATCACAGGGCCATGCACATAGTTTATACCCAAATTTTATGCTAACCTGAGTTTTAAAAACCTACATGACCATTCTGATGAAAACAGTATCTTTGTATAATCAAAATTCTTGGTAAAATTCTGTTACCATTGCATCAGCCTGCTCTGTAAATGCTCAGTCAAAGCACCAAAAAAAAGCAGTGATCCTGCTGGCACTGGCAACATCAATCTTTTGGGTAAAAAAAAAAAAATAGCTAAGTTTAGGTAGTTTTCCTCAAAGCTCTTAAAATGGTTTTTGGGAGGTGCTAAAGCTGAGCATTTTCCTGAAGTCACCTTTAACAAACTATTCTGTGTGTTTTAACAAACAGAATTGAGAAGCACTTCCTGGTAAAAGACTCTACCAAGCAATTAGTAGCTTTTACGGGAGCTAGATGAAGAGAAGAATCTAAAGCATTTAGCAACTGCAAAGACCTTTATTGTCTGTACACTCCAAGGTCATGATCATTATTCCTATTATATCAGAGGACAGAAGGCAATTCAACAATTACAAGATTAAAAAAAAGAAAAAGACATTGTTCCCCTGCCTTATGAGAGCCTGAAAATTCTGTGGTGCTGCCTTTTTGGACGTTCCAGCAACATAACATCGGGAGCTTGATTCAAAAACTGAGTAATTGTTCAAGGGCAAGAACATAAAATGGGTAATTGTTCAAGGGAATGGTGTGTGGGGAATGTGAGTGATGTGATTAGACATGGTGTCAATAAGGATTTCAGGGCTGTTGGTGAGTGTAATGTTTGATTTTTCTGCGGTGTAATTGACTGAGATTTCTCTCGTCATATAATTAAATCATTATTTTATTGTGGAAGCTGTTCCATCAAATTGAGAAATGGACAGGCTGCAAAGGCACAAACCATGAGGCAGCTTCCACAACACAGTGGAGCTCTGCATTCCTTGTGAGAAAGCTGAAAGGTTGCAAACACCGTGCCTGGGGACAAACCTTTAGCAGAAGATTCTGATTCTGAAACTGGTTCTGTTTTTTCTTCACCATTAGACTCATCCACTTCTGCTACTGTAGTTAACTCGGGTTCACTCTTATAAAGCCTATAATCAGGACCCTGAGGAACATCAAGGGATGAGGTAAATAAACAGGCACTTTGCTGCAAGTATTTGTGTCTTAAGACTCAAACCAATTATTTTGTGATAAGTCTGCTCTCACTTGAAGACAGTGTTCCATCCTTCAAGCACTACAGCAGAAGTGTTTTCTGGTAGTTAATTTGAGTAACAACATTTGCAGAAATTACAGGAAAAAATTGCCATAACAAGGCAGAGCTGTGGGTTATTTTTAATGATCTTCTGGAAACAAATTGGTATAAGCTGCAAAAGCTAACCCCAGAGTTTTGTAAAGAATAGTGAGGCAAAGGATCGAAATTTATGAAATTTAAGTCTTAAGACATTTTATATACACACAGAACACTTGATAGGAAAATGTGAAGAGCAAATGACGCAGCTATAAACAAAACCAAATAAAAGTGAGACCGGAACACAAAAGTAGCCAGATGAGTAAACAAAAAATGGTGACTGTGCAAAGGAGGGAGGATGCTTCAAGAACAACGTGGCAGTTGAAGCCACTTACACAGTAAGATCCATTTCTCTGATATCCTTGAACTTGGTACATCTTCTTTTCTTCTGTCAGATGTACTGGGCCCCTGCTATAACAGAGCAAGGAGCTGCTATCACTGGGCAGAGGGGGGATTATGGGAGGATGCTCTGTAAAGTCATAGGACCGAGGGAGTGGAGGACGAGGTGGGACTACTTCCTCTTCCTAAAGATTGTAGAATAGTCACCTTATTTAGACGTGCGCACCTGGTACAGTTATTTATAACTTAAAAAGAAAAATATATTACCATGGCTACAGCAGCTATAGATTTTGCAGTTAAAGGGACAATGTCACATTTAACAAAAAGGAAAAAAATAAATCTGACCTCTGTTCTTTCTGTTGGACACATACAAACTCGCTAAATCGTACTTTTAAAAATCAAATCCATTATCTTCTGAAAGATTTTTACATAAATGAGATTTTAGAAAGTTCTGTAAGCCAGATGTATATTGTACACACTTTAGATATCCATGACAATGTCCCTTTAAAAATGTAACTTCTAGCCAGATTTTCAGAGGAATTGAACATTTGGGAGCTCCCACAATCTCAGCTCTTCTTGTGGGTGCTCTGGCCATCTGAGAACCAGGCTCAATATCTGAATAAACATATAAAGCAATGTATTTCTTCCCATGAGAAGTGTGGTGGGTAGAAAACATATCCAAAAATCAGGGTTTATATTTCTATGTTAGGAGCCTAGGGAGAGGAAAATGCAAGAAATGGAAAAGAAACATACCAGTGAGAATAGAGAGACACAGTACAAATGAGTGTTAGAATTACTAGTGGAGATAGCAGTCTTTAAAACTAGTTCATAATATGGTGTTGTTACAGAAACATACTGCATACATCCTTCAGACATCCTTAAAATATTCACAATAACGCTGGTTTTCATCATAGCCAAATTACAATGTCCATAATGCTAAAATAGTAAATATGCTAAAACCATACCTCATTTTTATATTTAATAGAAGAAAATGTCCTTGATATCATGATGCCTGTTTTGGGGAAGGGGGGGAAGGTGTGGGGAAAAAAAAGAGAAAAATGGTTTTCAATTAACAGTTTTTAAAATATGAACTCTAACCTGTTGCTATTAACCATCAACTTAAAGTAGCATTTGCTTTGTTCTTTTCTTGGGCATTGTGCCATTTTTTCCAAACACAAATATAAATTTCTCAAATACAAAAGCAATGATGAGCTTATATTTAAAAAAAATTATATGATCCAATTCTATTTCCTATTGCTCACCTGCCTCAGAAGAGCTTCTTTGCTGTTTATGTTTAAGTAAACCCTCCATGACATCCTGAATTCTCCACAGTTCCTTCTGAATCTGAGCACGCTGTATCCCTGCTGATTCAGTCTGTCAGCAAATAAACAGCATATATGGCCAGTACATTAGAACACATTGCAAGTGGGAAAAAAAAGGAAAAACCTTTCTCTCTCTTTATACTACACTTCATGTCATTTCACAGTGAAGGAAAATAAAATGCAGTAATGATAGACCCTCTCCCATAGTGTCTGGAGCAAAAAGTAAAAGATTGACTCATTTCATAATGCCTCAGTCAATTTGAGAGCAATCTGCTAATTCAAGCTTCACTTCAAGAACAGAGCCTCATCTCCCATCTCCAAAGGAAATCCAGGCAGCCTTTGCACAGGAGACCCACAGACAGCCATGGAAAAGGAACCATCACTTCCTACCCCAGCACAGGTGGAGAGGAACAGTGTTTGCCTGCCGGGATAAAAATCTATTTCCATTCATGGACATGCACACTGTGCACCAATCAGTGCAGGTTTTCCAGAGTTTGGGCTTCTTTGTAATCTCTTCTGTAGCTGCATAGAAAATCCACCCCTGGAGCACAGAAGCTGCAGTGCAGAGCACACCCATGTGCCCATCCCAGATAATCTGTGCACTCCTGCATGTCCTGATCTCTGGGAGTCTGTCACAGAGAACCCTCCTTAGGAATTCAGCACCAATTCCTGAGCACGGAAATACACAGCAGAGCCCTTTGTTTGTAAGGCCTGAAGCAACACCTACAGCATTTCCTGTAATAATTTCTTTTGATAAAATGATTTAATTTTAAAATATTCAGTTAAATGGAAGGATTTGTGTGAAGATGTATTATGACTGTCAGAGCAAATGAGGTCTAAGAAAGCCACTCCATTTCAAACCTGCTCACTGAAACAAAAAAAAGAAAACTCCCAAAGGAATATCAGTGTTATCATGTTAAAAAAAAAAAAAGAAAAATCTGAAGACTTCTTCAGAACTTACAAGATAGAAAACAAAATTAAAAGCTTTAAAGTTAGTTCAACATTTGTCCCCTTTTTTCATTTGTACAGTTTTAAAACTAATAGAAACTCCAAGTGAATTGAGTGTACTTTAAGATTTTTGCCACACCTGGATTTCTCCAAGCCGATCGAGCTGCTCTTGCATATGGTTCCTTGTTACAGTTACATCATACTCCAACTTATCATATTCTCTCCAAGCTCTTTCCAGTTCCTAAGTATATAACAAATGTAAAGAATTACAGATGCAGGTTCAATTAAAAAAAAATAAAATTTTTTTTTTGTTTTTCCCATGGTATGAAACTTCAGGAAGTAACACATAAATAGATACCAGCAATAAATAAATATTTGTAATATTTAACAAATAATTTAGAGAATGCAATGTTTAAACAGCTTTTTGATTTTCTAATTATACTGAATGAAATTCAAACAAACAGCATTTTGTCTTTTCACTAACAAAAAAAGATAGGCCAGGGCAAATTCTTCAGAAAACGCCTTTATAGTCAGCAGGCATGTTGATCTTAAGCTGTCTTGCCAGCCAGGCAGAAAAGCCACAAGAATGGATGCAAATTTGCCTCTTTTATCACCCAGAATGCACATGTGTGAGTGCACAGCATGTGTGTGCAGTGCATTGTGCAGGGGAAATGCAACTCATCCAGCCCTGCCTGCAAGGCTGCCACTGTTCCACACGTGTGCAGCTGCAAACTCCACAAGGAAAAAATTATTCTTCTTTGAGGTCAGCCCCACCATCTCACTTTTGCAGCCTACATCAAGCAATTGACTCATTTCGAATAAATTGAAAAGTTAATGAGGGAATGTGTGTCTGGAGGATTTCCTTTCCCCTGGTTCCCTTTGCTGTGTCCAACCAATTCCTGCTCCAAGGCAGTCCAACATTCAGACTACAACCAGGATTTCAGGGCTGACATCATGTCAGTTATTACCACAGCTACTCCCTGGAATCTGACACCTTTTTGGAAATATCTAAGTAGGCAAAAATGATTCATTGTCATCATGAAGTAGGAAAGGATAGTAAACAGCAAGTTCCTTCCTATCCCCTTTTCTTTTAAAAAACTTTTGGAAGTGCATAATTAGAAAGATATTTTAAATGTAATGGTCCAATATTAGAGACAGACTATGGCAGTCCTGCAGCTGCTTTTGCTTAAAATAAGTCAAATAAAGTTTGTGCTTGACATTATTTTGCCATCACATGAAATAGCTTATGTACATTATTCACTTCTGTTATCAATTTCTCACATTTCAAAGATGATAACTGACACACCAATTAAGACAGTATGCACCCATTCCTGGTCAAAAAAAAAGTACAGTTAGAGAAAGGCCACTCAATGAATACAGTGAAAAGATCACTTTCCATCCACTTTTGACAAAAATACAAACATGTAAAAGACAACTGAGTTTTTGCTGGGATGCAGCAATTTAAAAAACCAAGCAAAACCAGTGCAATTAGGAATAAGAACACAATAATTTCACACTTGATGAAGTTTTGCTGGAAAGAACGTGGCACTTACTGCAGTGGCTCGGGACACCTCCCGACAAGTGCTGAGCAGTCCGTTCTGCAAATCATCTCTCTGCAGGACTACATTCTGGATGGCTGCTGGGTTATCTGCATTCATTTCTATCTCCTGGCTTGCTGATAGCAAAGCTTGCTCAAGCGTGTACTATTGTAATAAAAAGAATTATTTTTAATGCGCTGCATCATTGGGCTGATTTTCGTTTTATTTCAGCTATCAATGTTCTGATAATAAGCATGTAAAGTAACATCCACTTTAGGTAATAAATACAATTGTCCTACTTTCTCCTTGTGTAGCTGTTGGAGCTTCTCCTCCAGTGCTTGCACGACTTTATCCTGTTCACATAAACGACTAAGCTTAGCCTAGTATAGAAGAGAAAATGACCACAATTAGCATTTTGGTATTTGCATCTTCAGCAATCAAAATCTAACTTGATCAAATCATTACACGAATCTACAGAAAAATATTAAAATAAGAATTCTAAAATTATGTAGGTATCAGTCTTGCATTTTCAAATTACTTAAGAAATCCTCCTAAGAAACTATGAAGTGCAATTATAACTTGAAGCAGCATGGCTCAAAACATATAATTAATGATTCTACAACTAAATCTTTACAACTTAATAATAGGTATTATTCCATTTTAATTTACATATTGCTTAGTATTACAAAGGTGATTTTATACATTCACTGTATGTCCCGTGGCTTCTCAGGTGATTGTATAAAATAGTTAAAATTTCAGCCTAAAATGTAATATTTCCTGCAAGTTAGAAGCTTATTACAGAGGCATGTCCCTGTATGAAGTGGGTTTCAAACCCAAAAGCCAAGAAGAAAATTACTATCAAAAGAAAGAGACAAATACCAATATTTACAAGGAAGAAGGAATAGAAATTACTTACATCAATGTCCAGCTCTTCAGTTCTATATTTGTATAGTGTACCCCTACATTCTTCTTGTGTTAACTATAAGGAAGAACAATATTGCCTTAAAACGATTTAGTTGGACTGTGAAAATGAAAACTACTGTTCAACTTAAGAGTTTTAACACAGAAATCAGCTTTTGCTTGAAAGTTAAACCTGCCACATTGAACAATACATATTTAGCCAATATACATTAATGAGGGTAACTAAGTGGAATGTCAAGCAGACTGTCAGTAGAGTTGCATTAAATTAACAAGCTGTTTCTAATGCAAACAGGAGTTTCAAAGATGTACCACTCAATCAAACATGGATTATGGAGGGAGATGAAATTGCCAGAGTACATCTAAATAATGATGCATCATTGTGCCTAAGTTCTGTTACATGAATTCTAAATAGAGGGGCTCATTCTACTCTGAATTAACCATTTTAAGGCCCACTAAGGTCGGGTGTTTCACAAGCAGGGTGATCTGATGTGAAGCCAAAACCAGAGCAGAATGACCTAAATTTACAACATACGTGTAAATATTTTGTTAGAGATAGTCCAGTAAGTGCCACCACTTTTCATATGGATTTTTCATATGGGTTTCCTACTTTTCACAGGATTTCCTCCCCTCCAACAGAGCATCACCAGAAATGCTACAAATGGAAGCCCTTCTCTTTTATCTTAGGCAAACTCGTATCCTTGTGTTAGTCAGGATGCAAAGTACCTCAAGCTACTTTCATACAGCTCATCACATTAAGTTCTTAACTTTTTCAATCTGTTACTGACCAGGAACAAGATTTTAAAATATTTTACAAGGAAAAAGGCAGCTCCCCATTTTAGAGTGAACTGTTACACACAGAAACTCTTTAATATCCTATACTGCAAGGAAGGACATAACACTATCAACCTTCATATTCTATTTAATTAAAAAACATAGTGTGCACTGAGTCCCAACAGAGACTCTTTTCTTCCATGTGTCTGTCAGAATTAGGTTATTTTGACTTAATAGTACAAGGAAGACTACTGAGACACAAGTCCATGTTAAGGGAGACTTATATAAATAAAAGGACTAGGGAAGGGTTCATGAGACAAGCATTCCAAACATAAAATAAATTTTCAACACACTGAAGTGTTTCATTTCACAATATTATGTCCACATACCTCATGCAAATGTACCTGGTGACAATTTAGAAGTATGAATAGTGTATTAAAAACACAGAGTAACTTTCTTTGAAATGGACATTTCATGAAAATGAATGCTGGAAGATGAAAAAAGCCACAGCACTTTTGCACCTCATGAATGTCACACAAATTCAGATAGCTATTTAAACTCCCACTATTGTAGAGTTGTGTTGTTTTACTGTTGATTTTATCACAATGAGAGAAAAGTGAGGAATGGAAATATTTAAATAAAACTCATAAACATGGCCAAATGTCTTTAAATTAGAGAGGAAACCTAGTAATATTTCACAACAGGAAGATTTTACAGAAGCAGTATTATCCCCTATTATATAAATACACCTTTCCAAGTCACTACTGAGCATTTTATGTGGCTTGGCTGGAAAATTATATTGCTTTTTCAAGCCAGTATTTTTTATACTTTTTAAAAAAAAGTCACTTCAACTTTAATTTTAGCTGAGTTTAAAACAGTTTGCTGATTCAGCATCCCTACCCCTCCCTGAAAGGAATTCTTGAAAGGACTACATTTTAAGTATTCAGAAAAGGAAATCAGTTTTTCAAAGAACACTACAGCGGTGCTAATTCTTCTTATTAAAATCCTATCACACTTTTCAAATTGCTGCCGACTTCTTGCTTTGGTCAAGCAGCACCAGCTCCACACAAGAGGCACTGCTGGAGGGAGAGCCACCTCATTCTAACATTTCCACTGCAACATTTTGCACAGGCTTAGCACAAAAACGCCCCAAATAAGAGGAATAACTTCATCCATCCCTGACAAAACAGCAGCTCCACATCTCACAGCCCACGAGCTGGAGGCAGGGAACGCTACCGTGTCCTGCTGGAGTGGCACGGGCAGAGAAAACAGAATTACACCCCTCAGGCAAGGTCGAAAACGCATTATGAGAGCTCCAAGGACCAAGTTATCAAAATGCACTTCGTGTCACCTTCCACAGACGCCTTTTCCTTGCCAAATCGCTCCTGCAAAGCCTCAGCCAGGGCAGAAACTCCAGAGCAAGAGTGCCATCTACTGAACCCGCTACAGGAGCTGCTGCTGGTCCCTCTCCCTCCACATCTGCCTGTTCAAATTCACTCCTCTGGACACCAAAAACCTCCCAGTCACGCGCCCTGGGAGCTACAAATGGAGCTTTCCATTTTTCAAAGGCAAGCTGCACATGCAGAGTTTGGCCAGGCGCGTATCTGGCGTGAGAAAAAGCAAAATGACCTTAACTGAACCTCCCTCTTAGCTTAGGGATCATTCGTCATCAGCTCTGCAGTCCCCACCTCTGTCACACACCAGCACCAGATGATTCCCAGAAATGAAGAGATCCCCTGTGCTGGACACCCTGGGACACAAATGGTTGAACTATTTAAGTAGTTGGCACTAAAAACATTGAAGCGACAGACTTATTTCATTACTTTGTAAGCTATTTTCAGATTACACCAACTGTTTTGATTCGATAAATTTCTAGGAGGATGTTTCACACCCCAAAAGCATGCTATGCACCTCTGCAGGGTGTTGCACTTAGGAAATTAAAACAGGACAACCAAGGACATTTTTGTTGTTGAGCACAAGATTAAAATCGAGACTTCCCAGAGGCTCTTTTGTTTACTTCTTGCCTTTTAAAATACATCTTGCTATCAGGAAGCAGGGCAAATGGGCATTTAGCTCAATTAAGGTTCTCCTCTAATTTTGAATTGTGTGACACAAATCACTTCAAATAGAAATTGAAAAGACAAGATTTTTAGCTCAAACACCATCACCTTGTATTCATACCAAAACCTGAAACAGCTCGAAATCTAACACGCATAACAGTTTAAATGTATGCAGCTCCTATAACAATAATAACAAGGCAAAACCAAAACCTCTCTATCTTTACAGGAACAAAAAACTTAAGGGCTATTTTTTCTGTGGTTTTAATGTATTAACAACAATTATCCATGGCAAGACCTGGATGTTAGCTTGTTGCACTCAGATTTTAATTCTTCATCCTTAAGGGAACACACAAATAAGAGGAACTGAGGAAAATTTTGCTTTTTCAAGTCAGCCTGTACTACTTTAGAGAAAAAGAGAACAAGATTAACACTCCTCATCTAGTACTAGAAAGAAGCAAAAAAATCCCAAACCAAGGTAGAATGAGTCTAGTCTGTAAGAATCCTTTTTTTCTTGTCTGTACATATGGAATAATTTCCAGGGCCTGTACTTGTGAATTTATGGAACAGTCTGCAGAGCAGACTGATGTAAGTCAAGTGACTTAAATAACTCTGAAGATGTAACAAATCACAAGCAAAAGTGCCTTATTAATAGCACATTTGAAACAGTAGATGTTTTTGCTGTTTTACTAAAGAATCATTAATCATTACAAAAAGCAAACAAGACAAATTAAATACAAACTTTTCTTGCTTTCCTTTGCTGTAAATGAGCTCAGACCTAAAACTGAACTGAATAAACTGAAGCTGAGAAAGATCCTTTTCTTTATCCACAGGAATGGTTGCAGTCATCACAAGCTATTTTAGCATCCTGACAACAAAACAAGTTTCAGTCACTTGCACAGAGGCTTCTCCCAATTATTTACATGTCTTTAAAACTGCAGCAGGAAAGATGTCTGTTAAACCAATTTATTTCATTTGAATAAGAAATTATGCGTTGTTTAGACTTTGAATAAAGTTTTTTAAGCCAGAATTTTAAACAGGTTGGTTTTGCATTACAAAAGTTTAGCAGACTATTTAGGCAGTGAAATTTGGAGTGTATTTTTAGCCTCTCCTGAAAGTCAGTTAATGCAACATCTCACACAGGAAACTTTATCCATGGAAGCAGATGTTGTGACTCCTCAGCTAAGGCAGCTTCTGCAGAAGCCTTCAGCATGTCACAAGCCCTCTGACCTGAAGAGACCACATCTCCAGTGGCAACAGGTTACTCAGTTAGTCACTGCTTCTCCGACAAGAATGTCAAAAAAGGTGTTTATTCAGTGCCTCATGTGCCTGCAAGGTGAAGGCAGACACTGCAGCTGGCAGCAGAGCTTCGCCAGGCCAGCACTTGGGAATTCACTGGTATCCCCAAAGGCAGGAACAGATTAGCCCAGGCACAGCCATACCTCAAATATTAGATATTAAATGCCTATTTAATATTAGAAGCTTGGGCTAGTTTCCCCTGACACATTGAAAACACCTCCGCTCATTATACACCCATTGATTTATTTGTCTTACCTACTCTATCACACAAAACTGACTTGCTTTAAAAAAAATCTAACAGTCAGGCTTCTTAAAAAAAAATACAACGGCCCCCTAAAATTTCATTTAGGGCTCCAGGGCGCATTACTTCTCTCACTCCCCTCCAAATAGTTCCTCCAGGTTCCAAGTTAAAGGTCCTGCTTTGCATGTAGGAGCACAAATCTGACAGTCATGAAATCAGTCACTCACAACCCAGCTTCCTTTGGAAGGCTGAGATTTTTTTTGGCAGCATTTCTGGATCAGAAGCAAACTTACGATGTGGAGTTGATTTTAAAAAAGTGAAACTGGATTGAACGGGATGAAATGGATTAAGTTGCAGCATTTTTTAGAAACATGGCAGTAATAAAGATCTGTTTTACATGGCAGGACATCTCCTTTTCTTCAAACTGTGCAAGCTTTATGTATAATTTTGGCTCACAAGGGCATAAATGTAAATGCAAGGGAACTGGCCAGATATTCCCTTGTGAGAACAACACCTTCATTGTAGCTGAGGCAAGAAACTTCTAAAACACCCCCTGACATGACAGGGGCTGTTCAGTTCAGCCCCAGCACCCGTAAGACACTGCCAAGGGAGAGGGATTGGCCATGCTCATAAGTTAGTGCAGGTCTCAACTCCCAGACAATATTTCCATTCACATTTGTGATTCTTCTTCCATCTTACCATTGCCAACCAGCACTAGACACTCGAAGTGTGCACAGTAAAGTCTGCTGTGACTTTATGAACAGACACTGCCTTTTGGATTTACAGGCCCCAGATCAAAGTAATTTTGATCCTTTCTTTCTTCAGTGGCTAAAGGCTGGGTAGGTGCAAACAAAAAACTTGTAAATCCACTTCCTAGAACGAAACAAAATTGCCAGAAATGACCAGGTAAACACCGCTCACATGCTTTTGTAGTGGTCAAAAGAAAGAAGCACCTTTGAACACTAATTGCAGAGAATCATGCTAAGACAAATGTTGGAAGCTCACTGGGAGTTTCATGAATTTACTGGACACCTGCATAAAGCACCAACTAATTAAATCGTCTAGACAGAGAGAAGTTATTCAAAAGTGTACATTTAATAGGAAACAACAAAAAAAACGCAGCAGAAGCCATGCTAACGAGACTGCAGCGCTTCGGGAAGCATGGATGACTTGTGGGTTTC
Source organism: Chloebia gouldiae (assembly GCA_003676055.1). Taxonomy (NCBI): domain Eukaryota; kingdom Metazoa; phylum Chordata; class Aves; order Passeriformes; family Passeridae; genus Chloebia; species Chloebia gouldiae. Next base: position 2,284,649 of record QUSF01000021.1, read on the forward strand.
CAAAGCAAAGAAGAGAAACACCGATGTTATGAATAAATCTGAGGGACAACCAAAACTGTCACTAAGGAAAGTTTTCGCAGATGATAAAGCAATTTCATTCACTATCCAAGACCTTACTTGATGGTACAGTTGCGGTCTTAGCGCCGAGTTCTCAATCATAGTGTGAACCATGGTGATTAAAGGTTCATTCTCTTTCATCTATTTCAAATCAGGAGGAGCATACAGCAAACATCAGTTTACAGCATGGCTAGATTTGAAAGACGACACTGTAAAATATAGCCTCTACTTTAATTCTTTCTAATAATGCAGCAGATTACATTTTAACCCATGCTTTTTATATATTCCATCATTCAGTAATATCAACATCTGAAAAGTTTAATAATATCAAACAAATATATCAAAAGTAACGTAAATGCTCAACACCAATGTAATATTTATTCACCAACACTCTCCCTTTTTAAGAATAAAAAAGCTTAAAATAAGTTTGGCTTTGCATGGTATTGAAATGAAAAGGATTATTGGATTTTGCTGCAGGAACATTCAAACCTTTATCAGAAAACCTTTTAAATTATAGATTTAATAAGTCAGTGTACATTAAAAAGATATAAGCATTCCCAGCCTGTGCATAGACTTATGTCCACATATCACAAAATGCCTTTATATATTGCACTGATTTATATCCTTTGGAACTCTGAATCATTGCCTGTTGCATTTATCCACCCCCATACATAGGAGTGTATTTTGGAGCCGGCCAGACATTTTCTATAATGATTAGTATTTATTGTTAAGCATGCAAATGTCAAAATCAGGTATTTTATTACATATTGCATGCATTTAGGGTTTCAGAAAAGTGTGCAACACAGAATAAAGTATGGTATTTTGGTCTTAAAAAGGAGACTTCCCTAATAAGGGGAAAATTAAACAATTATGAAAACAGGTGGTTTTCTTCTCCAAAATAAAACTGAGAAGTCACTAAATGCACAATTCTCCTCCTATTTTTGTTGGAAACTTTAGCAATACCTGCTTCGGGTATGGTTACACAAACTGTGTGAAGAAGCATTTATGATCTTTCACTTTGTATTTAAATGCACTCTCCATGGAATTTGCATAGCAAGGTTTTCTTTCATACATGGAAATGAGACAGAGTGAGTTTATGATACCTTCTAGTATTTCTTGCCCAAAATTATTTAGGAAAAACCTAACTTTTACATTTGGAGCAGTATTTTTTTCATCTTATGGTAAACAATTTTTTCTTGTTGTAGATAGAGGACCTTTTTGTTGTTGTTGTTGTTTCTTATCCACTGCAAAGTCTGATCAGCTGATAAGTTAATCAGCCAATAAAAGGTACCTTAAGGAGCTTATGATGCTCTGTTTGTCCAAGGCAGGGAAAAAACCCTAACCAAGCAGCCCCTAGCACTTACTCCATCATCTCCAGCACAGGTAAACAGAAAACCAGAACTGACACAAGAAGTTGTTCTCCCTCTGCATTAAAATTTTCTCCAGAGAGTGGCTGACCTTCCAGAGAGTGGTGATACTAAGAGAGATCTCAATAAGGAGAGCAACAGTAAGGCCCAAAGCCAAGCTATCAAAATATAGCCTTCTGATAAATTAATAAAATGAAAAAATTCTCTGAGGCTCAAGTATTTTATTAGGAACACACAGGTTTGTATGCATTTTTATTATCAGGGTTTCAACCACTTCATAAATTCTACCTAATACCTTTCTACAATATTCAAATTTTTCTTTTAGGACCAGTAACAGACAGTGCCAGAATTAATTTCTGTTGAACTGCTCAAAGGTTGTTTAAATCCAGATTAGAAAACAAGCAATGTATAATTGCTCAAAAGACATTTTGAAGTAATGTTTTGTCTTTTAGAAGCTCCAACTTTGATTTACAGTTCTTCCAACATTTTTACTACTACAGATGCTTAATCACACCTGTTTGCAAAGGCCATCAGAAAAGTCACAGATCCTTAAGCCCTTATGGAACAAAGATCAAAAAGCAGGCAATTGGTAAAGCAATGCCAATCAAAGAGCCTATGGAGCAGACAAGTACAACATCCTCTGTTGTTTCTCCCCTCTGGGATCCATGTTTCCAAAAAATTAGTGGCATTTAAGTGCTGAGGAGTTAGGATTTTGAGGGAGCAGCTATGTGTGACAAACCTTCTAAAAGCTAAAAAGTAAATCAGAGTTACCTGGGACGCAGTGGCAAGTCCCATGCTGGAAAATATGACAAGGACACCTATTTTGTGGTCTTCAAGCATTATCACAAGGCTACTCCCAAACTGAAGCTGGACACTATTCACATTGAATAAATGGCTCAAGGAAAAATACTGGCTTGCTCATAACAGAGGCAAGCCTTGGTTTTCACTTATTTAAGGAAAAAAGAATTACAATAAAGGACAGAATTTAGATCCTCCACGTAATACTAAAAGGATTATACTCAGAGATTCTCTCCAGTTGGAAAAGCCACAAAAATTGGAATTAATGTCTCCATAAGCAAACAGAAGTGTGAACTGCCACACAGCAACAAACCCAAATAAAATACAGCAGTCTTGGCTTTACCACTTTCTACTTTGAGTAAATCTCTTTCTCTGAAGAAGTGATGTTTGATCTCTTTTTTTGTACTGATGTAGTACAAACAAAGCAGATAAAGCCCTGACCTCCTCAACATGTGACAATTTTTCCTTGTAATTCACATTTGTCTGACCTGTGTAGGTCTTGCATGGCAAAAAGATGGGGGAAAAAGCTTTCAATATTTCAGAAGCTCCAAAATTGGTGGATGGATTTGGCACAGTGAAGTAGCTTCAGGTATCTCATTTAGTCTACCAGATTACTAATTGTAAGGTTTTAATTAGAATAAAGTAGTAGTGCACTGATCTATACTCCTTAGTACTTGTAATGTGATCAAGTATGTTTCTATTTAATAATGACTTATTATACTTCTTCTTACTAGAGCTAACTGAAAAATGCAGGAAAATGTAATGGAGGAATTAAGGGAATTGGTCTAATTAGCAGTAACTGAAGCTACCTATGGAAATTCTTGGTGCAGATATGAACAGTCACTTTATTTCTGAGTGGGTCTTTTGTGGTTTAAATTGGAAAGTCCAGCTGTCAGCAACTTTTCCTCTTCCTGCCTTTTCCCAGATTCCATGTTTGGTGACACCCTGCACAGCTGACATTCCAGAATGTTCTAGTGACCAGCTGGGACTGTGGCTGCCTACCAGGATTGGTGACCCCACTGCTGAGATGACACTGCATGTTTTGGGTAACAAAATACTCAGATTAACCATTTTATACATTTCCTCTCAAGCTTATTGAGGGAAAAAATAAGAGGACCTGAGGAAGCTTTTCTCCCACCTTCCCTCTGTTCTTTAATCCTCTGTCCCAGAAAGAAAGGAGGAAGCATTTCTCCTTTCCTTGCAGTCTCTTTTTAACCCCATATTCCCCATCCTTGAGCCTCCCTTCTTCCTTTGAGGAAGGGAAGATAAAAAATAAAGGGCCAGGTCAGCCACTTCAGCTTTTCCAGATAACCTAGAAAATACAAATAAAAGTAGTACCCTATAAGGTGCTAACACAGGACATGGAATTTTAGGCTGAAACACGAGATAGCATGTCAGCTCCATCCAAACCTCCTTGTACTACTTCAGCCTTCCTTAATTCACTACTTGTTCCCAGAGCCACTTTCAGCATCTCAGAAAAAGGGAGATGAAGAGCAGAAAATAGAAGCAAACTATCAAGACAGTGAGGATGCTGGCTGTAGGACCTTCACTTCTTCGTTTGACAACTTCTTGTTAAAGTTCTGTTTATTTTTAGACACACTTTGAAAATGGAAAGAGACTGAAAATTAAAGTCCTAGCAGAAGTAACTCCTAAACATCAAAACTATTTAAATAAATAACTATTTAAAAAAACTGAAAAAAAACCCAAAAAAGATTAAATGAAATGAAATTTAGTAAAGCTTCTGTGACCAATCAGCCTGGCATAGGGAGTTTTATACAGGTAACATGAGCTTAGTAGTAAAGGGTTTTTCAGCCAAAGAGAAGTTTTACTATCAAGATAAAATTCAGAAGAGTGAAAGATTGGTGTGCTGGAATTCTTGATGATAACAGAAAAGTTCAAAAGTGGGACCTTCTGCAATGGCTATTTGTAAAGGAGGAAAAAAAAAAATGTCTAGCTTTTACTTGGGGAAAAAACCCAACCCTACATTATGTTTTGTTTACTCTTTTTGTAATTTCTGGGTCAAATAAATTAAGGAGACAGCTGGCTTGCATTTAGTAGCACACAAGAAGTGATTCTTTAAAATCTGACAATGCAGAAGACTGAGATCCTATGCGTACTCAATGTCCCATGCTAGCAAACAAATCATCCTTGCCTAGGGCTGCTAGCTATGTCCAGAACTCCTAAAATGCACCTGAATTTTTCTCTCAACTCGGCATACCTCGAGCCAGCAGAGTGGTTTAAAAATAAAAGGATGCTGGACAACCATTTATTTGGCCCTAAGACGTGGAAGAAATCATCTGGCTGGGTATCTGTGTGCCTCTCCCTCTGAACTCCAACAACAACAACAAAAATTCTCAAAGCATAATACAAAACCATCAAAAAGTGTAACATGAGAATTTCTGAGCATGGCCAGAGGAAACAGCAGTACAAAAACAAAGCTTGACTGCTAAAAGGTGATTGAATATTCTTGACAAGAAAACCACCTAATCAGCAGCCAGCTTATTGCAATAGAATATGAGTTAAATTCCCTACACGTGAGTTTTAATCTGCCTGAAAAGTCACCTGTGCAACCTTGTAACAAACTTACTGGTTTTTGTTGTGTACAGTACTGAGCTCTTTGTGACCAAGAAGGTGAGAGTTGAGCATACAGGGACTGGAAGTCCCACCATGTGCTATGAGCAAAGTCGGTTCTGACACTATTTTCAGAGATTAAATACAAGTGGAAATATCTAATTTAAGTACACAGGACATTTCAAATCCAGAGAGGGGAAGCGATTATGCACGCTGGTTACAGATGCTGGTAACAAGGTGGAAAGGCCTCAATTACACTGAAAGAAATTCTGATTTTTTTAATGCTTTTAACATAAAGGGAAATTGATATTTGGCAAAGTAATGAAGAGCTATAAATGTGATACCACCCCTAGAAGCAGTGGTACTCAAAGCAGAAAGACTTTCAGGGAGATTTATTTCCTACAGGTAGATGACAGTATTATAAAATAAGAGTATTCCAACCTGCTCTTCCGTGATTTTGTGATTTTAGACTGGATTTTAGACTGGATTTCTAAGTTGTAGAGATTCCTTGCATCTCTGGTATGGCACAACTATAAGACCTACACGTTTTCCTAATTAATGCTTACCACATCACATTTCTAAATTTTATCTGGTGCAAGTGAAAGGAAAATAATTTTTACTATTTTGCATCTTGTACATAGACAATTCCCCCCATTTAATCCTGCCCATCATACTCACAAGCTTGGCTAACCAAGCAGTTACAACAATTTTATACTTCACATAGACAGTTATCCTTTCTTGACAATGAAGACAGAACCACTCCCTTATTCCAAAACATTATAGACTGGAAATATTTGAGTTGGATGAGATATTTTGATCTAATATAGCAAGAAGTATGTCCCTACTGTTTTGGACCTGCTGCAGCCCCTTAAATAAAATACAGAGTTGTTTAGAAATGCATTGCCAACGAACTGAATTGGTGACAATTCCCACCCTGTTTTCAAGAGGCAATAGGAAAATAAAGTCACTGGGTGAACCAAGCCCACATGAGAGTGTGTATTGTGTGTCTCTGTGCACAGCTGGGGTTTTCAAAAACTCACTGAAACCTCAGTAGAGGAAAATATCGAATATAAAAGTTCTAACAGTTGGTTTTAAGTGTGAGGCTCAAAAGTTTCAATAAAAGACATAATAAATATAAAAGATTCTTACAAAAAGTGATTTTTATATTTTTAACCAATGGTCATCCAGTTGCTTATTTTAGAACTAAACACTTTTCTAAGCAGTCTTTTATAACTGCTAGCAAAAAAAAAAACAACTCCACTTCAAAACTTCTCAAACACAACTTGTACAGAAATCCCATTTGGTCATGAAACAAGGCCAGAAGGAGAAGTATGTGATATTGCAATTCTTCACTTGGCAGTCAATTATGTTAGTGAAGACAGAACTGTACCCTCGCTCCATGAGATAAACAGAAACTGGAAAGAATTAAAATCTTATTCTTATATAAATCCTTCAGAATGAACTAAGAAAAATGAGAAAAGGCGACATGTTATGATTTGTTTAAAATATGCATTCATGTTTGACCTCCTCTTCATTTAATGTCCTGTAGAAACATCTAACTCTTTTTAATCTGAAAAAATGAAATTCTTAGAAGTACCCATTTTTTATAAATCGCATGTGTGTCATATGAGCTTGGAAACATATTAGGACTGGTTAAAGAATGTGAAATGCTACAGTTAGTGTTATTATGAAAAGGAAATTAGGAATATATTTAGAACAGAAAAATTAATTGGTGACTGGCTACTGTTTTCTGACAAATTTTAAACTGAGGGATTCTTTTTCCCCATAAGAGCTCAAATTGAGATATTCTATGCTGTGGGCATCATCCAACTTCACAAAAAGCACTGAAAATCCTTCTCCCCAAATATTTCCAGCTTTGATAGGAGCAGGCAAAAAGCATTAAGAAATATAAATGCACAAGCAAATTGCAAATCCCACCTGGTGATCCAAATATATGGCATTCCTTTGAAGGTGATGTGAAAGAATCTCATTCTAGAAGGCAGCAGTCAGAGGGGAAAAGGAAAGGGACAGAAGGTGCAGAATGCATGAAAAGAGCTTTAAAGGATGTAAACTAGACAGTGATAGACAGTTCTCCTTTATGGAGAAATACAACACTGTTTTTAACCTTTTTTGGTGAATTGTTAATAAGTTTTGAGCCCAAAACAGAAATTATGGAAGTTTGCTATAAATCAGACCATGAACCACTACATTTAATTTTGGTTTACACATAAAACATTTAAGTAAGCTTATGTAAATGTCCACTACACAGGCAACTATGAACCCTTTGATAAATCCATGTTTTAAACATGTCCTGCTTCTCATAGACATATCACAAATAAGATGGAGTCTGATTGGAGGCTGCATTAACAGCACATTAATCTCAATCTATCACGACTCATTTTGTTTGTAATCCAAAACAATAGATTAAAACCACTTCATTTAAATCTGGGGTGGCTTTCTGATGCTTGTATCCCCCGTTTGTCTGTTTAGCCCATAACTCCACAACGCACTTCAAAATATTCCCAGGTATTTTTGCTTCAGCTTCTTTCCAAACTAAAGCCTCAAAGGGTTGATAGCAGAGCCCCACGCACACAAAGGATCAGCGCCGCTCCGTTCCGCTCGCACGGGAGCCAGGGAATTTTGCACAAAGCAAACCTGGGTTAATGAATGAGCGTGGGTTAGTGAGGATGGAGCATGACACACATTGCTGGGTGGCTGACCTTTGGGCTGCTGGCCTCAAGCTTTAGCTGCATGAGCTGTGCTAGTGTGTGCTCCCGGATACTACTCAGCTCCGCCTGCTGCCGTCTCAGCTTTATGAGCAGCAGCGTCAGCTCCTCCGGCTGAAGGAGTGCGGCGTGAGAAGCCAAAGAGCAGAGAAAAGGTTAATTGGTACCCCAAACAACACCTCGGTAAAATAAGGCATGCCTTATAAAAGGTTTGCTTCTAAAGTCAACTCAGGTGCACCCTCGGAGTGCCTCACAGAAACTCTGGCAGTGATACAGCACATCTTCCCCAACTGAACACCTCCAAATATAACATGAAAGGGTTAGCTTTTGACTGCTCAAACCAGCAAATGCCATAAAAGTCAAACATTCTGTGTTAAGAACATAAATAATTGAGGATTTTGCAGGGCAAAGTCAGTGCAGTCCTCAAATTTTCCTGACGTGCATATCAAACTGATGATATTGACTTAAGTCAGGGGGAGACAATTCCAGCCCTTAGGATGTCGTTACCTGTACGTGGGCAGCCATTTAAGCTTGGTGAAAGAATCAAAACACGCCCTCATGAAAATGTAGTTTTAAAAATAATCCTTCAGATAATTATTTAAAGTAATTCTTCAAATGTATGTGTCAAAATTGAGAGGAAAAAATGATGACAATCCCATGTTTACTGAACTACCTTAGAAATAATTGCCTTTCACATAATAAATCTGCACAAGCATGACAAAAATAATTTTCCATCCCACCTTTCACAGGTCTGAGGCCCGCAGTTATTTTATTGCTTTACTTTTATGACTTAAGCTGTATTATACAGCCTTAGGAATGGATGAAGAATACCATTTGAGACCAAAGATTATGGAAATAAAGTCCAACTCAAATGGGTATTTGTCAGTAATTCCACACAGATCAGCTTAGGCCAGTTTGGGAAACTCTACCTCAACCATTCCTGGGAACCATTTCTATTAGCAATACTCCAAAGAAAACAAACCACTGAGCATCACAAGTATTTTTGTTATGTTCCTGTTTTTGCTTCTGTTTCTTACACTTCTCCAGAAGTCGGCCTTACAAGAGGTTAAATATTCATGCAGTGTTTTGATTTTCTCACAATCCCTGTGAGTTAAACAAAGCCCAAACACAAAAAGCTCCTAAACCCCTGCTTGCCCTCTCCCACAGCCACAGAACTTCCCCAAAGCAAAGAAGTAAAGAGCTCCAGAGAACCACACATTAAAAATGCTGAAAGTGAATACCAGTTTCTCAGAATAAAGAGGAAAAATCCCTGAGAAGCAGCATGGCACCAGCACTTCTGTGAGTTCAGAACAGAGGAGCCCACAAGAGGGAGCAAGGGATTTCTACATAGCTTCAGTTGGCAAAACCATTTGCTTTTGAGGGAAAACCAACACCAAACCCAAATTGCCTAATGGCAGTTTTCTTTCTTACAGCTCTCCTTCAATACCTGGATTAAAACACTTAATTCCAGAGAGTAAGTGTAAGAAGCTAGGCTGCTATACAGACATTTTGGAGTTCTCTCCAAAAATAGGCAACAGTGCTTTCAGTCTGGAAAGAACATCCACTCAAAGCACAAGAAGCCTCATTTTTAGGAGTATGAGAACAAAAAGTAGCATCTTCAAACAAAAGGAGCACTTTTTCAAGATCAAAACTCCTTTTGGTACATTTTGAAAAAGCCCAATTTTAGTGCATTAGGAATAACTTATTTCATGGCACTCCAACCCAAACTTTTTTTTCCATAGTGGAGCCCTTAGAACAGAACAACTGCTCCTCTCTAGACATTCATGAAGTTGCTGCAGGTGCCGTGCATTTGATGAAGGTCTTGGGACTCTTGCAACAACCCTAACACCAACTTTTCTCAGGGTTTCTACAGGTTTCCTCCTCTGGCCCCTGCACTGTTCTGCTGTGGGCAGGATTTCTGGTTGGTTTTTTGTCCCTCTGGAGATCAGCCCAGCAGAGCTGAGGGAGCCACGAACCCCAAGAAATTTCTGGAAGGCTCCAGCTGCCAAAGGCCAACCCACAAAAGTTGCTGAAGGTGCCGGAAATCTGTGCTGGGAAGTGCAGGAAACAGGGCTTGAGGCAGTGGAAGGACTGGCTGCCCACAGTATGATCCCCAACAAAAAAAAAAAAAATATTCATCTGTTTTCTTAATTCATAACTCTCTCCAATCGGTATTTTCAGATGGACTGAGAGATGACAAAAAAAGGAGACAAAAACTGGTAAAGAAGTGATATAAATTTAGGGCAATTTTTTGGCTGAGAGTCATGTTGCAATTAGGAAAGTGGAGAATATTCACCAACATCACTTTGATGAAGTCTCTTCAATGAGAATTTCAGCTCTACCACAGTACAGTGCTAGAAAGGACATCCTTTTACAAAATGCTCTTTTACATTTCAAAAAAAGCCACACTTTACTTCTAGGATTTTCTAAATAATTAATGGAGAAATAAGTGTTCTGTGATGTAGTCTACCCTCTCCCAGGAATTTCAGCAATGTATCAACAATGATTAAAAAATAGTAAATCTGTATTTCCCAAAGAAAACCTTGATTCAGCAGCTACACAATATTCTTAGAATTCTGTGGAATCACAGATCACTTCTTTGCCTGATAATTTAAATAAAGGTAACATTTAAAGGAAGCTTTAACTAGAATAAATTTTCAATGTTGCATCTTCATACTTAAAGGATTATTCTTAAAAAACCCCTGATGTACAAAATAAAAATCCAACTCACTGTTTTGCCTTGGAGGCTCTGAGGAGTAACAGGCTGTAAACTCAGACCTGCTGGCATCGACCTTCTGTCAGGCACAAAGACATGCTGTACAAAAAAAAAATAGCACAGTGTGATCCACAGTTATTTCTAAAGATTCAAAAACTTCAAATGCTAACACAAAAAGTCAAGCCAACTTCCCCCTCATGAAAATTTGCTATGATTTGTGCCAGTCATGCTCCCTTGCTGATCTACTACCTAGGTCACTCAAGTAGTCTACTGCTAAATTCTAGAAATACCCCAAATTTCATATTTCATTTAATTAACAGTTCTCCCTAATTAGTGTTGTTACTGACAGAGTGCTGACCACGAGCAAGGTCTACCCAAAAATCACATTCATTTCTGACAATACACCAAGAGACTGCCACTACAGTTCTATTTCCAAAGCCTAAGCAATATAACCAGTAATATTCCCCAAAGCGGATGTTTATCACTTAAATCTATGTTTAAATAAATGTACACATTAGCTAAGAACATAGAAAAATATTAAATAGTCACAAATATAAAATGCTTTGTAGCAATTTTAAAGGAAGCCTGGAAAACAACAGACAGTTTTAGCACAAAAAGGTCTACAGCCATGGCAAGATACCTTAGGAAAGTACATCTACAATGATTTGTGATAAAAGAAACCATTGAGGACTTATTTCCTTTATCACTGTTCCAAAGGGAACTCATGTGACACAGTTCATTTAAGGTCAGCTGAAGAACAGCAATTTGGGGAGGTAAGTCTTTTTCTGTCTTGCTGTACTCTCAAAATATTAGGGGCAGATTGGTAGATAAAGTAAGTTCTGTGGGTGTAGTGCAGCATTCTTGGGGCTGCAGATGTCATTTCTATTTCAAGAATAGTAGGGAAGGTCTTGGAAAAGTAAGGAAAGACAGCACAGGACAGAAAACTAGCTGACATGAAAAGAAATAGGAAAGAAAATTTTCAAGCTGGAGGGTGACCACTTTGGACTAGGCAATGCCTTTTAAATATATATAAGAACTCAATTGAAAACCAGGTGCAAGAAAAGAAGGTTTTGGCATCTGCTCATGATGTTCGCATTCCTGCACTTTCAAACCTTGCCTTTATTAACTTCTCAAACTGAAATAGTCACACACAAAGGGATTCATACAAATGGGCATATGGATGTGAACACAATTGTTTTATGTTTGCCAGGTCTTGCAATACCACCCTTGCCTCATCCTTCGAGGTGAGAAAGGATCAGCAGAACAAAACCAAAAGCCACAACAAAACCCAGCTCTTCTTTCTGGATCCTCTTCTCTTGGGAAGCAGCTCAGCTTGAGCATCCTCGCCTGCTTGAGGAGGATGCTTGGATAAATGTACACATGGCTTGGGCTCCTGGACTCTCTGCTGGAAGAGACCTCCAGTATCCCTCATAAAAACATCCCTCTCTCCTCCTGGAGGGCTTTAACTTTCTTTAGTAGCCTTTTCTTCAGAGTAAGTGTCCACTTTGCTGTAAAATTGCTGGATGACTAAAAAGACTTTCTTCACCTTTCCAGTTCCAACACATGAGGCAACTCCTGCAAGTTGAGCCTTGTTCTCTAACCATTTGATTTTAGCAAAGTGGACTAAGTCTCCTTTCTGTCTTATACACAATAAAGAGCATTTGAGTTGTTTTATGTCCTCCTCCAGATACTCTAACTCATCACTTGTGAACAAGTTTAAAAAAGGCAATGGCTTAAAAGGTAAAAAATGCTAACAGGAATTCTGCAAATCTGAGAGTCCAGCCTGGGATGATAAGATTACAGTCTTGTAGCACATGGAGAAAAATATATTTGTGACAAAAAATTTATCTTCTTGTGGGTTAAATGTTCCAGCCTATAACAACTGACATATTATAAGACCACTGATTTAACTTCTCATGATAGAAGAATTACAGAATATTGGATAAATTCTAGAACTTTCTGTTAGGATGGCTACTTATGCAGAAGTACAGCACTGTATATGACAAATATTGGCTATACAGCCCGGGAAAGGAAAATCCATCCCACTTTTCAACTTGGGATAGTGCTTGATGTGCATAGATGGGACTGAGCTCTGGAGAGACACAGCAGGGCATTTTCAAATCACTTGCACAGAGGGGTTTCAGGAGGATTGTGAGAACCTAAAAATAGAGAATCAATCATTGAAAGCCACTGAAAAACCTAAGAGCTCTATGTAGATGGAGTTCAGATGTTAAATTTACCCTACTGATTTCAAATAATCAGTCTTCTAAGTACCCACCTCTTAAAGACAGGGGTGTTTTTAATGCTAATGGCAAAAGCTGGTTGTGTAACTAATTACATACAAACCAAACAGCATGAAAATCTCAAGGGAAACAGGAGGTTTGTATTGAAGATACTCATTAATAAATGAAATACTAGAATAAAATGTTCAACAAGGAACAAAAAAATCAGGAAGCAAAACATGGCTGACAGGACAAGTCATACACGCTCTGCAGCACTGACCCCAGTGATATTTCTTCTCAGTGATATCTGCTTCTCAGATATTTGAGAAGCATTGATTACTAAATTTACAGAGCAGTTGAGACATAAGGGATGCTAAATCAAAATTACTCCTTTGGTGATATGGATCTAAAAACTTTAAAATCCAACACGTGATAATCAACTCTAAGTTGTTTAAATTGCTTTAAGTTGTAGTTATAGATTTTTTCTTTCCCTGCATAAAAAAAAAAAAAAAAAGACATCCAAGGATAAAAATTTTAGAAAAATGCTCAGGAGCATTTTACATCCAACTGAAGGAGTAGCTTTTATTTAATTATTTCCAATCTATTATAACCCATGGTAACACAAGCATGCTGGATGGAGCAGAGGGGCACATATGGCAGCCAAGTTCACAATTCTTCATGTGGTCAAGCACTAAGGTTGTGTGCATTTAGACAGTGATCCCCCTAAGAGCTCGAAGGCACAAAAAGGAACAGTACACTCGATTTGCTGATGGAACTCAAGGCAGACAAACTCGTTGCTGAAAGTCAGAAAGCAGGATGTGTAAAGAAACTTGGGATTTTGAGTCTTCTTGGTGCTAGAAAGGAGTTACAGTTCTGTACACGCGTCAGGTATTCTGAATAATTTGCCTATTGACACCTTATTTTTTTTAGGGGAAACATATTATCATGGGCAGTAATATCAGGACATGTCTTCATCATCTAGTGTTTTAAAAAAACCACATTTTTTACTACTATTCGATTTTTCCATCCTTTTCAAAACCAAACCTTTCTCCACGAAAACCGTGACGTAACAATATCCGTTACAGTAAAATATACTCCGGTGCAACACGAGTTTTCCAGTGAACAGATACATTCTACTGAAAAGCCCTGTAAATCAGAGTTTTAGCTATTAAATGAAGCTTTTTTTACCTTTGTGTGGTGTGTCCTGTGCCTGCGGTCGATGGTTACATCTCCCCTCTGCACTGGCGACGACACCTCCGAGCGGTACGTCCGCTGCGGCGAGTATCCCTGGAAAGCGGCGATGGAGCCGTGCGAGGGGGACGTGGGAATGGAGTGCATGGTCTGGTCAGAGATGTTGATCATGGTTTTTGGGCTGCTCAGCGTGCTGTGCCTGCTGAGAGTGCTCTGCTTGTTGTAGAACTGGCGCTGCTGCCACTCGTAGAGCTGCCACATCGTGTCGTCGCGCATGGAGCGCCGCTTGTCCTCGGCGCCCGCGGGTCCCGCGGCTCTGTCGTACGCCGAGGGAGCGACGCTGCAGAGGCTTTCTGGACGGGTCTTGCTGTTCCTTGGCAGTGTCCTGTACCCCTCTGGGTACCGGGGCAGCACCTGAGCTCGATGGCTTGGCATGTTCCTCGGCAGCGTCTGGTAGGAGATGATGCTGGAACACAAATTTCCTTCTGTTAGCGTTAATATTGTGGCGACAGAAAGTTGTTCGCTGTGGGTTGGGTCTATCCAGCTCTCACTTTTTATAATACTTTGAGTGCCACTTAAAAAATGCTCAAGAAATTCAAGGCAACAGTTCAAGAATCACTGATGCTGACTGAATGCACTGTAGCAGCCAAAAGTGGATCCTTTCTGATTAGCTCTTGCTGATATAATCCATATTTCATCTTTTTACCAGTTTGCCAGTCTAGTACCCTACTAAACTGGCAAACTTGATTTCAAGTTTTGATCAAATCTTCGAACTTGTCTATATGCTGGATAGGTGAAAGTTTTTAAACGTTTAAAGTTATACACTGTTTCTGTATTTCCATTTGAAATCTTCGCTTTTTTTCAAAACTGAAAAAAATCCTGTTGTATCCCTAAGAAAATCTTGAGCAATTACTACAGACAAAAAAAAAAATATTTAAACAGCATTCTGTGGGAAAACTGTTGGAATTGTCTGAAGAAATTATATTCTGCAATTGTCAAGGACAAGTCATTCTGTATCAGCCATTCATGTGGAACAAAGAGCAATACACGCCTTTGTTTAATAATAATATTTTATTGCTTTTCAACTCAGATATGAATTCAAAGGCTTATTTTCTTAATTTTTTGCCCCATTAAAAGTCTGGAGTTCTACAGTCATTTAGCAACTTTCAGCATTAGTGGAAATACAAAATTTTCTATACCAAGGATTGATGCATGCTTAAGTATGACAAAGCACTTCTTGTTCATTTTTTTCAGAGGACAAAATCTAGGTCATAAAGGATGAAGAAATCAATGTTTATCTAAAATGCAAATGAGCACCTCTTAAAGCCTTTTGCTACAGAGCATGCATATGATTGATGCTTGCTTAAAGACAATAAAAACAGCCGCAAATTGGATCTGATTTAGCCATGAGAGGGCAGCAGCTTCCAGCTACACCCCACACTAATGTGAGCTAAAATCTCTGCACCATGAAGCACCAAAACCTGAAGATGCTTTTTAATTACTTCAGTGTCACAAAAAAAAAAAGTAAAGAAATTATGTAGATCAAATGGCAAGGTAAACCAGCATTACACATTTGAGATCCTTATGGAATAACTATCAGGGAAATTGATGATGCTAAAACCCACTTTTCACTGAAAATAGTTAAGCTGAGTATTTACGATCACCTGCAACATTTTGAAGATAAAAACTGCTATAAGAGCTTTATGTACAGAATCTGCTACAGTTCCTGAAGCTTTTCAAGAATTACCAGAGAATTATCCCCACTCTGTATTGGACAGCTTCCCATTCTAGCAAAAAAATTACAAAAAGGGAAAAGGGATTCTGAGTCCTCGTCTTCTCTTGCCAAATCTGCTAAAATACTTCCAAAATTCTTAAGTAACACACCATTAATGATGTGTTTTTGTCCATCTCCATATTCAAAACCAACCAACCAAACAAGATGTTTTTGAGCTCCATTTCTAACTTTCAAAATAGAATTGCAGCTATACCCCGTAACAACTACACTACAGTCTGACATTTTCATGAATATATTTAGTAGCAAGACACACCTCACTCACTGAAGCTCCTCACACATTTATTAATTAAACGGGCAGTGTGATCCTGTGGGCACCTTTAAATATCCTGAACTTGCAAAAAAGCTGCCTGAAGGTCTTACTGTGCAAAGACATCAATTTAAAATCTGCATGCAATTACTTATATTCTGGAACATTTAGAAAGATAACATAATCCATCTTCAATTGGTAAATGATGAAAATTGAAAAAAGCTCAACCACCTCAATATTAAGCTTTGTTTTACATAATTAGATATAATCAAAATAGCTTCATGAATGTCCTGTTGCAAAAATGTCATTCCAGTCAAACCTGAAACCCAACTCCAGACAGAACTGCAGCTTCCAGCTGCTCTGCACACAAGGAGAGATTGCTACAGTTGGGTCTGAGGTTGCAAAATATTTCTGCAGCTGCCATCATAAACAGCTCCTTATAATTGTTCCCATATGAGAAGGAGTCTTCCACATGCGTTTACAGACACCTTGAGAGGTTGTCTGTAGGGCTGCTCTTGGGTAGCAATAGTGCTTCTGGCGTCTGAGCTGGACTATTTGGGTGTCTTAGGCTGGAAATGCAAGATGCACCTGGAGTGTGTGCTCTACTGCCAGCTCTTAGAGGTGGGGCAGGTATCTTCTGTTCATTGGGCACTTTTCTTTATCTCTTCCACAAACCAATCCTCCTTCCAGGAGATCGCTTCTATTCATGGGCCATTAATTATTAATTATCTTCTGTTCATGGGCCAGTGAATGTCCCTGCATGGCTGAGAAAATTCCATCATCCCACGAGGAGATGCTCTGCCCAGGGGAGGAGCCAAGCATTCCCACCTGGATATAATCTGACCTGGGAACCCCACAGCAGCCTCTGCCCACTGCATTCCCAGAGGAGCAGCTTTCTTCCCCCCTGCATTCCCAGAGGAGCCCAGGCCCATCTCCCCCAGCCCTGGAGTTCCAGAGGAAAACTCCCCCCTTGTGCAGGATCCCTGCTCCAGCAGAAGCACAGCTGGCACTGCAGGAGGGCTGAGCCACCCTGGCATGGGGCTGAGCCACCTCCCTGACCCACAGGCGGTCAGCTCCTGTTCTGACTCTGAAAGTGGCTTATTTTTTTTGTACTACTGCATTTGTCTTAATTTTCCTAGTAAAGAACTGTTATTCCTATTCCTACATCTTTGCCTGAGAGCCCCTTAATTTCAAAACTGTAAGAATTCAGAAAGAGAGGGTTTACATTTTCCATTTCAAGGGAGGCTCCTGCCTTCCTTAGCAGACACCTGTCTTTCAAACCAACACATTGGGAAAGCAACTTTGCTGCTTGGCCTTTAGGGGCTCAGTTCTGCAAAGTTGTGAATATCCTCAGACTGAAACCTGAAAACAGCCCTTCATCCTAATGAACACAACCACCAGCTGGCCCCAAATACAGAACTTCCAAGAAGGAGTCAAGAAAGGGTGGCACAGTGGAAGATCGAAGTCTGGTGTTTTACTGCATTTATTATTTCAGATGAATCTTATATAGGCAAGGCAGAGAGACAGGCTCACGTCCTGGGTTAGCAGCAACAAAAAAACATCACTTAGGACAAAACGACCCCTCTATTTTTTCACACTTGAGAAACACCAAGTGGTCAAGTGAATCACTTTTGGGAAAAACATTTTATTTCATAACTGACATGTGCAAACTTCAATAAAATAATCATGAAGTAGAATGTGTCTACTTTTTAATTAAAACACATTTATTTTTGGTGTTACAGAAGTTTGGCTTAAGGCAGCAGTTTATTCATGTGGGTTTTGCCCAACTAGATGTCTAGATCCATGGAAACAACAGATAACACCTTGAAGAATTAAAATCTACATTGCTGTCATTCTCATTACTTTTTTCGGCAGTCAAACTACTGAGGGGTCAGCCTGTTCCTCTAAAAAGACTAGTAGTTGTATAGTTAACCTTTTTCATTCTATATGGAGGACAACTAAGAGCTCCTCTTTTCTTTTATATATAGCCATTTAATTGACCATCTTTGTTAACATTTTAGCATTAGTCCCAATTTTTTTTTGGAGTCTGACATACCAGAGATACTCCCCTCCATGATTTCCCTAATGCAGACACAGCAATACAGATGCACTGGA
Source organism: Chloebia gouldiae (assembly GCA_003676055.1). Lineage (NCBI taxonomy): Eukaryota > Metazoa > Chordata > Aves > Passeriformes > Passeridae > Chloebia > Chloebia gouldiae. The sequence goes on from QUSF01000021.1 coordinate 2,302,454, forward strand.
AAGCAGCTTGGTGGACAGTCAGCAACTTTCTCCCATTAAGTAAAGACTACTTTTTAAAAAAATTCTAGTTATGAGTTTTACAGGTCTTAAACAGCCTTAGGCTCCTCTCACCCCAATCTTAAGCTTTAACATAAACCAGAACTTTTCTCTACTCTCATTCACCAACTGATTCATCTTAAATTTCTTTCTCCAGCCAAAAACTGGCAACCTGAAGAAAAATAAAATTTTAAATTTAAATGTAGCCCCACTTAAAAGACATCATTTTATACATTAGAAATTTGGATCATTATTCAAGGCTGTCTCCATGCAAAGCAAAAATAGCTCAAGGCAAATTCTCCTGCAATTTGCTACTTTTATGTAGAACTGCTTTTGAAAGCATTTATGTTATCAGTGCCACCCTTATCTAGGCAAACAAGTGTTCCCTATACTCAGGAATAAAATATTGTTAATTAGTAACATATTGTTAATAGCACTTCCCCCTATTTGATTCCACAACAAAATCACTTTTAAGGCTTTTATACTTGTTCACAATGAAAAATAGCACAGCTATTTCTAGTTTCTTCTGTTTGGTTCGTTGCAAGTTTTAAAGTCCAATTAAAAAAATGAACTGCATCAAAGAGCCTTCTGAGTTCTCATTATGCAAGTTTAAATAATAAGATAAATGTCGGGGTGTGCAAATCCCTGTCTGTATTGCAAGTTCAAACTTGATCAAACTACTTATGATGAGCATTTCAAGAAAGAAAACATTAACAAATCCTATTTATATGTAATGAAGGGCTAAAAGCAGCGAGGAAATCTTCAACCTTGGCAAGTGGAAGCCAAAGAAATGTTTAAAGATTTTGCAAAAACAGAGAAGCCCCCAGCTACATATCTCAAAATTTGTGGGGGAAACACATTTTCTGAACTTGGTTTATCTTAAGCTCTGCTCTGCCATCCATCTATACACAAACTCCCTAATTTCCAGCCCTTCAAAGTATCTCCTGTGATAGCATCTCCATACTTCCTATCAAATGCAATATTAAAAACCTTTAGCATTTTCCTGCTGGAGCTGCTTTGTTTGTAAGGCAGCCTGGAAGGAACATCCCTGCACTTCTGTCAGAGAAATTGCTATTGGCATGACATTCAATATTGTCAATCATTCACACACCATTTTAAAGCTTCATGAATAAGCACTAGAGCTCAATATTATACCTGGCTGATAGCTAATTTCATGAGAAGAGAAGCTTTAAGCATCAAGTTTATTATACGTCTTATTTTTAGGTAAATCTTCTCTCTCTCCCTCTCTTCATTTAAAGCTGGTTTAAAGTTTCAAAGCTCCCAGGAATATATTTTTAAAAGAATTTCAAATAAAATATTATTACAAGAATTTGTGAGCAAAAAATGTAGAAGAGAAGGCAATTTCAAAAACAGATTTTAAGAGAAAAAAGAATTCTTATGAGTGATGACACCTTCTCCCTGCTAGGACAGGGATATGCCTAACACCCAAAAAGGGTTTATGGCCATTTTTATTTATTAATAATACACTTTAGTTTATTAATAATCATTCATATGCTAATAAAAGAAATTTTCATACATCAGTTCTGAGAATCCTCAAATGCAGAAGAGAGGGCAATTTCAAGAATTGATTTTAAGAGGCAAAAGGATTTTTATGAGTGATGACACCTTCTCCCGGCTAGGACAGGGTTATGACTAACACCTAAAAAGGGTTTATGGCCATTTTTATTTATTATTAATATACTTTAGTTTATTAATGATAATTCAAATGCTAATATAAGAAACTTTCATACATCTGCTTTGAGAAGTCACCCAGGCATTTCTTAGAGAGAATGAAGAATGCGATTATATAATACAGATCTAGAACTAAAGAAACGAACCAGGCTACAAATGGAAGTATTATTCACTAGAAAGGCTAAAAAAAAAAAAAAATTACCCAGTACTCACCCTCTTGTTTCCTCCTCCTGTCCTTTCCCCCTCTGGATTTTAATCCACTGCTCCAGCTGCAGCATGGAATTGGTTCTCTGCACGACCCGCTCTGACTCGGCGTGCGCCGGCACCGCGTTGTGATGGGCCCCATCCCCAGCATCCGCCAGCACAACTCCCATGGATTTACTCTCAGAGCCATTCAAATGGACAGGCCTGAAGTGCCCACCTGGAATTGTGCTTATGGGCAAAGTCCTGTACTCAGATCCCAAAGGGTTCAGCTTCACGCTGTTGATTTTTGTTAATGGTTTGTCTTGCCCTACTTTCTGGAATCCGTATTTTTCAGCTTCCAAAGCTTTCTTCTCCTCGTTTTTGTTCACTTCTTTGTTTTTCTGGTTGTTTTGTGCCTCTGGCTTAATTAGCACCCGATGGTTTGAAATGTTATTTGCCTCTCGAGGTGACGTATTTTCAACAGTGAACTTCTCCATTCTGTAATGAATCATAAGACAAGTTATAATACCAAAAACATGTTCCTTACAAATAACAATAAAAAATTGGAGGTTATTTCAGTGAACCCCTGACTGGATATTTTGCAATAATATCTTGACTTCGAGAGAAAAAATCAGGACATTTTCACAATAATCAAGGACAAGTTGGGGGGTTTTGTTGCTGTTGTTTTGGTGTTCTTTTGTTTTTAATTTTGTTTGGAGATTGGTGGTACTGCTTGATTGGTTTGGTTTTTGGTTGGTTGATTTGGGGTTTTTCTGGTTGGCAAGTGTGAGTATTGTTTTCTTCTACACTTTTGTCTTTATTTGCTGTTTTAAAAACAATTAAAACATGAGGTAATTATTTTTTTTTTTAATTCAAGAGTAAATTAACCCCCTGGAACACATGTGCACAACAGGAAATAAAGCCAGAGTCTGAAAAAAGTGGATGCTCAGCTCCTGGAGGGCGGAAAATGCAAAGGGTAAAAATATTCAGTGGCTCTCCAAGAGCTACAGCTTCCAAATGTCAACAGGCTGAAATTCACATGGTTTTCAAAGTCAGCTTGTGATTCACAATACTGCTGAATTTAGCATATAATGAGCTCTTTTAAAGAAAGCAAATGACTTTTCATGGTCATTGGTATCAATTAGGTTTCTCTAGTGTGTTATCACTTTGGCTGGCACACATTTTGCAGAAAATGATTGTGGCTTTTTCTAATTTTAAGGGGGGGGAATAGCTGCTGACTTAAGGAACTGTACCACAAAAATAATGATACTCTTAGAACTGCTACTGCTTTACAGTATTTACACAAGTACTCAATGTGTGCAGTTCTATTAGTGACCTTCTTTTTAAAATTTCAAAATGTCAAGAGGCTCTATCTTTTGCCAAACTGGGAAGACCTGAATTTCAATTCCAGCTCAAAAATTGGCTTTTGGGTTTAGTTCACCAAAAAAATAACCTCACCACTTTAAAATGTTTTGCTCTATATTTTTTGGTATGGGAGGAAAGAAGAGGAAGAGATATGATTTCTTAAGATTATATCTCTGTATAAAACCAAACTAAGAACAACACTTTATTTTAAGAGGATGTCGAATTAACTTTTTTTGGTTTGTTTTGCATCTTTTTTTTAATGCGTTATTCATCTTTATAACTGCATCCAGTTGAAGTGTTTATAAAAAGGCCATCACACACACACCTTACCAGAAGCACAAGAAGACTGACTACATACACTACTGTCAGCATTATTGCTTACCCCACTGTGAAAAAAAGCCATTTATTTCCCCCGCTCCAGATCTTTAATTGCTCCCAACACCAAACATTTGTGCCTAGATTCCTTCTCAAGGTAATGGAAAAGAAAAGGATCCTCCTCCCTCCTACCTCAAAACTGCACTATCCAGTGTTCTACCAGAAACCAAAGGAATTTCCCAAAAGGAATGTGAATTAAAAGTTCAATTTCCCACAGTTATCAAGTAAAGAAAAGATGTTAAGATTGCAGTTTTGAGAAAGCATACTCGAGTTTACAAATTAATATAAAGACTACCTTGCAAATAATCCTGGCCATTAATATTTGCAGCATGTCTCAACAGCACCACCTACCCCATTATATAATATAAAACATACTATAAATCATTCTCAGGTGGCTTTAGAGCAGAGGAAAAGGTGGAAAATCCTTGGTGGAGAGAGAAAGTGGCATGTCTAGGACACTCATCATATATGTGGCAAAGTCAAGCCTTGGCACTGTGCTCAATTCACACTCTCACAGTACTTTCCACTGCGTTTTAATTAAAAACCAGCAACTCCCAAAATCACAGAACTCTTCTTCCATGCAGCCTCATGCTGTATCCCTCATTACTATGGTTATACAGAGCCAAACATTTACATTTTACACTCTTTGGGTTGGTGTAGAGGTTGAAGGACTGACATTCAAACAGCCTGCTGGGCTCTCTCAACTCGGTGAAACCAAATCAGCCAACTCAGAGTGAGCAAGGGATCTCTTTCCACACTGGAGGACCCATATGGGGGGAAATTATCAGAAACAAATGTAAGAAACATAAATCCATATGTGTATTTGGCTCCATATTTATAGCTAGCTCTCCAAGACATATTCAACAAAGCTTGCAGGCTGTTTGAGGATGGGACAGGGAGAAGAGGAAGAGAATGAGCATTGAACATGGGTCTTTCAGCATACGCTGAATGCAATTTATATATTTCTGCAACCAAAAAGGAATCATATGTACAATACGCAGTACAGGACAAGTACAATTTTATGCTGGTTTATAGAAAGAAATAATGCTGAAGTGGTCGGAGAGGGGGGAACATGTGATTAATGATCAGATGGACACGAGGACTGTGATTTAACACAGCAAGGCAGAGGCATTTGAAAAGGAAAAGCCATCTTTTCCAAGCACACTGACGTCAGTCAGCCCCCACCGTGGATGTCTCTATGCTAACAAGTGCTTTTTTGGCAGCCTGGCTAATGCTGTTCAGGGAAAGTAACTACACCAGGAGGGAAAGAAGAAATCTTTCCTTAGCACATGCTGCATCATTGAGGAGAAACAAAAGCTGAAGCACACAAGCTGACAGTGAAAGGACAGAAAAATGACACTCAAACCTGGGAGAGCAGAGAATCAGCATTTAGGTTAAACTGGAAATCAGTGTGTTGGTGGACACTACTATCTAAAAACACAGGCAAGCAGCCAGGGAGGGTGTTTGAGATCATATTTTGAGTCATAAGCTTCAACAGCTCCTCACGAAATAAAGTATTTTGTTTAATTATTTTAATAGGTCTCTCAGTACATTATTAAACTTGAATGTACTATCTAGGTAAAGTCAAAACTGTTTAGAAAGGGGTAATTACAGTTAAGTCAATAGGACCAAATACTGTTTGTCCTTCCCTGCAGCTAAACATTAGAAAGGAATATTTCTGCTGCTAATAAAGACCAGTTCTAAGAGAAATGGGTACATTTTTACTTTCTTACTTCAGTAACTCATTTGTGGTTCATGTGGCTAACTATGTGTGGAAAATAAGAGTAAAAGAGTAGTTTATGAAAACCTTGGCAACATCCCTTCCCTCCCACCAACTTAATGTTTTAAATATTCTTTTTATCTTTATCCTCTCCAAGGAACTCACAGCTCCAGAAAAATAGACACAAAAATTGCGCTAAAATTATTTAAAGGATTCGGTTTAACAGACTTTTGGATTTGATTTCCAGAATACCATAAGCAGTGAAGTGTCTTGATTTCTAGGTTTAAAGAATTATAATGTAAAAAACTTTTGATTTATCATTGAGCATTTTATATTAACAGGCGATTAAAAGTGGCCCAACATCAGTTTACGTGAATATTTAAGGAAGCAAGTTCTTAAGTACTCATTTATTGCATTGCAATATCTAGTCTGTTAGAAAACTGTATTCAGTGCAGTGTCAGAACCTCTAAAAAACCAGAACTCAGTAACAAAAGTACTGCCAAATTTGACTGAACCAAAACCATTTATGCTTAAGCTCCATCTATGCCTAACTTCAGGTTACTTAGAGATGAGGTAATAAGACACTTAATACTTAACAGATTTTTACAGGGAAGGAACAGTATTTCTTCTGCATAAGATCATATCCTGCTATGTTTCATTTTAAGAACTTAAAAAACAGCCAAGAGATGGATTCTTTAGAAAACAGATGTCTTAAAGAGTTTTCTTCCTTATTATAGCTAACAGATTTGAAATTCTTTGAGACTTGGTCTTGAAATCTATTTTCTCTGAAGTAATTATTTCAAGACTACCAACAAAGTTTTCAAAGAGGTCACATCTACTTCTGTTTCATTCTGAGGTTTCTTGCCTGAATCAAAACAACAAGATGGTGTTATGGAAGTTGCTTTTCTGACAACTGTTTGGCTGCTGGCAAACCTGTTCTGCCTCTGATATCCAGGCAGATATTCACAGTATTGCAAATATCAAATGAAGGTCATTTCCCCAGTTCAGAAAAAGATTGAGAATGACCCCACTTCAGTTTTGTTCCTCTAGGAAATGTTTATACAATTGATATGCGATTTTTGGTTGAAGAGAAGTGGGTTTGATTTAGTTTAATAATTTCTCCATGTGTAAATTACCATTTTATATACAATCTAAACCTGATTTTTCAGATAAAGTTTATCTGATACCTGTGACCATGAGATTTTTCTATTACTTTTTTAAACTCAAGAGTTTCTCAGCGTTGCTGACTTTATTTAGCTTCAGGGTAGCAGGAACTAACGGAGTGGATCAAGTGACAGCAGCCATCAGCAATAACTTCTGTGCTGTCAATAACGAGGAGCTTTTAAATTTTCAATTGATGAGGTTTCCATTGCAGATGCCATGGAGCTGACCCCAGGGACCACATTCTGAGAGCAAATGACTCTCACTGGAGAGACAGCAGCAGACAGGGCTCAGTCTCTGAGAGCACAAAGCTTCCGGTGATAATTTGCTTTTCACTGTCAACACACGGGCACAGGAAGGTGAGGCTCCAGATCAGGTAAGCACAAATTTGGTGACAGCTTAATGATGAACAAGAATGGCTCCCCACAGGTTGCCCACAGGTACAGCTGGTTAATTTAGCCAGAAACTCCAGCTGTGAATTTGAGGATTATGACAGGTTTATGCCGAAGGCTGCCACCAGTTGAGCTGCTGTTGCTATTCAGTCAGGAGGGCAGGGAAGTCAAACATGCCTGCACATAGAATTTGTCACTGCACTTCTTCTGATGCCACTGACTAAAGAGATAGTTCATTTTTTTCCTTCTAGCTCCTGACAATCAATATTCTAAGAACAGAACTTCTATTATTTTTGTTATTTCAAAATTTTATCCAACACTGTCCAGTTAGTAAGGGGTCTTAAATATAAGGAGAAATCACTTCAGCCGATTTACATTCTATTTTAAGGACCAGTCTTTCACTAAACAAATCCAATAAACAAGAGAAAGCAATACACTGTCCCACTGTTTTGTCAATCCACACTACCTTTTCACAGGCTCTGTCTGCACAAGTGCTGCATCTATCATGGCTTTCATCCACAACTCCATTTCCTTCCCTGTATCTGTGCAGAAATAATAGGTCCTCATGTTTGGATGAGCTGCCTGATTGGAAATGACATGGTCATTGCAATAAAAATGTAAGGTTCTGTAAAAGAAGAGAGGCAAATATGGTTACTGCATATTCACCCTAATGCTTTATCTAACAAGATTTTTTTAAAATAATATGCTCAGGAAAAAAAAAAAAAAACCAAAAGGAACACTACAGTGTTTCTTAGTCACTGCATTCATATTTTCAAAATAACTGCCCATAATTTCCAATCACGGCTGCTTCTTCATTAATACATTAAACAAAAAGCCCTTAAATATTTTCAGTCTACAAAAAATGATATTGAGCATTCAGTAATTTAGATTAATATAATTCTAAGAAATAAGATTTTAGCATAGATTTTGGCAGTCTGAATGATACAGTAAGTTTTAATTTGTACTTACCATAGTAAATAAATGATGTCTTGGTTAGGAGACCAAACAAAGTGCTAAAAGGAGCTCATAAAACAACAATACAAAAAAGTCAGGACAAAATGCTTAGTGTAAAGTAATTTATATCATGATTTAAGATTGTCACTAAACACTCCTAAGAGTGAGTCATGTAACACTGTGATTTAAGTGATAATAAACACTTATTTTTATTTACGCGTAAAGATACTTTGTATTAAATAACGAATAAACTTTCATTAGTGGGATAAGTTCAGCTGCAGATGCTGGTTTATAATTCTAAAGCACCACACAGGATTTAAGATCCACAAACTAAAAAAGAAAACACTACTACTAAGTGATACCCATCCATTTCCCCATTCTAGTAATTATTTCTATATTTATATCAGGATAAAAAACTGATACCGAAACTTTTGCTACTCTTTTATGCAAAAAGCAGCCTCAGCAGCTGTTTGTCAATCCTTTTTTTACCTAACAGCTCTGTAAAATGAGTTTTTGTGACCAGGCCCTTGTGCTTTCAGACACAAAATCCAGTGGAAAAGCTGATTCCCTCACCTTAAAGGCGTATTTGCGGTTAATGTGGTCCTCAGCAGACAGCACAGATATCTGGAAGCTAGGCAGAAGTATGCTCCCCAGGATTCCTTCTTCCTTCTCATCTGGGAATGCACACTGGGATTAGAAATTGGCCTTTGGCCACACAACACTTGCATCCTGACACTTCATGGAACAACCAAGAAGTTGAGCTCAGAAGATAAAGCATTAAGAACCAGAAATCCATTGAAGAGCAGATGGAAGTCGAGCCCCTCATTCAGTGACAGCAAACCAGAAAAGCACACATCTGCCTGCCTGCTCTGTAAAAACACCTCTGATAACACAAGGAGGTAAAAACACTGCTTATGACTGCTGGCATTTTAGAGAAAATGTGCACATTCCTCTTCTGATCTCAGGCATATTATGCTACATAATCCCCATTATAATAATTAATTATGAATTATCATTATAATTCCCACAAAGAGTTTACATTCAATTACATTCCATTTTTAAGAATGCACAGGTTTCAGATAATTTGTAAAAAAAGCTCTCCCCCAAAACAAATACCCTTTTCCCAGAGCCTTGTTTTACTTAAAATTTTAGATCATGAGATCATTAAAAAACTGACATTTTAATTGGAAGCCTCAACCAGCTTTTAAATCCACTTATACTTTAATAAAGGAATAATTGGATGCAATTAATAAAGTCTGTCTTAATTGTATTTTATGTACAGAACTCCTATTCACAATCAGTATCTCAGAGACTGTCCCTCATAACACTTCTCTTGGTTGAAGAAAGTGGCCACAATAAATCTAAGAAATTAAGATGAAAAGAGCCACTGCAAAATTTCAATGAAAAATCAACACTGTTAAAATTAAAACACACTGAAACAGCATGCCAGGACTATTGCTTATGTGTGGACTTAAAAATATTTTCCAGGTTCTCACTTACTCCTGGATTTTGAAAAGCCAAATCTTCATTTCAGTTATTTAGATGGGGAAAGTTGTGCCCAGCCATTTTAGCATCACATGACAGATTAGATGTAAAAATGATGCTTTTTGGGATAGTTCTTTTAAGCAGAGCTGAGCATAAATTCATTCCCATTATAAGGCAGAAAAGAAATGGAGTGGATTTAGTTCCAGCAACTCAACAGTACCTTTAAATACGACTGCAACCATCCCACCTTCCCTTCAAATATTAACTCCTTGCTAGCCACACACAAAATGCCCTGTCCCCAAATACATATTGGGCAAATATTGGGGTTTACTTTATTTGGACTTCTGTTTGTGGAAAAAGTTCTCTTTTCCTAGATGATATTTTGAATAATGACTGAGTAAATCCTCCACTAATGCCACATAACAGCATTCAGCATTTTTGTTCCACTGAACAGCTGCATGTCTGGAGGACTTTGGTCTTTATTAAAGACATACTGCCACATTCCAGTTCCAGATTTTTAAAATCTGTTCCCAATCACGTTTGCTTTTATCTACACATCCCACTGCCCCATATTATCTTTACTTGTGTGCTGTGTATGAACTGCACACAAGAAAAGCAGCAGATCTTCTGTCCAGTTCTAAGAACTTTTATTTGTGCCAACAACAACCTTCCAGTATGAAAGTGGATAGTCCTTCATGCCTCGGGGGAACAGAAAGAGAATATTCTCTAAGCTGGGAGAAAATACATACTATGCCATGATTTTTCTTTTAATCCATAAATTGGATTTCAGCTGCTAACACTGTAACACCATTCTGGAAGTTTAGTAAGATTTACTAACAGAACCAAAGAAACCCAACAACCACAACTGTACAACCACAAACAGGTCTGTGGTTTGATCTGGGAGCAAGTGCATGACCCTCCCTTTCCTATCTTTTCACTACCTCAGACAGAATTAACAGAAACATAACAGGTTTTTATACTTTATCAGCCACTTCTAATACATTTTGGACTATCACTGCACACATTTAATTCCAGTTGAACAGTTTTTACTACTTTCTAGTGAGTGATGGCTAAAAGCTGCATTTATCACATAAATAATTTCGATTATTCTGCCTGTATTTCAGAATGTTGGGCAGAACAACACACAGAAAATAAAAACTAAGATTACAGAGCTGTTCATACTTATTTTATTTGTTGTTGGTTTTGCTTACTGCTTTTTTGTTTTATTTTGACGAAGTTCCTGTGCAGTGCTTAAATCCAACTTAACCTGTTCTTAAGGCAGCAATAATGTAGCACTCTTTCTTACAACTTTTTGAAGAAGGAGCCTGAAGAGGTATTTAAAATAAACCTGTAGAAAGCACCAAGCATATAATGGCCACTTAGGTAACCACAGTGTATCTGTATCAGTCAGCTGATGCCTCCACAACTGGAATTTCAGCCTGATTTTGACCCACTTGGGGTAGAGAAACAAAGCCTAATGATCATATTTGAATAATTCAGAATTTGTTAACTAAATCAGTTGCAAAGAGAGCTTTCATATTTCAGACCTGATTTGTCTTTGATTGGATCTGTGCTGCACTTTCAGTGAACACCTTTTTAAATTCCTTAGTCTCTCCTTTCAGCATCACCAGCATCAGCACCAGTCCTACCAATTCCAAAGTTTCATCCCAAACTCGAACCCTCTGTTGCCCTTCACCCACATTAAGGCAGCAGATAGCCCTGTTTACATTCCTCTATTTTGCCATGCTCTACAATCCTCCTCACTTTCAGCCTCCTTTAAACTAAAATGGCTGCAGACTTTATTTCAGGATTGTCCACGTTTCCCTATGCCCAAGTGCCATTTGCTTTTGGAGGAGCACTACAGCTCATAATCTGCAGTGGTGAAGGGATCACTAACCCACCTAACTCCACACTAGAATGAGAAGCAGCTATTTTTTCTCATGTAAAACAAGTCAGATCTAGCTACATGAGGTTACTAACAGATTCTTTTGCTCCAAATACAGCAGAGACTTCTACTCATATGGAATTAGACTACATTCCATTTGACAAGTATTCATGAACACAGATTAGAGCTCCCAAAGGCATATATATCTCTTTATCATTCTAAAGGCAGAGTTTCAGCTCCCCTGCACTATATCTCTTCCCTATCCCCACTTCAGCTACTTAACTCACATAAAAATCAGATTTAACCTGACATGCTTAGTTTCTAGCAACAGAAACTGTGAGAAAAACTGCAACCCAGAATTTAGTAACAGAGGTGGCTCTGAATGGGCTTGCCCTTTGAGCACAGCCTGGCAGGCAGGAAGTAATTATGTGAAACTGGTAATTAGCAAAGAAACAAAACAACAAAAAAATATGAGGGTAGCAGGCCTGGATATTGACAGCTATACAACCATTTTAATCCATTAATCAAGCAGCAGCTTATTTCTTACATTTGAGTGATGTGCCAAAATTTATCTGCTCCCAGCAAAATTAGCAAAGGAAACTCTCAGGAGCTGAACTTACCTCTGTAATAGAAGAGACACAGATCTGAGAGCACAAACCAGCGCTTCTTCCACAGCTTCATTCCAGTGCTGTCCTGCAGGAATCACAGGGATCAGGTCAGGAAACACACACTGGGGACAGCTCTGGTTCCCAGCACAAACCAGGCACTGCACAGCTGTTGGAACCCTGGTTGCTGAGAATTTTAGACTTTCTGTGCTGACAGGCACTGACCCCCAAGAGAACACTGCATTGACCTGGGGACGTGGAGAAGCTTCCAAAATGAAATGATAGAACTGGGATTGTGGGTGTGGAGCTTGAATAGAAGAGTGTAATGTCACAGGGTGGAAAACTTAGAGTTTAATGTTTTAGAACACAGTAATATATATAAAGCAAGATGGAGGTTTTAGGTCAGAGGCTGGTCCTTCTTCTTCACCTTCTTCTCCATGGGTTTTGGTGGTTTTGTGTAATTAGATAAAAAAGTCCTCATTGAAGGAATGGGTGATTGGTTATTGGGTTAAGAGTGAAAATAATTTAGGTGTCATTTCTTAATTGAACATTAAAATGCCTTGTAGAGAGAGAGATGGGGCTCCATTTTTAGTTTGTTAGAGTGAAGGGCTGTAGAACTCAGGGTTTGTGAGATGTGACACAGATAAGAACTAATAAATATCTGAGTCCCAACAAGAAATACTGCCTTGTGCATTTAATCCCAACCCTGGCAAAAAAGAACATGAGAACTCAACACACAACTGTGCTGTGTGTGCTGCCAGCTCAATTTCTTGGCTGTTTTAAGTATTTGACTTCTCACCCTGAGCTGTCACTGCTAACAAAGGCTGTGACCCAGGAATCCTGAGGTGAACAGGGCGTCACGGAATTGCTGAGGTTGGAAAAGGCCGTTTAGCTCATTGAGTCCAGCTGCTACCAGCGCTGCCAAATCTACCACTAAACCATGTCCCCAAGCATCACATTAACACATCTAATTACACCTTCAGGGTTGGTGACCCAACCACTTCCCTGGACAGCCAGTTCCAATGCTTAACAACTGTTCTGGTGAATAATTTTTCCCCAATATCCAGCCTAGAACTTGAGGCTATTTCCTTTTGTCTTGTCACTTGTCACCTGGGAGAAGAGACCAGCCCTCACCTCACTGCAATCTTCTCTTTGGCAGCTGTAGAGTGTAGGGAGGCCCTCTCTGAGCCTCCTTTTTTCCAGGCATGCTAGAGATTACAATCTACAGTTTAACTAATTAAAAAAAATAGCTTTTTTTCTCTTAAAAAAGGAAGATAACGCTTCAGGTACATCCTCCTTTGTTTTCTGAAGAAATTCTGTTGAACTTTGTCTTCTACTACCACTCATATACTTAGAGCAAATTTCCTTCCCAAACAAAGTTTATTCCTACAGCAGTTTAATTTTCTTTTATGCTCATAACCAATTCACACCACACAACTCAAGAATGAAAGACTGCCACCACTCCTACAGTAAAAATAAGCCAGAGCACAGCAGCACGCACATCTTGGTAGAATCAGATTTAATAAATATGTTAATCTGTTCCACAAAGAAAAGTATGTGTGAATTAGAAAATATTCTTTTAGTAAATAGGTTTTGTGACAATGAAGAAGAGGGATTCTCTAATGAAAAACTGTGGGGTGAGTTTGTTTTTGGAGTAGTTCCCCAGCCAAGGAAAGTCAGGATAATTTTTAGCCTTGTATTTCAAGCTCTGCTCTTTTAGGGGTGGGGGAAATGAGCTGAAAGAAGAAGAAAGGATAAACCAAGCATTAGCTAGGAAACATTATTCAGAAAAAGTATGTAAACATCTTCCAAAAAAGGAGTTGGCTCTGGATTTAAAAATTAGCAGTAAAATGACAGAAGAAGATCACTACACATACTGAGACAGCACACCCTGAATTAAACAAAACTAGCCACTCTGTGATTACATAAATGTTATTTTACATCAGAAAGAAACCTGCACAAGCTTTCACTGTCCATTTCTGAAGATCATATCTGTTGATAAAATTGACTAAATTGGCTCTCAAGGACTACTCCAACATGGAAATACACAGCAGCACCTTTTCTTACAAATGCCAATCAAACATCACAGCATGTAAATTGTTTCCCACATAAACCATCTCCAGCCCTGAGGTGGATTAAGGACTGGTTGACATGCAGCCCCAGGGAATGGGTGGCCAGTGCCCTGTGGTGTGCCCCAGGGGTTGACACCGTGGCCAAGACAATTTAACAACTTCATTAATGAGCTGCACACAGAGCTCATCCTGAGCAAGTCTGCACATAGGTGGAGTTATGAGGAGTGCCTCATACTGCAGATGGTTGTGCTGTCATCCAGGGGGACTGGACAGGCTGGGAAATTGGGCAGGGAAGGATCTCTAGGAGTTCAGCAGAGGGAAATACTCAGTCCTCCACCTGGAGAGGAATAACCCCCTGCACCAACATGAGCCAGGAATGCACCCGCACAGCAAAGGAGAGCAGCAGCACCCCAGACTGCCAGCAGCAGGACAAGTCTCGGGGTCTGGGTGTGGAGGTGACCCCAAGAGTGTAAAAGTCCTCATTTCCCGGCCCACACAGCCAAAGAAGTCTCTAACTGAGCCTGGCTAATTGTTTTAGATTATCGTGAGGTCCCTTCCAAACAAGACAACTGTGTGATTCTGTGCTCCAGAAAGCAGCAACAAAATAATCTTTGTGAGAATTTTTCACCCTCGGCATTCGCATTTCAGAATTCTATTCACTCTCAGAGTAGAGGCCACAGGATTGTCTAAACCTGGGAAAATCATCCACGAAACAGACACATCTAGATCTTATCATCTGAGCAGTTTTTAAAAGCTGACTCATCACCAGAACCCAGAAATCTATGCAGGTCATTCCAGTCTATCTGAGTAGGCACAGTAAATGACAATGTAGATCAAAAATTACATGCACACAGTTGTTTCAGCTGTGTTTAAATTATGAATTCTCAAGGATTCTTGGTGGGTTTTAAAAACAGATTTGTAATATTAATCAGAACAGCAAATTTACAGCAGGTTAGAACACTGCCTCTGCAGAGCATACACTTCAGATTAATCCACACCCCCATGGGAAAACCTAAAATAATACCTGGTTTTAACATGATTATCTTTGAATAAAGCAAATAGACATACCTATGTGAAATATATGAAGAAATGGCTCCACTTACTATTTTTTTATTGAAAAATATTACTTTTAGAAGAAAGATACATAGTCTAACAAAAGAAACTTAAAAAACCCCTGTATTCTGGGTCACACACCTCTTCTCTCATCATCTCAACATGCATGAAATTAAATCAGCTATTTACTACCAAAATCTGCTTAGATTTTTTAGAATAATGTATATATGTAATCTACCAATGTTCTTTACTTGTCTGATGTCCTTATTTGCATCACACTGATATCCAGTAAGGAGTTAATGAATTGAAGACCACAGTTTACAGCTTCATTCTGCTATTGCTATAATTATATTTTATACAAGTGGTGGTCTTTGGTAGCACACTGTAGAGGCAAAAAAAAAGAGATGGGTGAGGAGGGTCTGAGTACCTGTTTGTAGAGCCAGCCTCGTCTGACAACTGGTGCATTAGGATTTCTCTTTATGGAGTTGGATCTCTTCCCAAAATTATGAACCTTCTTTGAAGATCGTGACGTCTAAATTAAATTGAACACGTTATAGAAACCATGACATCAATAACTGTACAAAAATCAAAACGCTTTTCTTTTCTTTAACATCTTTTTCTTATATGTGCTCCTCTGGGGGGACTGCAGAACACAAAATCTATTCTTTTTTTAGATAAATAATTACTGTGATGGTTCTGCTGGTTTCAGCATTTCTTTCTTCTGCAGAGAATATAAAGATAAATCCCAAGACAAGTACTAAAAGATGTTTTGGGATTTTTTTCAAACAAGAAAAAACCCAACCAAATACACATCTGACCTTCTTCTAAGGTAGGCAGAATGCCTTCTGAGCTGTAGGAAGAGAAATAAACTCATAGAACTATTATTAATTATGAAAAACCAAATCACCTGGGCAAGAATCCCACTCTTTCCTGCTTCCTACACTGAACTAACACATGAAAACTTCTTCAGATTCCAACAAGATGCAACTCCCTCTTTCCTAAAATAAATTAATTTTTTAGTATTCCTTCTTTATTCTGTGATCTCTTGGTTGACTTCAATATTATTTTACTTGCTTGCACTAAAGTCTACTTAGAACCATTTCCATGGAACTCTAGAGCTCATATCAGCTGTTGCTTATATTTTTCACCATTTTGCAATGATCACCTATGATTAAGAGAAGTAGGAAAAATAAAGCATTTTAGATTTCATCCTTCTACTTGAATAACCAAAGGAAATTGGAAAAGGCACAAAGAAACCTGCAGTGCTTTGCCAATTCACACTTCATTCTTCTCAGCCTACGTTTAGAAAGTTTGCTCTGCAACTAAACGAGCTGAACATTTTCTTGTGTTTTAAATGATGTAAGAATTGGTGCCCCAGACACCACGAGATGGGACAGAGCAAAGTACACCCCTGTGCAGAAGGAGTCCAATTAAGTTTTTAAAACTGCATTCACATCTCAGCTTCAAATCCACCATTTGGATTGAGACAATATTATAATCCTGTGTTTCAGCTTCCCTCTCTCTGCTACTGAGACTAATCATGGGGTTATGCAAAATTCCTAAAGGAGGAATGCTTGACAACCACTCAGGTTTTGCTGCAAATGAGGTGTGGGGTTTCTCTGTGGAAATTCTCTCAACACCCATCACAGAACTAAGCTGGGGTTTTACTCATGCTTCAGAGAGAATCCCACAGTAGCTGAAAAACCATAAACTGAGAACTTGATTTTGTCACTGACTTTTGTCAATTATGCCCTTAACTGAAGAATACAACACTGCTTGTAAAAACAAAACCAAAAAAAACCAACATTACGAAAGCCATGTGTGCCTGCCTAGAGTCTACAACACAAAATACATTTTATATTTCTTTTTTGCAAGAATCATGGGGGAATATAAAAATTATCAGAGTGCTTTTAATTTTCCCTGGAGATACAGAAATTTGACTCAGTTCTGAAAAGCAAGCCTAATTAAGAATAAAAGTAAAAAAACTTCCACATTTCTATCAGTGCAAAATGGACAAAGATTTCTAAGAAGCCAAGAGAATTATGAGAGCCAGCTGTGAAAAAGGAATACAGAACAAAGAATGTATAAAAATACAGTTATAAAGTGAACTACAGCTCTCTCTGTTAAGCTGTATGACTGCTGTACTGGCATATCATGCAAAAGCTGGGCTAAAACCTTGATCAGAAATAATTTCTAACACTCACATCTACTCTAATATTAGGTACTAAAGGTTCAAAACCCCCCAAGAGTGCTCCAGTGCTCTATTTTTACAATTAGCTATTATAAAAATAGCTAATGCATTGAGGATGCTTCTGAAGACAACCATGCACTTATGTCAAGTCTAACAAATTCAGGTAATTTAGACAGCTGTCTCTAAGGTAGGCCTGATAAAACCCCATATTGACTCCAATTTCACTGAGCTAACAAAAGAGTTTTAATGGGTTACATCCTACCAACTGTGAGTACAAACTTCTAAATGCAGCATCACAAGAGCTTTCTACTTTTAGTTATTACAGAGAACACTTCAGATGACTTGTAATTAGTTTGCCACATGCTGCATAAAGAGAATAACTTCACAACAAACTCTGAACCTTAAGACAATGAGTATTTTGGGACGCTGAAACACTGTAGGTGAGTATATAAACTAATTACAAGTGCTCAGACTTTAGATTACATCTCCTTTTGTTATGCCTGGGGATCTCTGGACATTCCTGTCTCTCATACCTAACTAATTATCTCAAACTGTGACAGGGGAGGAAAAAAAAATAAAAATTTTTACCCCACAGCACACACACAGAAAAAAAAATACAGGACATATTGCCCAGCTCCAGCTTCTGGAGAAGGCAAAGAGAGGCTAGTGAAGGAATGATCCAAAAAATCATCACTTGCTGGAAGGTGCAGAAGGTAACAGAGCAAGCAGAGTCACACCTGGTACCATCTGATCTATTCCAAGTCCCAGCAACTCAGATGCCTCCAAAATCAGCCCCTGTGGGAAGAGCCCTGCACAAATCCAGTGCTGAGGAAAAAGCCAGGATGTCCAGCCAGTGATATTCACTGTTTTCCAAAACTGAAAAAACAAACAACCAGGAGGGTTTTGAACTCTGGACAACAGAGCAGTCAACATCTGGGGCTGCACAATTCATCACCCTGCAAGTGGCTTTTCTCTCTGCTTAGCTGGTAGAAAAACACAGGGTTTATGTGAGGCTTCTTTCCCAGTTTCAGAACTAGCACAAAAGTAATTGATTAACATTAAATTTATTGCATGTAAATTTGAAAAACATACATTGAGAACCTTGCAAATAAGGAAATTTTCTGTATGTAAACTCAGAGAGTAAATATCTGTTACTTTTAACTTCTGTTTAAAAATATGTTTCCAGTGTTCAAGGCTTACATTATCTTCCAAACCACAAAATAATAGGATGCTTCCTTCTGGATTTTGTAGGCAATTTTGGTGCCTTCCAATGCTGCACTTTTCCATGAGCTGAGTGGGTTTTCTGCCTCAGCATTTTAGCTTGGATCAGGAGGTTGCTCTTGAAGCAAATCTCCCCATCATTCACTCTTAGCATGCTTTGGTTTGCATAATAAAGCAAACTAGATTTCATTTAGGCAGGACTAAAATATAAGATGCACAAGGAGCACTACTGGGCTGGCCTGAATATAAACCATAAAAATACAGTACAGACATCCAGCTTTGAGCACCAGGAATGCCCTTCACACCCCTCCTGTCCCCTGTGCCGTTTGCTAAGGAATTTTAAAAATAACTAATAATTTTTATTTCTGTTAATCAGACATTTCCAGCTAAACTGGATCTTGAGCAGACCTGAATGGCTACACCTACACTAGCCATTCAAAGCTGGACTGAACTGAAATATCTATTAACAAACTGATTAATATTTGTGAGCACTGGGAAACATCCCAGCTGTACTGGAGTCACCTGGAGCTCCTCAGCAGCTGTCCTGGGCTAACATCCCACTTTCTGTGAGAAAAACGTGTTCACCTTATTTTGCTGATGATCAGGACAGCAATGAAGAGCAGCAGATCTGAACCATGGAGGGTGACTGGTGATATGACTGACTTTACACATTAAAAAGCCATTTATGACATACAATCCTGTTTGTCTAGGTAGTGATTTTAACAGCAGGGAGACAAATTAGATTGGGAAAAAAAAAAGACAACTACAAAAATAATTTCTTCATTCTACAGAGAGATGAAAACAAATACCTCTGTAGCAATCTGAAGCCTGTGGGTTTTCACAGCCAGGGGTCTGTGCTAGTGCCTTCATGTCTGGAAATACACTTCAAGCTAACAGGAAATAAACAGCACTTAACAGAGCTGTAATTTGTTATTTGGCCCTTCCTCTGTATACAGTGGGAAAGGAAGATTAGAATGAAGACTTTTACTGGGCGGGAACTGATTTTTGCCTCACCTCATATTGGCCTCTGGTCAGCAACAGCAATAAGACTCCAGAGAGTCTTTCTGACACAAAATAGCAACTTCTCCAAGTTCTATATCTATCTGGGATCAATTAACATTAATGCAAAGAAAACTTTCTCTACCCCTTAACTGCCTGAAACTTTAGCTGTTTCCCAAACTCCTTCCCATTCCTCATTACTTTCTAATATCAGGTGTGGTCATGAGTTATCTCTGAAAACAAAAACCACCTAAAAAAACTGGTTTGGAAACAACACGAAGCGTCCTTTTCCTCTCTAATTCATTCTCTGTAACTTCTCTCCCCAACATTTTATTCCTGTTTTATTGTGCTACAATACACAATACTACAATTCATATAATAGAATACTACATATATATATGTAATACATATTATATATATAATTATATATAACATATATATTACATATACATACTAGATATACAATACTACAAACTACATATTATAGTCAAAAGTTAAGAATTTCAGGCTTTCCTGTTTGAAGACATGGGAAAAAAAAAGAAGAAAATCCATTTTTTATCCAGGTACAACCCATGGGTCATATCTGCAGTCATCTTTAGAAAGGATTCAACTCATTATCTTTGAATAGCTGCCAGAAAAGGCAGATTGACATTAGCTGTGGTTCTACTTTCCCAGCATTCATCTCCCAAATACCAACAGTTTTTAAATGGCCTTGCACTAATTCAGACAAATGCACATCCGAAAACTGATGTACAGTAATTACACATGCAGCCACAATAATCATACTAATATTTTAAGTGCATTTAAATAACTAGAACAGGAGGAATGAAAAGTAGAACAACCGTCTACTTTTTCAAAATGTTATTTTCACAGGAAACTAAAGCGCCATTAATGAAAGTAAAAGAAATCACAGTAACTGGGCAATAGAAATCTTAATTTCCTTCTCTAAGAGTATGAAACAAACACTAGGCTAAATGGCATTTTCACCTTCTCTTTTGAAAGTGAGAAGAATGTTAGACACATACTCCTAAATTGTAATTAATTTTGCATATTTAACCTGAGATTGCTTCCCAGAAAATTAATTTTGAGAGAACTAGCTATGTAATTACTGCATTCTACACCACTGTTATGAATCTAACAAGAAATTACCTTGGGTTTTTTGCTTGTTTGGTTGTTTTAGGACTTAGCTGGTTTTGAGTTTATTTTTTACTGTTGTTTGGGGGTTTTCTAGTTTTTTGTATTTCAAACTGGTTTTCCTGCATGGACTTAAACATGATCATATGAAAGTTGAGATGGATTTTGTTACTGTTCATAATATATCCGTGACTCTCTATTTTTCCCCCCAGCAACATTAATAGATTAAGACACTTTTCTCATTAAATAACAGTTTTCTAACGTAGGTCAAGGATTCTGCCTGTCTCATGAGGTATTTAAAACAACCAAAAGATTCCAAAATGCACTTGAAGGAACCTTGCAATGTTCCTTACCACATAGTAAGTCAATTATTTCAATCCAAGTTTCTGACATTAAGGAATTTGCTCAGTTAGAACGCATTCCAAAGTTTATTTTTCCCTTGCAGGCTGGATTAGTTTGCTGAAAAAGCACTTCTCAGGGTTAACATTCTCCATGACTAGCTAAAGCACAGGGTTTTTCCCCTTGTTTAACTGTTAACTACTGGCTAGAAGAGATGACTGCTCTTGTCTGTCATCACTAATCAAAGCTGTTTTCTTGGTCTCCTAGAAAACTTAAGGCACTTCTTAATTTTGTAGCAAGTGCACTTCTCTTTCAAAAAAGCTGAAAATTAAAAAAAAATATGCACACAATAGGCTCATCATTGTTATCCAATAAACCTAAAAGTTGGTAAGAACATCTGGGTATTTACGTTAACCTCCTGAGAAACTGGGTGAATGGAGAAGTAAAACATAAATTAAGGTGACCCTAGGATTGCCCTAAACATTTAGCAGGAATTTTTCTGGGAAGCCAGGAGCTCTGCTTCTGGCCCAATGTCACCTGCTGTTTAGCACAGGGTCACCTCCCACCCCTCTCACAGCTACTTCTTGCACACAATCCCAACTCTCTCTGTTTTACCTGGACACATCCAGGCAATTGTTTGTGATGGAGCAATTTCTGCAACAGTGATGCTTCATCAGTCACTCAGGATTTTGCTGTTCACACAGATCAGAAAGGTCAATTTAAGTACGTGCAAGTCATAAGATCTCTGAGTTACCTGATAAAAATTACAACTACAGTGACCATTTGTTTGAGACACTTCACTTTCCAAATTAAACGTGGAAGGAGTTGAGTGCCCTGAAAACTACAGAAGCTTTGTTTCTCCTTTTCAGTGGAATACTAACAGACAGCACTGTCTAGCACCCTGTGGAATAACTGAATTATTTTAGTTCTAATTTATTTGGACATAAAGACTTACTCTGCCCACAGGGCTCATTGGATGAGCAGCATAATCTGATGCCAGATTATAGTTAGTTGCTTCACATATCATGCTTACTGGTCGCTCCTTCTTTTCTTCAGATGACATTGCTGCAGCAGTCCTGAAAATAGAATATGTCATAGCACTGGAACATGCTGTGTGTGCAGACTGCTAATAGCAAGCACCCCTAGATGTAGCTCTGTACAGCCTGTGTCCTACTTTTCCAATTTGAAAGCAATTCACACTTCACTGCAGAATTACCTGCACTGTGTTTTAAACTCCATCCTGTTATAGATGAATTTTAAGATGTTGCTTAAAACCAAAATTTCTCTCTTAGCGCCAGGTGTTGGTGGGAGGGAAAAAGACAGGAATGAGTGTGAGATGGAAATGGGAAGAAATGCTCTCCAAAGGCCCCCTCTGGTTTTGTCCCCCCTGGGTGAGATTTGGCCACTTCTGATGGTTTTCACTGGAGCCACCAGTAAGGTGCTGCAGCAATGGTGGTGAGCAGGACACCCAGGAACTAATGCAAAGACAGCAAACCCCAGTTATTATCCAATGATTCAGAAAGTGTCCCAACTGGCCAAGGAAATAACCAATTGAGGAGAAACTATCAGGTAAAACATTATAGATTAACAGCTTGTGGTTGTCCCTAAGTGGTTATAAAATTTATCCCTTTCTGGAAGTTTATTTGATTGTTATATAATATCTAGGTTGTTTACTAAAATTACAGAATAATTAAAGTGAAAAGAGGAAATTCATACAGTGCATACATAAATGTGATGCATTTATATCATACAACTAATTTGAGCTATGGTTTATAACGTCAAAGTTAGTATAAAATATTTATCATTGCTTTTAAGTAATTTAAACAATTAAAACTATCTACATGTTGATCTGATTTGGAAAAAATAAATATTACCACTAGTAATCACTAACTCTTACTTCATTATTAATGGGCTTTAAAACCTGTGTTTTACAGAGTGAAACAGAAGGCACTTACTGCTCATTCACAACAAAAATACAGTTGTCCTGTGATGGCTGTCCTGTCACTGGATGTTTGCAGGTTACTTTTCGTTCATTATGACTGTGAAAGAGAGAGAAAGAAAAGTATTAGGCAATAAGTTTTGACTTTCCAGTTCAACTATGTAAATCCAGTACATCAAATGCATCAGCGCAGTGAAAACAACTAATAATATTTCATTATGGCATATAACAACATAAGTGTACACACTCACAAATGCACATATATATATACACACACACACACACAAAGGATGAGAACTAATACTGAAGACTCTTCATTGGCACTGCCAGACACTGGCACTGGATTGGCAACCATTCTGAATTTTAAAAACAATAAAACTGTTTTTAGTTCATATATGAGCATAGATAATTCACTTCAGCTATGGCTTTATGTATTCATTAACAGGGTTTCAGTTGGATAGGGAGAAGTTTAACATGAGATCTATAACTGTTCTGTAAGGGTAAAACACTAATTTAAAAGCAATTGTCTTCATCCTCAGGACATGAAGACATTAGTTTAAAATTTCCAATATTACAGATAAATACCCAGTGACTGGAGTAAGAGCGAGGGGTTGCAATCACAGTTTTACTTTTGCAGACTTGACTTTTTAATTCAGAATGCTGCTCAGAAGTGTCTTCCAGTGGCTGGGAAGCTGAGCTTCATCCCCAACAGCACAAAAAATGCTCCCTTTGCATTATCTCATTCCCCTGAACTGCAGATCCTGATAGACCACAGCAGCTCCCACAGCTTGGAAGAAATTGCCCAAATCCAACAACTATCAGCTGCTGCCACACAGGGAAGAAATGTCTGGGCTTGAGTCCTGCAGCCTCTGAAGAGAAGAGAAAGGGAGGGCTGGTTCTGGGCTCCAAGAAGGACAAGGAGCTGCTGGAGAAGGCTCAGGGAGGGCCATGGGGATGAGGAGGGGACTGGAGCATCTCCCCTGGGAGGAAAGGCTGGGAAAGCTGGGCCTCTTTAGCCTGGAGAAAAGATAACTGAGGGGGATCTTATCGGTGCATCCACATATCTGAAGGGTGAGTGCCAAGAGCTCAGTGGCAGGGCAAGGGGCACAAACTGAAACACAGCCAGCTCCAGCTGAATATGAGCCAAAAGTCCTGAGCACTGGAACAGGCTGCCAGAGAGGCTGTGGAACCTCCTCTGGAGAGATTCTGCCTGGCCACCACCCTGTGCCTCCTGCTCTAGGTGACCCTGCTCTAGCAGAGGTGTTGGACTAGTTGATCTCCACAGTCACTTCATCCTTAACACCATCTTCTTTTACTGCCTATACATTTAACCATCTGAACTTCCAAAATTTTGAAGCCCAGCTCATCTCACACGTCACACTTTCTGCCCTTCCGGCTTCGTAAATTTAACGACCCGAATTTGACAAGACTATCTTAATATTCTCCACTTTTGAAATAAAATTCTTTGGATCATAACGATTTGCAATTATAGAGCATTATTGATTAAAAGTTGCCTCCAAACAAAAGCCTAATAAAAAACCCACGCTACTTTCATGGTGAATGAATGGAAAAGGCTTCATAAACCTAGAGTGCAAGATTAGAAAGACAGCCCAATTCTTTGCACTTCCTCTACTGGGATTTTAGAAACCTACTAATGCCTAAATGGAGAGACTATGTCACAGCTTAACTGATGAGTTGGCAATTGCCAGTACTTTATCTGTGCTCTAAATTCAGCACATATCTAAGTTTAGTCCCTGAAGGAGCTGTTGTTGCAGAAATATATCAATTACAATGAGGAGACAGGAAAGAGACACTCCGAGGACAGTCTGTGCCACTCCTAATTGCCCTGCTCATACAATGCCTCTCAAGGAAATCTGCCCAGATTAAAGAGAATTCAGATTCAAAACATTCCCGAGGAAGCATCCAGGTTTCTTTGGTTGAGGTTTTTTTTCTTTCTTTTGTTAGTCCTCTTTTTCTTCCCTTCCAAAACCTTTCCCCTCCCCCCCCGCCTCTGATATTTCAGAAACTCTCACATCAAAGTGAAGAAAACCCAAAAAACACACAATGGATATGAGCTGGCCAAAACGCTTTGCCAACACGTTGCCTTCTTATTTGCCTTAAACCTTGACAGGTGACTGTCAGCTGACATCCATAAATGTGGAAATAAGTGGATCAGGACTTCTGCTCAAGGACCAGAAATGCTCAGGTCCACCACACAGGAGGAGGCACATCCCATGTTTTGTGTGAGTGCACCTCACTGATGATACAGCAAGAGGCCACAGCCAAGGACTGCAGTGGGGAAACCACACAAAACCAGGGGGGAAAAGAAGGGAGAGGGCAGAAAAGTGGGAGAAGAGAGAAAAGGAAGCAATACTCAAGAGTATTTTGCTCCAGGTTTGAGTCATACCTCAAAAGTTAGCATTCCAAAAAAAACCAAAAAATCCTTGAACAAAACAGTTTTCCTCACTAGTCACACAGATGTTGAGATATATAGGAGGTAGTTAAGATTACATAAAAAAGGCAGAAAACATCACAGACATGAACCATGCTCCTGAGGACTGCACAGCACTTTCCTTCTAGACCTGAACAGTCACTTCCTTGTAAAAGGGTAAAGCAAAAGGAAAACAGTTTTTTTTTCCCTTGAAGGCAAAGAGAAAACAGGCTTTTCTTTCCCTTCAGTTTAGACACGAGTGAAATCTCATGGGTGAACACTGGAAATTCAGCCTGTGCAATTAAGAGTGATGACTGTAAATATGTCTAACTGCATGAACAGATTTCAAATACTTCAATTTGAAAACTTTTTCATTACTCATCTAATTAGTGCATTTTTGGCAGTAATTTACCTGGTATTTTGACAAGGCTCCTCAAAATACTTGTGAAAGGTGTAGTGAAGCTTGATAATTATTGTCATAACCCTCCCACATAACAGTAGGTTAAGGCATTTGTTTCAAACTCTTATCTTGCAGAGCAGAGAGAGTTTTATTCAAACCAAGCTACAGTTTGATATTCACAATCTTCAACATCCAATCTAGACGGTTGTTCAGTTATCCATAAACTTCTGGCTACACACACACAGAATTTCATTTATTATACAATTATTATACAATAATCTATACATGACCAATAAATCTCAGGGGAAATAAAGCAAAAACCTAATTTTTTTTTTTTACTGAGAACTCCCAACTTCAACTTTATACCAAGTCCAATGTGTAATTCAGAGTTTCAAGCCCTGCATATTTATGTGTCTGTACTTTATTATGTGGAAAGAAAGTGATTCACTTTGACACAGCCAGCTAGAAGCCAGTGTGTTACTTTTCACTTACGCAGAAGTCCATCCTCTTGCTTCTCCTTCCAGTTTTTCCCATGTTTTGAGAACACAGGATAACCACACACAAAGTCTTTTGCACTTTTCCTAAAGGCCCTAACTGACCCTTACTATTTTAGGATCTGTATTAATGGCATGTTAAACACTAGAGACCAAGACAGGAAAAAATTCCCTGTGCATTTCATTACTACTCATGAGCATATTCTCCAGACTTGGTATGTGGCACAAACTATTCCTCATCAATATTTGCTTTTGGAATGTGCTGGGCTCCAGAAATCTACACTAAGATGACATGAGAGAAGCAATTCAATGCAAAGTAAAGCATAATTCTTGCATCTATCAAGATAACATTCTCTGCTTGATTCCAGTAGTGGTTTTATACCTACCATGAAAGAATCAAAACTCGAACTAAACCAAACCAACAATAAATGTGAAAACACATAATCCTAACCACAACAAAATATCCTCACCTGGGTAGGAGGTTCCATTTTTAGATATCTCAGTTCAAGACAACTGGTATCAGCCAAACAGCACCAGCTTAACTTGACCCCTTTTCTCCAGAATTTTCAACTTTTCCTTTCCAATCCTTTCCTCTGAAAGCTGCAAGCTTTGGCATCATTTATAAGGTAGCACATGGACAAGCCCCCAGAGCAAAAGGATTTATCCTGTTCAGGTTAGAAATGACAGTAACCTTGAATTTGACTCGTTATTTGCCTTCTTATCTACTCTCTTTCTCCTTTCCATCCTTTGAAACGCTTAATCTCTTCAGAAGACAGAATTATTTTACTTATTTTCTAGAACATGTTAAAAAAAAACTTAGTAATGTAGTTTTAATCTACTCACTAAATGTACAGTCAACAGCAATCTTGTTGGATCACATTTGACCGACAAAAACTACTGAAAAAAAAAAAGCCCTCAAATATCTCATTCAGAGATATTATTCTATTTTTAAGCAGAAACTAAGCACATCATGCCAGGTGCAGAGCTTGCCAACACAAGTTATACATAAGCAGGTTTCTTAGTTTTCTATCTTTTGTTTTCAGGACTGCTGACCCAAAATGCTGTGTACCATGTTACAAAAGTCAAGCAAATCAAAATTTTGATCAGTTTTGCTATTCTGAAGTCACTATCATCTCTGTCAGTATATTGCATAGGAAACTAACTCAGATAACTGCAGTTGGAATGGGAAAAGGAGCTTTGCAATCCAGCTGTACAGGATGATGCACACAGTTAAAATGAAGGGTTAGACCATTTTTCCTGGGACAGAGCAGTTCACTCAAAAGTGGCAACAAAGATCAAAGTGCCAGGGTGGAAACAGTTGGTTTTGGGGTCTCTCCCTTGAATGATTTGGTTGAGTTCCCTGTCCTCTTAAAAAAAAGAGCTGGGCCAGAGCTCCCAAAGACACATCTGGTTTTCTCCCACTCAAATTAAACTAGATGCCACTTCAAAGCTTCTCTCATGCCCTTCCTTTGTAGCCTTTATTTATGTGTTCCTCAGTGCTAAGGCCTTCTCATTTGCTTATTGTCAATGTGGCCATCAAAGCAAAGGCTGAATACAAACAAAATCACAAACCAGGACACAACTTTTCAGAGGCCTTCCACATCTTTAATTTAGAAACACTGTTCCTTTTGACAAATGGGCACTGAAGAACACGTTTCAGATGAATGCTACACCAAATATCTGCTTCCTAACATTTATTCTATGTCTTAAAATCCACAGACTGGCAATCTAATCTCTATTATGGATACACACAATCCCGTTATAGCACAAAATGCTGAGAGATATTTCCTATGAGAAGCAGTTTTATGCTTTTTTTATGACGAAATACTTGAAAAGATGACAAATAAGGTAAGAAGACCAAGATTACCAGAGCAATAATGTTATTCTCTCTGCATTAATGTTGAGTTTCTGCACTGATATTTAAAGATAAGGTTCAACTGGAAACAAACATAAGATAAGGTTCAACTGGAAACAAACATAAGATAAGTCTAGGGCAGATTTGTTTGGCTTCTGTGAATGAAGCCCTTCATTTCTCACCTGGGTGGAGGGGGGGTAATCAAATCAGCTATTTTTACCTTGTGTGCTTGCTTTGTAGCATAAGAATATCTCATTTCTAACAGCAATAAATGTATTTACAGTTACCTAAGAGCTGCCTGAACTTGGAAAAAAATTTAAGTAAATGCAGTCCCATCACAACTGCAAGCAAGGATGTGGTCTGTGGCTATACTGCCACTTCTATTTTACTGGATCTGTAATGCCACATTTTACAGCAAACAGCAAATGCAAGCACTTTTTTGCCAGCGCTATCATACCCTAAAATTATACGAGCCTTTTTTCAATTAAGGTTTTTCAACAACAACTTTGGAAAGGGGGCTGCGTGGCTCTGCAGGGAAACATCTCAACTTAACATCAGGGAGCCCCAGCAAAAAAGTGGGGGTGAAGAGACAGCCAGTCCCAAAGTGCTGACAGACCTGTAACACATCCCATACGCTGCTAAGAACAAAGTGTTCCTGACCCTTTGTGCTTGCACACGCTTTTGGGGAGGTGCAGACAAAATTCTACTCATTTTCTTGGCAGACAATGTGACACCTAAAGTGTAGTTACTGCTGCCACCATTTTTCTGGGCTGCTCAGAGTTTATTTTTTCAGGCAACCTGCCAGTTCTGTAAGACTTTCCTTTCAAATCCTCCTCAGTTACAGTTATAGCAGCTTTGGTATCTTTGCTACTGCTGTAGTGAAAAGCATCTGGACAATTCTGTACAACTGACTGCACTGCAGCTTTTATTTTTATTTTCCAAAAGATTAAGCACTGCTGCCCCAAAATTACAAACCTTCCTCTCAATGGGACCACTCTAAACCCACACTCATATTCCAGTGACAATATTCATATGAAAACAGCCTTTTCTCTCTTGAGCAGATATGACTACCATGCTCTCATTTCATATTTCCAACATAAAACTAAGTTTATTTAAGCAAGAGCAAACATTTAAGAAAACCTCTTTCAAAATGCTAGGAACAAATACTTGCTAAAAGAGCATGTACTCTATTACATATTGAGGTGGTGTTAATAAAAAACTCCTCTTTCTAACCAATCACTCCATTGTCAAAAAAAAATTCTGTTTTCAGGGTTCCCAGAACTTTGTGGGAGGTGTCTTTCATTCTGCAGGTAACATATCTGGGAATTTGTAAAATTCTGAGACTTGGTAAGGGCCACAAAGCCATTGTGGCAATTTGTGAGATGTACCTGCCCTGTGTCATCAATTTATGTAACATTACATTTAAGACCCTGGGCATGGGGTCTAATACAGTACCTTGACAGCGGTACTGCAGATAAAGAAAATTTTAAATTCTGTAAGCATTACTCTGTAATAAAAATGCCTAACACACTGTTTGCTATCTGAGGTTAAGTTTAGGAGAATAGTCAAGTGAGGTTTAGAAGGCAGAACTCTCTATAAGCCTCAGAAATCCAAGGATCCTTCAAAGAGGGCAACAAAAACACACATTCAGTTAAAAAAAAAAGCCATAAAAACAACTAACAACAAAAAAAAGCCAAAATCCCAAAAACAAACAAACAAAAATGCCCCCAAACAAAAAAAAACCTGTTCCAAAACAAAGAAAAAGCTGTTGGACTTAGACCACTCAGATTAGCACAACAATAAATGGGGTTATTTCATTGATAGGGGTTAATTAGAAACCACAAATTGGTATTTTCTTACACATACAGTGTTAGAGATTTTCAGAGCAAGAAATAAACCTGACTTGAATTTACAAGTGAACACAGATTGCATGAGCACACTGTACAACACTACCAGAAGAAATTCATCACGCCAAGCAAATTAGAGATAATTGAGCTGTCTTAGTCACCCCCTCTACAACTACGAGCATCAAATTCAATAAAAACTTTTAGCAAATGCTTTTATAGCTACACAGCAACTTTTACTCTTTTCAGAGCTCACTAGATGGAAAATTATCTTCACCACATACCACTAAGCTCAGTTATGCAAGCCTTGGCCTATTTCATTTATTAAATCCTAAGTGAGAAGTGCTCTTGAGCAAGCATGAGAAGTAGAAATTCAGAAGGCAGTTCAGACTTATGCGTCCATTTCACTGTATGAAAATCAAGAGATATTTTACAAGAAAAAGCAACTTTAATAGCAATTCCTCTTAGCAATTTTAACATGTTTTTCAATAACTATATTTTGAAAAAAATGCTAAAGACACTTATATGAAAAGTGAATGCAGACAATTTAAGGAGTTTAAGATCTATTGCTGTGGAAACAGTTATGCATTTGTTCAACAAACTCCTACAGAACTGTAAAAAAGCTCCTGAATTTAGTGAGTTACAAATCCTATAGATCCATAAAAATAGAAGAATATAGTAATTTCAGTGAATTACTACCTCAAATTCAACAGCAGAATTTCAACAGACATTTGGTAAAACCACAGTGTTGCTTTGCAAATCTTCTCTAAGTACACTGGGATAAAAAAAGAACCCACCAACACTCATTAACAGAAGTAGTTAAATACCTTATTTATCTTAAGTTTTCTACCTTTGGTGACATTTTTCTCTCTCTCTTATCTGGCAGTGTTTATCATTACTCAGGCTGGTTTGCTTTTTGGGCTGGTTTTTTTTTTTCTTTTTTTTTGTTTTTAATGAATGGTGGGTTGCTTTGTTGTTTGTTTTTTTTTTTGCACTTGGTGTTTTCTTAAGATTGTGTAAATCACACCTATCCTTTAATCATCTTAGCTAAGGTTATACAGGAGTGTAACAACACTGCACTGTCTCCAGAAAGCTACACAACTTCCACTTCTTGATCATTTCAGATAACCTGGGAACTGGCAGAATCACACCTCTGGTAAACAGCCATTTTTATTAAATAAAACCACATTTCTCTTTGTAATTCAGCAGAAGTTTTAAAAGAAAACCATGCTTATAAAGCACTTATATCGGAATACATCAGGTCACTAGACCCTTCCTAAGTCTGCTAAGAGAGAAAAATGGTCTGGCAAACTTCTGCCAAGTCACTGTCATCTGGAAAATGGTTAGAAATCTTTCTTTTAGCAATCTGACAGAAGAAATGTCGGTGCACCCACGTGTCTATCAGTTGTGACTGTGGTACCTATTCAGACACATCCTGCATTTCAAGCTGTCCCCCCAAATAGATCCTAATTTGAAAGAAACAAACAGTGAGATTGAAATTTATAAAAATAATTATTTTATAAATGACCAGTCATCACTAAAGGTTTAATCACTGGCCTTCTTAAAGCCATTGTGAGGATTTAATTGAATAATCTTGGTGGTCCACTGATGGAGCATATGCAAATATGTGCAGCAGACCCCGGAGGATAATTAATTGAGGCTTACACCATGTGTGGGCTTGCATTCATCTCAAGACAAAAGAGTACAAACCCTATTAAAAATATTCATTGCCTGTGACGTGAAGTTCAAGCCCAGAGACACGCGGGGTACAAAGTGTGGCACTGAACTGGAACACTGAACTGTCACTTGTCATCCCAAGGCACAGCTGAGCCTCGCTTAGCTCTCCTTTCTTTCAGTTCATTTGGGTGCAAGCTTCAGGAGCTGATCAACTCAGAAAAATAATAGTATTATTGCCTCAGAAGAATAGCAGCAAGTTGTTCTACAAGTCTCCAAAACATTAAAATATCAGCAACAAATAAAATTGGTTTGGGGATTTGTTGGACGTCACAAGTAGATGAGAAATTATCTCAGGATTTTCTAGGAACTCTCACATCCTTTAAAACTGATCCTACACTGTTTTCCTGAAACACCCACACCTAATGCTCATTTGGTCCTAAACCAGAGTAACAATCCTGGTGCAGATAGAATGGATTTTATTTTAGAGGTGTGGATGCCAATCAGGCTTGTGGGGGAACTTCAGGAACTGATCTAACTGCAGAGAGGCCACGTATCCCCTCTTTTATGTCATTTTAAATTCATCACTGCCTATTATTCATCTCGTTAGCTTCAAGTATTTATAAAAAGTAGGCAGGCCTCAAGTGCTTTTGAGGAAAAAAATTCTCCTTTTCAGGAAAAGCATCCTTACACTACCCACTTCCTTGTGAGGGTGATGAGGTTCTGGCACAGGTTACTCAGAGAGGCTGCCCCATCCCTGGAAATGTCCACAGCCAGTTTTGGTGGAGCTCTGAGCAGCCTGGTCTGCTGGAAAGTGTCTCTGCTCATGGCATGAGGCTGGAATTAATGATCTTTAAGGACCAAGCCAAACCATTCTGTGATTTAATGCTTCTACAATCTAGATGCACTGGTCTTAACGTCCCAGGGTTAGGCAACAAATTGCTACCAACAAATGTAAAAAACCCAAATAACAGACCCTCTTTCAAAAACAGTTTTAGTTTGCTTTCTCTTGATCTATTATTATATGCATTATCAGAACTGGCAGGATCCTCCTTCTGTTATGTTAGTTCAGAATACACAGAAAAAAAGTTACTTTCGTTATAGTAGTGTTAATAAAATAGTGCTAATACTCAAGATTCCTAGCTGTGCGGAATTCTTTCACATCACTCAAACATCTTCTCCCAAAATTATCTCAAAAATGCAAACTTTACTAAAGAAAAGCAGTTAAAAGGATGCTCCCATATATAAAATATCCACAAAAAAAGTTAAGAATTGATTTTATAGAACCAGTCTACCTAACAAATAGCAAAAAAAAAGCAATACACTAAAAGATTAAATCCTATTTCCTTAAGTAATGTTTTACTTCTTCCCATCTCAATGCCAAGTTTCTTGTAAAATAAATTAAAACCACAATTTAGACAGATGGTTGAAGAGGCAACAACACCAATACTCACTATCAGGTAAGGAAGCAGAGCAGATGAAGAGTAACACTTTCTCTCTAATTAAAGCAATTTGGCCTTTTAAAATTCAGAACAAAAATCTGTATAATGGGTAAACAAATGAATTGAAGTGTTACCATAAATACATTACACTACAAGGTTTGCTTTTTAGAAAGGGCTTCTTGTACACAGTCAGGTATTCTAAAAGGAGACTTGGCCAAAGTATCACAAGAGAAACAGCATTTAGGTAGCAGGATATATCATCATTCAATTTACCAGACAAAATTTTAGAGCCCCATCTGATCAAGAGTTTACATCTGCCACCCACAGCTTATATGCAGACTGTCAATCACTTTGATGCCTGTTGGTCTCATATAATCAAACTGTTGGCTCTAGAAGTCCAGAAATTTCTATTTGACAAAAAGTATTTCTTGGCTGCCTCCCCTTGTATTTTCACATCTTCGATTTCAACACCTACACAGATTGATGTGCATTATCCTTTTACTTCATAAATGCAGAGGAACAACTACAGTTTATTTACGAAGTGAACTGTCAGCACATTTGACAGCTTTGCAGGAAAAATACCCAGCAAAAACTTTACAATTCAGTAGTCCCCTAGTTTTACATCTCACAACTGTATCCTTATCTAACAATATAATAGAAATAATAATTAATATTTATTAAAGACTTTTGCTGACCCAGCAACACATTCTGCTTCAGCAAATGGCACACCAGGTTGTGCTTTCCAAGGTTGAACTGCAGCAGCAAAGAAAACTACAGAAGACCCCCTGAACAGACATGATGCCTCCAATGACCTTCCATTAAATTGATACCTCAGTGACAGCCAGGATCTGGGAGTTGTTTTTTTTCTCAGGTCTTTTTTCAAGCTCAGGGTACAGGAAAGCAACATGGAACTGGCTTTTTTGGCAACAGATGACTATTGTGTAAGAACATCTTCAGTCTCAAGCAGGCAAAAGGGATTTTTAAATATGCTTTTAATGTTAGAGCAGTTCATCTATACCTGGCATTCCTAAGAGTGTAACTCTGTGGTAATGAAAAATATCCTGCTGAAGACTCAGTTCATTGAGAAACACCTTATGGGAAGAGAAAATCATTGTATTTCATTTGTGTCAGAACAAGGGGTCAGGGACAGAAGAACACTGGGCTCACACTCAATGTCAATCATTTAATGTGATTTTAAAATGGGAAAGAAAACCCCAGGGAAAACCACCCTCTGTATTGGGTGGGAACATTATTTTTTATTGACTTCTTTAGGAACTTAAACGTTTTTCTTCTGTTGAATCTGGCTTTGGAAACACTTTTAAAGGACTAGTAAAATAGTATCCAAAGAAGTCAAATGAACTGCTGTTTACCATATGGAGTATTACTCAATTCTCCTTTTACCAGTAGAAAACATGAACATAAGGAAGAGATTTGCAAGGCAGGGAATACTCATACGAAACCCCGAAGTGAAAACTCGTTCCTCCACCTTTTTTTCTTTCTGGATTACACATTGTATGCAGAAAGCAGATTTTAGGCTACATTTCAAGACTATAAACCAGAGGATTTGTAAAGGAATATGTTTTTACAGCATCTCTCACCTTATAGACTCTTTGCAGAATCAGCAGCTTTAGAGATGTTTCAGATCTATAAAGTAACTCTGCTATGCAGAATTTTTACAGCTCTCCAGCTACTCAGCACAGTTCTACTTGTTATGTACCTTCTGACATCCAATTGTTTCTGAATGGTTTTCTTCTGGCTTGCCAAATCTCCTTGCACTCTTTATGGGGGTCCAGCCTCTCTATTTGTGTACTCCCTTTCCTAACTCCAAAGCGTGGCAAGTTTGGAGATGTATTTATGGCCAGCAGGTTTGGAGTACCACAACACTTCAGAATTGGAACAAAGAGGAAAAAACCCAACACCCCTGACCATTCTTGGCTGAAAACACCAGCATGTACTTGTTTCTTTGCTTTAAATTCAGATTCCTGGTGCCCACTGGAGCTCCAGGCACCACAGAGCTCATGGAACAGGAATCGCAGACTACGTTTAACTCCTTATCAGCCTGGTTTTGTTCATCCTGCTCTGATGAAGGTGGCAATGAAATCTCTAGCAAAGGCTACTGGCTAGAGCTGTATGGACAATAATGTTACTTTTTAATGGTGGACATCACAATAAAAGAGTCCCTTGAAGACAGAGCCTTTGAAGCTATTTTTGATTATTCTCCTCCTAATCAATTTGCATAAATTCATAAAGCAATGAATTTTAACAGCAGAAGGCTGTGAGGGGAAAAAAAAATACATCAGTTCACCAGCAATTCCTCATTCCACATGAAGAATGGGGACTAAAGTAAGTTTTGCATGTTGAAAACAAGCTGTCACTTGAAGAACTCATCCATGGAGTATGAATTTAGGGAGTTTGGCCACACTGATGCCTTGGGCTGGGAGGTTTCCCCATGCCTGCTGTTTAGATGGTGTGCTAACACCCAATATGATCCTCTGAGGATGCTCTGCCAATGACAAGTCAGCAAAACACATTTGCCATCGTCTCCTCCTTCTTCACGCCCTTGTCCTGGAGGTAATTAAGGCAAAACCACCCAAACCAAACAATTCAGCCTACTTCATGCATTTTAAAGGAGCAGAAAATGCAGAAACCAAAATACATATCGGTCAAACAACGTCAGATAATATTTATTTTCAGTTTTGATTGGAGAGCTCCAATCCTAGAATGACTGGCATTGCCTCATAACTAAAGTTTTTAATGATTTATGCCAAGCTAAAAGCTTGATTTCATAGTATGTTATGTTATAAAAGCAAACACGGTCTTCACAAAATAAGCGTTTTCAGTGTTTTGCAAAAAAGAACATTCTAGAAAGTGAAAACAGATCAATGTATGAGGTAAATAAAATAAAAAGTTAAGTTCAAGCAATTAATTCATCAGCTTCCCCAAAAGCAAGTATGAACAAGCAATAGTGCCTTGCCATGAATGTTGTACATTTTTTTCCTCATTAGGCAGAAGGTATTTTGAGGTAAAGAATTGTTCCATGATCATGGCTCTAAACTACTTCACTGCTCAGGTGAAATCAGAAATTTTTCCCTTCCTCTCTCCACCAAAATAAACAACATAAACACCACACTTAAAGCATTTGAACGTTTTTGTCTGCATGACAGCTTTCACTTGTTTACTGCAAAAAATCTGTTCCTATGGCTAGGTAAGGGAATCTGCAGGTGACAATGAATGTTCCCACCTGGTGTTCCAGCAGGGATCATATTTATTTAAATAAGCAGGAGTTTCAATACCAGAAGAACCACATATAATCCCCTTTCACCAGTAAAATAGGCAGACTGATACACCTGGCTCAGTTTAGAAGCAAAGCCAGAAGTTTCTTTCAATCATGTAGCTCAGTAACACACAGCTTTAAATATATCAATATATTCCTCTTCTAGCTTATGGGTAGGTAGCCACGCATTTAAATGAAGATATACTTTAAGGTTCAAAAAAACTTGCTCTTATTTAAACTATATCCTTTTCTCCTTAAAAAAAACAAAACAAAAAACCCCCCAAAAAAACCCAAAAAAACCCCCAAAAACACACAAAAAAACCCCAACAACTCCAATCCTGAAAGAAAATGGGAAATTTACAAGCTAGAATGTGACTCCTATGGGCTGGAAAAAGTAACTGGAAAATTCCAGCTATCACCACACTAACTATGGCTCCAGTCAGTTAAACAACAAACCCAGAAAGTTTCCTATTAGCAGCCGTGATCAAGCTAACATATGCAGTAAGCATTTCTAGACCTATACTTAAGAAAGGCCCCTCATTCCATTCCATTTTCTTTTCTGGAAAGAATTTAAGCACATTATTATGTGCTTAACTGATTAACTTAAATGTATAGCTGCATGTTTTGTTTTGTTTTTTTGGTTTTTTTTTTGCTAAAGCAAAGCAGCAAATTAGAAGTTCATGTACAATCCTAAATTCCTGTCAACAGAACAGCACAACAGCTATTTGTGCCATTCAATCTATACAATTCCAAACCTAAAATGCTACCAGCACTGCATTTTTGTGTATAGTCTCTGTATTTATTTCCATCTAATAGTACATTCAATATATCAAAAAGCACAGTGCATTTTAAACATCTTTGAAGACAGTTTGATGTAACTCCCATAAAAGCTATTATGGCTAAGCTCAAATCACACTAAAAAAAATCCAACAGAAAAAAACAGTGATAAAAGTCACATTAAAATTTAACTTATCAAGCTTTAAGAGAAAAAAAAAAAGGTACCAAGTTGGTAAGATAAACATCTCGTTAAAATGAAACATTAAAATTTATCTAAATTCAATATTTGAATTTATCTGGGAACTAAAATGACACAGAAAATAGTTTTTCTATTCATGACAACAGAATTTAAAAAGCTTTTCCCACAGCTCATTGTTTTTAGTTCTGGGTTGGGAGCCAAACCACCTACATGAAGAGTCAGAGCTACAAAGGAACTTCAATGCCAACAGTCATCTTCCAAATCACGTAAATCAGAAATGTTACATCAATTCTGCATCTGCAATATATCACCAGCACACTACTGTACCACAAGAATTGCCAGTTGCTGCATTAATGAAATTACCTTAAGCACAGGTTTCTGGAAGCTGATGTATTACATCCACCCACAGCTCTGATTCAGACCATCCACATTCAGTCTGGAGTTATTTCCTGATGAAAATCAATACCTAACTTTTACTGAGATGAGCTGCAGTATTCCCCAGAATTTTCAAACAGATGAATAAGACTTTTTTTTTGCATGTATTCATCCATCAAGACTTGCCATCCTTAAAGGAACACCGTAAGAAACCAAAACCAAAGTGACACAGCAAAACCCTGGGCTTTCCTTGCTAAATGCTTCTCTGGAGATAAGTGTGCTGTAATTTTCTAGCTATAAAAAATAAAAACCCTCTCAAAATTGGAAACTGATAAGAGTTCCAAGCGCCACAGGACTTCAGCACTTTGACAATTAGACTTTTAACTGCCAGGGAGGAGAAAAAGAGGCATGTATTTTATATTTCTCCTACAAAGAGAAAACAGTTACCATGAAGTGGAAACGGAAATGTTTTTCAATTATTTGAATCCTAAACTCAACCAGATACTGTTTTGTGGGTTGGCTGTTGTTTTTTTCCCTGAAATGATTTTTATGCTGACAGATTTTGCAGCTCAATTATACAACATCCCTACAGAAATAGACATCCAGCTTTGCAAATGATATACACAGATATATACACTGACTGGAAATGTACCTGGTTTTCTGTTTTGTGCCCTCCACAAGCGTCTACAACACTCAGAATTACATCTGAAACCTGGCATCCAGTAACACTGCCATATGAGCCGTGTGTTAAAATCAGGTACCTTACAAGTGTCTATTTGGAAAGTACTTCCCATTCAGCACTGCAAGCTAATTAAAAAAAAATATATATATATCAAATTCGTGCTACAATCATTCTCTATGACGTGATTTAGTAGACAAGCATGTCTAAATAAAAATCTTGGAAGCTAGACACAGTTACAGTAAGTAATAAACACAACTTCTACCCACAATTAGGATTCCACTTGAAATCTTAACTCGAACACTAACAAAGTTGTATTCTGCTTTGCATGTATTATGAGTTATTGAGTGCTGGATTAAAAAAATCTGTAAAAGAGCATTTTTTTTTAACCCGAAGTGGGAGGAAATGCTTTATGTCTTAGGAAAAACAATCATTAAAATGTATAAGAATTACTCACCTGTCTCCAGAGACATTAATTGTTTACCACAAGCTTGACGCACAAACAAGAAAACCCACGTAAGGATGTGAGGGACGACCCTGTTCTCTTGGAAGCTGTTTCCCAATGAGTACTGCACAAGCCTGACCCAGAGGAAAAGCAACTCAGCTGTCAGGACCGCTAGACTCTGAGAAAGCTGATACCAGAGTGATGTCACTTATTCCTGAAATGTTACTGCAGCTCCAAACTACTGACTCTCTCCTACCAATAAAATCTCATCCTCTAGATGACAGAAAACAAAATGTTTAACTACAGGATTAAGTTTCAACAGGAGATAATAGTACAGATTTTAACAGCATATCTCGAGCTTAGACAAACTATTACAGTCAGAAAAAAGTGGAAAAAAAAAAAAAACAAAACACAAAAAAGGCCCCAGATGTTATCTAAATATGCTCTTCTAATTGTCTCTAACCTGCAAAAATTTTCTTTCTGGCAGCAATAGCAGAAAAAACTTCATGAAATGAAGGGGAAGAGCAAAGATGGCACCACAGCACCACTGGGCATCTGTCTAAAAAGCTCCAGCTAACTCAGCTGAGAAGGTCTTGGCCCGGCAGAGTGCCCTCTGCCAGGTCACCTTTCTCCCTTTTTTGACTTCTTTCTGCCCCAAGGTTTGCCCCACAATGGAAGCTCAATCCTCAGGATTTTGCCCAACTCCAATGGGAAACATTTTTTTGGGATGGAAAGAAAAAAAAAATAATAATGAGCAAAAACCATAATGCCTGTGTGCTAAAATCAGGAACTTTTAATACTGAAATAGATGTATCCAAACTACTAATGCAGCATGGGAAACTATAAACACTGTGAAGAGCACCACTGAAAGGAAAGAAATGATCACAACAGGCATTGCAGAAAATTTCTATATGAGAAAGAAAAACCAGGGACCAATACTCTACCTTAAAAACATAAAGCAAGAAGGAGATGAAAAGCATTAATAAATCATTTGGTGCATAAAATTCACTTTTGCAATAGTAAAAAGCAGAGTTGCAGTTGAAGGGATGTCTGAGGTCTTCTACAAAATCCCAAATTTTAGACTAGAGCACAGAGGTCTTTCATATTAAAACCCTGAACATCAAAGATTATCTTCATGAATATTTTCACATTAGCATCACACACATCTTTAAATATGACAGCCTACAGATTTCCAGCAGTCCTGAGCCAAGAGCATCCTAAATTAGAGCTGGTTAGCAATCAATAGAGTCACTGTGTAGGCAAGCACCGCCTTCAGTCAACCACACTGAGGGCAGTGCAAGCCTTTCTGCAAAGAAAAGGCCTAGATTTTGGACATTTATTAGTGAAAATATGTGATTTAAAAAGAGACAAGTCTTGCAGAAAAAAAAAAAAAGCAAATTCACAAGATAAATCGCTACTTTTTAAAAAGTGATGCTACACGTGCAAGATGAGAAATTCTAAGGAATGCATAAAGTAACCAACTAGAGGTAACACAAGCCTTCAAAGCGAAGAAATGGCAACTCAAGTTAGAACAACGGAAAACATTCTTCTGATAGGACTGGGAAAACACCCCAAAAGTGGCAGGCAGTCAGAAAAGGCTTAAAATGGGGATTGAAACCTGAGTTAGCACTCAATTTTCAGTGTGAGCAGCATCCAGAGGAGAAGCTGGGGGGCAGAAGGAACTAGAAATAAATGCAGAGTTGTACAAGCTGCCGTGGGGGCCAGGAAGGAAGTGGTTAAAGAGAAGCAGCCAAGTGCTCAAGCAGTGCCCAGGACACTCCTGCCAGAAGCCTGTTCAGAGCTAATGGGTGAGATCATCAAACCCTTCTGTGTCAGAAAGAGGCTGGCTCCAAAATCCACAAGTGCTAAACCCCGAAGGCAAGTGACCTATTTTGAAACAATTTCACCCGTCACACTTAAAATAGCAAAAATCTGGGGCGCAAAACCTGTGAAATGCTGTTTTCCGAAAAGGTATGGAACGTGAGACTTGAGCCAAATATTAACAATGCAGAAATGAGTTAGAAAATGTAAGAGTTCTACCATCAGTCATGTGCTAAGTGGTCAATATTAGACACTGCGCCTCCTTCTCTTGCTTGACATTTAATTTACAATACTGATGCACTGCTTGAAATGAAGTTAACAATCTTCTTTTTTTTTTGGATAGAATATGATAAGTTTTATAGAAGTAATTAATCTCCTGTTAGTTCAGTGGAATAAAAGCCTCTCACTGTAAGAGCTGCGCTATTTCCAGAAGAATCTAAATTTCATTAATAGCCTCCAGGCCTGAGTTCAGTGTTAAGACTTGATGAAGCATTAGCATGTGACATTGGAAGACAAAGATCTACCAGTTTTGAGATACAGAAGCTTACCAGAATGTAAGGGTTGATTTTGAAAGACGAAATTTTAATATTTAATTACACGGGCCTTCTATATTTTTCCAGTTTTCAATTTCATTTAAAAAACAGTTATTTCTGAAAGCCTTCAAACTGAGATCGCAGTCTGTGCTGAAGCACCATAGTTTTCAACAAAGACCTTAACTTCCTAAAAATCTAAGACAGCTAAGACTAATCCTAACAGTCTAAATCAGAGTAGGACAACAGGACACACTCTGTCACTGTTGAACTACAGAGTTATAGACTGTTCCACTAAATGTAATTTGCTGTCTTTGAGAATAATTTTGGTTTTTTTCAGCCAAACGAATAAAAACACAAAACAACATAATTGAATCCAAGGAGCAGGGGAAAATAAAATTGCTCTGGGCACATATGTACAGTCAACCACATGGCAATATTACCTATATTTTCCACAGAATTCAGGGGTTTATGTTCATGTCCAACTTACTAAGATCTTTACCAAGTTATTTTACTGAAGTCTTTAGATATTTGATTTAGGGAACATGCTTCTGTTAGTTCAACAGGCTGCTTTATGGACAGACAGTGTAAATGCTATAATACACAAAAACCTTAGGTCAAAAAGGTCCAACAGAGGATGTAACTCATCTTTGCTCATGCAAAGATGTCAGATGAACAAGACTCCTGGTGGTCATCAAGTTCAACCTCATGCTCAGAGGTAATTCCAGTGCCAGATCAGACTGAAAAGGCCCTTGTCCAGTTGAGTTTCAAAAATCTTCAAGAAAGACTTAGAATCATTCTCTGCTCAAGAGGCTTGGATTTTTTACTACTATTATTATTATTTTAATCTGTGCTTTATTGCAGTTTATGACCATTTCTCTTTTTAGAGTTCCGAAGAGCGTCTGTCTCATTTATATCTTAGGTAGAAAGATATGGCTGGAGTTCTGTATTCTATTTTCACATCTGTTAGAGGTGGGGCAGGTATCTTCTGTTCATTGGGCATTTTTCTTTATCTTTTCCACATCCAATCCTCCCTCTAGGACATCGCTTCTGTTCATGGCCAGTGAGTGTCCCTGCATGGCTGAGAAAATTCCATCATCCCATGGGGAGATGCTCTGCCCAGGGGGAGGAGCCAAACATTCCTACCTGGATACAATCTGAGTTTGGGACTACCACAGCAGTCTTTGCCCATGGCATTCCCAGAGGGGCAGCTTTCTTCCCCCCTGCATTCCCAGAGGAAGCCCAGGCCCATCTCCCCCAGCCCTGGAGCTCCAGAGGAAAACTCCCTCCTTGTGCAGGATCCCTGCTCCAGCAGAAGCACAGCTGGCACTGCAGGAGGGCTGAGCCACCCTGGCATGGGGCTGAGCCACCTCCCTGACCCACAGGGGGTCAGCTCCTGTTCTGACTCTGGCAGTGGTTTGGTTTTTCTTGTATTACTGCATTTGTATTTTTAATTTTCCTAGTTAAGGACCATTATTCCTCTTCCTACGTATTTGCCTGAGAGCCCCTTAATTTCAAAACTGTAGTAATTCAGAGGGAGAGGGTTTACATTTTTCATTTCAAGGGAGGTTCCTGCCTTTCTTAGCAGACACCTGTCTTTTCAAACCAAGACAATTTATAAAGTCCATGTGGTTAATGAAAGGCTGCAGTTAAGTGCCTGCTTTTGTCATCTCCTTAGGATAAACAGATGAATCCCCTTCTAGCACATCATATCTCCTGGCCCTGTAGCCTGCTAGTGCTGGACTCACTCGTGCTTATCTCCCTCTCTCTCTCACACTGATGTGACCAAAACCAGACAGATTATTGCAGAAGAGATGGCAATAATCACCATTCTCCCCACGACAGTTAACCTTCATCCCTGTTACAGCACATTATCCTGCTTGTCTCCCACCAGTACCTGCAGGCTCAACTCCAGCCTGCTCACACCTCCAGCTTGCTGAGCTCCCTGTGGGTGACCACCCTGAGCCCCCCTCCCAAGGGTGCTGTTATCCAGGAACTTGCTGATGCTGAGCTCTGCTTGACTTGCTGATCAGGGAAAAAATAGTTCCACCCCAGCAGCAACTCCAGGAATTGACAGGATGCACGGAATTCAGGCTACAGGGCCAGGAGATGTGATGTGCTAGAAGAGGGTGAAGGGATTCATGTGTTTAGCCTCAAAAGATGACAAAAGCAGGGATTAAACTGCAGCCTTTCATTAACTACATGGAATTTATAAATGAGACAGACTCTCTTCAGTACTGTAAAAAGAGCAATGGTCATAAACTGCAGTAAAGCACATTCTAAGAGATTAAAATAATAATAGTAGTAAAAAATCCAAGCCTCTTGAGCAGAGAACGATTCTAAGTCTTTTTTGAAGATTTCTGAAACTCAACTGGACAAGAGCCTTTGCAATTTGATCTGGCATTGGAATTACCTCTGAGCATGAGGTTGAACTTGATGACCACCCAGAGTCTTGTTAATCTGACATTTCTGCATGAGCCTCATTCCTGTGTGAGAACTGACTTGCTGATCAGTGACAAGATAGTTCCACCCCAGCAACTACTCCAGGAAACACTCCCTGTAAACAGCCATTGATATGAAACTCCAAACTATTGATTGCTTATGGTGCAGTCAATTCTTCACCATTCATCCAACCCATACCCCACACTCAGACACAAAGGTACCACATGAAGATACATCAAAAGCCTTGCTGAAGGTGGTTTCCACTGTTTTCCCCCTCAGTTGCAGAGGCAGTCACTGTAGGAGGTAGCCAGCTTGGTCAGGCAAGA
Organism: Chloebia gouldiae; assembly: GCA_003676055.1. Taxonomy (NCBI): domain Eukaryota; kingdom Metazoa; phylum Chordata; class Aves; order Passeriformes; family Passeridae; genus Chloebia; species Chloebia gouldiae. The sequence continues at coordinate 2,346,263 of QUSF01000021.1, forward strand.
TTTTGCCTTGATATATCCATGCTGCCTGTTTCAAACTACCTTCCAGTCTTTCACATGCCGAACAGTTTAAATGAGAACTTGCTCTTTAATATTCTCAGGGAAAGAGGTGAAGCTGACCAGTGTTTAGTTCCCTGGATTCCCTTTCTTGCCTTTTTTTTTAACACAGTAATGTTTGTGTATTTGCAGTCATCAGGGTTATCCATGTTGATAAAAATCACTCTCGTGGTGACATCTGTCAGCTCACTCAGCACCCTCAGCTGTTTATGTTCCCAGAATAAGAATCCATGGCTGTTTCTTTCAAGCATCAGTCAAAAAATAATTTTAAAGTGAATGACATATTAAAAAAACAACAACAAAAAGCAACCTAGGAGGTGTAAAGGCCTTAAGGCAGCTTATATCTGTCAAAACAACAACAAAAAAAGAAGAGGTGGAACAACAAATAACCCCATAGGAAACACATCACTGATCCAGGTTGCTGGAATGCTCCAGGATCTGGGAGCTGCCACCTGATATTTCCTCTGTATCCACAATCTATGACTGAGAGAGCACTGAAGTGTTACCCAAACATTCCTTTAAGCTTACCCTGCTTAGTTTAAGCTCTATACACCATAAGAAAAAATGATAATTAATTTGAAAGCAGGATTTTCGACTGCTTGCTGTTGACAGTACAGACAGAACAAGTTTTCCCAAAGGGAAAGCCCAACCTTGGCTTGCAACTGGAATGCCTTGTTCTGTCCCAAACATCAAAGAAGTTCAAGACAGGTAATGGAAACTGCATGCAGCATGAACATTACCAGCCCAGCAACCTCAGCAGGCAAGGCAAGGCTTCCACAGCCCACAGGGCACTTTTTCCCAATTACATGACACAAAAAGACACTGACAGAGAACCTTAAATGAGCTTGGGAATAACCAGGCAGCATTTAGAGTTGTAGCCTTTATAGAATAACATGCTTATAGCTTATACACATATAGCCTTTGATTCTATGCATCGAGAATGAAAAGAAACAAAGTGAATGTTTCCTCCTACCCAATGCTTTCAGAGGAAGGGAACAGCATTTTTACATTTACTGCTGAAAGACCAAGACTAAAGCAAATGTGTGGTTAAAGAATACATTAATTTTACAAACATATATACATTTCTCAGCTACAGCTTCTTTTATTAACACAAACTACACTCTCATGCTGCTGGAGTTGCCATTAGGCAACAGCTGAAACAAAATGTTTCAGGGAATTTCAGCTCACTGCTGAAGCCAACACCATCAGAACCTTCTCTTCACTCAGTCATGGAAAGGTTTGGATTGGAAGGGACTTAAAACATCCTCTGCTTCCACCCCCCTGCCATGGGCAAGAACACCTTCCATGATTCCAGGGTATTCCAGCCCTGTCCAACCTGTCAGCTTTCAGGGATGAAGCATTCACAGCTTCTCTGGGCAACCTGTGCCAGTGCCTCACCAGCCTCACAGGTAAGAAGTTCTTCTAATACCCAACAAACCTGCCTTTTTCAATTTAAAACCACTGCACTCACCCTGTCACTCTCTGCCTAAGTTCCTCTCTCTCCTTTTTCAAAGTCCCCTTAGCTCCTTCCCCTGCTTTTCTAAAATGCACTTCATGTTTAATCCAGCATGCAGCTCTTCAGGAAAGAGCCATCACAAAATCTGATTATTTAGAGATTTAATTCACTGGAAAACAGATTTTCAAGTATGTGCAGACATGAAGGACCCACAGACTCCCACAACTCATCATTAAAGGCTGCATCTTCCGAGATGGAAGGCAGACATTTATTCCATTTTCTGAAGCCTGTGACAGTCTTCTGCTCCCCCCAGTGGCAAAAACCCAAATATAACCCACAAGAAGGCCACTGAAGCAGCATCACACACACATACAGACAGCACTGTTCTCACAGGTTCTTCAAATCCAAAATTTCCAGTATGCAAAGGAGTTTTATTCTACAACAAATAAGCAACGGTCTAAATCAACATTAATCTTGCTTTTTCAAAAAAAAACCTTGGAATTGATAAATATAAAGTAGTTGCTAATGGAAACATTTAAAATTAATTTATAATCATAAAGTTGACAGCAATTTTCTGGGGTTATAATAAAGGAAAAAAATTTAAAAATGAAAATATTGTTAATACAAAAATTAGTAGCAATCTTCTGTATGAAAAAAAGGTCACAGGAAGCTGCTGCCACACAGACATCACTTGCCTACTTTTACTACCCTTCTAATGTTTTCTTTCTCTTAAACTTCAGAAAGTTTTAAAAAAGTGAGCATAATAAGAATACTATTTCCTGAAAGATGAACCAAACGACTATGTTAAAAATAATTCTGACAGTGTAATTTGAGGATATATATCTTACATTTTCTATATTCAAAGACAGACAGCAAAATGGCCTTATTTGAAGTATTTTTGGCTTATATTAGTGCCACCTGTGATTCCTTACCTTCAGTAAGGAATGATAAGAAAAGAACCCCAGGGATTTTTTTTTTTTTAGTTTTATGCACTGAATGAGGTGAGCCACTGAACCCACATTTGAAGGTCCAAAACATTAACAGAAGGCTTTCAACATCATATGTAAGAAAATCAATTAATGAAAGTCACTGGCCCAAACTGAACCCATTGCCCACAAATACAACTTCATAAGGTTACCCTAAATCTTAGTTTTAAAATTTACCAGAGGTTTTATGCAGCCCAAAAGTTTTCCAGTATAGGTAATGAAAATCACCTGGAGACTGTGCTGCTTTTAGATATATTTAAATGTGCAATATTTACACCAAGTCAAAGCTATCTAACAAGTTAGAGAAGCCCCAAATGATATTGCAATTAATATGGTTCAAAACTGCATCTGAAGAACTTCCACGCTGGAGTTTTCCCTCTTATTTCCAAGTATCACTTCTAAAGCAGAAAAATAGCAGCCTGCATTATTTTTGCATACTTCAAGTTTCTTTAGAGCTTTAAGTTAAAGCCCTTGGACTGTCACAAAGTGCTTCCAGCCAGACATCACATCCCTGATTTATCCTGAGGACCTAGACACGGAACTCTCACTGTCAGTGAAATAAGTGCTACCCACACAGAGTAATGACATAAAATCTCGTGGCTTAGGTTGAAAGATATGGCTGGGGGTGTGTACTCTGTTCCTGTCTGTTAGAGGTGGGGCAGGTATCTTCTGTTCATTGGGAAGTTTTCTTTATCTCTTCCACAAACCAATCCTCCTTCCAGGAGATCTCTTCTGTTTATGGCCAGTCAGTGTCCCTGCATGGCTGAGAAAATTCCATCATCCCATGGGGAGATGCTCTGCCCAGGGGGAGGAGCCAAGCATTCCTACCTGGATACAATCTGAATTTTTGAACAGCACAGCTGCCTTTGCCCACTGAATTCCCAGAGGGTGCCCAGGCCCATCTCCCCCAGCCCTGGAGCTCCAGAGGAAAACTCCCCCCTTGTGCAGGATCCCTGCTCCAGCAGAAGCACAGCTGGCACTGCAGGAGGGCTGAGCCACCCTGGGATGGGGCTGCTGCCACCACCCTGACCCACAGCCTGACAGGGCCTGCTCTGACCCTGGAAATGTTTTGTTTTTTGGTTTTTTTTTTTTTGTTTGTTTGTACTATTACATTTGTATTTTTAATTTCCCTAGTAAAGAACTGTTATTCCTACTCCCGTATCTTTGCATGAGAGCCTTTTAATTTCAGAATTATAATAATTCAGAGGGAGGGAATTTACATTTTCCATTTCAAGGAAGGCTCCTGCATTCCTTATCAGACACCTGTCTTTTCAAACTAAAACATGTTGATATTAGCATTACCACAAACTACACTGAAGCCAGCAAGGCAAGGTTTGCACAAGGATCTTTCATTACATCCATGGACAATACTGGGAATGGGTGACCAGCAAAGAGCTATTGCTCAAACTTAAAGGCAGCAATGCTCTTTCAGTAAGGAAGGGTGAAGCTCACCTTGCTGAGTTGAAATTCCATGTGATCATCACACCAATGAGAAGACAAGAAATTTTAGAGGAGTAAAGAGGAGCAAGACTTGTTCATTTCATCCTATATTATTTTTTTTTCTCTCCCCAAAAGGAAGGTGCTAAATTGGTGGGATTGGCTGAAGTGGTCAAGAGAATTATGTGCCTTAAAACGACTTAGTTTGTGAGACCTAACAGCTTTCTGAATTTTGTTTCCATGCTTGTCTTGCAAATGTATTTTGCAGACTTTCCCTGAGGATTAAGGGGACAGTATGGCAAGCAGCTTTCTAAGGATTTTTCTCCACTGTCTTTTAATGATTTTGCAAAGTTTCATGCCAGTGCGCAGCAGTTGCTTAGCTTCACTGGCATGGTTTCTATAAGTACATTCCAGTCAGGTTAGGTCAGTCATTTTGATATCTCAAAAATAATCAGACTATCAAATATTCACTACTTGAGCATAAGACACATTTCCCCCAATAATTATAACTAGATTCACATTGCAAACAGTTCAGCTCTTTGCAGAATGAATTCTGATGATCCGTATCTACTGGATATTGCCTGTCAGAAAACATTAATTGAATGTTTGGACAGAAACAGAATTACTGATAACCATCTCCAGTGTCATAAAGGATTTGATAGAGTCTGAAAAAACATCTGGTTAGAAGTTATAAGCTTCTCTATTCTACATATTGGGGTAGTTGTAGATCTGTAGATCTGACATGCCAGAGTTATTTATCAATAACTTTGAACCAGTAAATTATAATTTCTGCCTCTAGAGAAAGGACTGTGATGTCAACAGGATCAGCAAAGCAATCTATTGTCTTTAACTAATTTCTTTTCTAGATAAAGAGTAGTAGGGTCTTATTATAATATTCCTTATTACTGTAATTCTTCAATGAAAAAGGTTTCTTCTATTTTCATTCAATATGAGAAAGCTGCATCCAAGTGGAAGTGAATTCACCAGTCCCAGTGTCTACATTTTTATCAAGAACGCTACTGTTGTGTGCATGAGGTCCCCCAAGTTAAAAGTAAAGAAAGTGTAGACTATTTGCAGATACTGAAATGCTTTTCAGTGAAAAAGGGTCCACTGTTCAAATTGTAAACTTTTCCTCAATGCCCCAGGGATATCAGAGCTTTGCAGGGAACCAGCTGGAAAACGTTTTAAAACTACTGAAAGTATTTTTCTTCTAATATTTTCCAAGGAAACAGCTGTGCCATTTTTATTTAATCTTTTATACAAAACTATGGAAGTAGCAAGACACAAAAAATTGAGCCTGGGAAGCTAAAGAGCTTTCTGGATCAGAAAGTGTAGAAGTGTAAGAGTCTAGAAGTGTAGAGGAACTACAACATGGTTGTGGTTAGTGTAAAGCACTGGCTAAACTTACACGTACAGGTAGGGACGCACCCCTTGCACTCACATGATGCTGACATTTCTAAACTTGTCTTCTTTTGGCTGCTGTACTATTACTTTTCCACATAGTTCTCTTTGTTCCAGCTTTCCACAGCTACAGCAGAAGCTTTCATAAATTTTTTTTGTGAAAACGGAGAAGGGGAATGCAGTCAGAGACTCTCAATATCACCTCAACACAGCTGTCAGGAAGTGACACGTTACCACTCTACTAGACATGTCACTGTAACATAAAATGAAGAAATTAAATCGATCTAATTCTGTTGAAGTCCCACACTGATTAATACATTTAATAGTCCTGTCTTAACAAAATTGAAACGGCACTTGGTTTCAACACAGACAAGGTAATGAAATAAAAATCTGCATCCAATGGATGAAATTATCAATCTGAATCTGTCCTGAGAATGTGAATCATTACAGGACACAATGAGACAAGAACATCTGGGTGCTCAGGGCCCTGAGCTGATGAATTTAGGACCTTAAACTTCCTGTTTTAGAGGGCAGGGCCATGGTAAGATACCAAAAGAGAATTTTTAAATGGAATAAGGCAAAGCTGGTAGCTAAGATATTGAAATCAATCCAGCTTCATGAGCAAGAATTTTCTCTGGGGCTATTTGGCTTTTCTTCCTATGGGGCCAGGTGCAGCTTTGCACTGACATGCATTTCAGTGCCTGAGGTATTTGACTCACAGTCAGCATCAAGCTAACTGCTGATGTGCCCTTTGGCTTCACCAGGTTTCCTCTGTGATCCTGGTTAAGTAAACCTCTGTTTCCAGTCCCAATTTGTACTATCGTGATATAAAATACTCCCCCACCATTAAAACAGACAAATACAACTAAACAGCTAAACACAACTAAAGCAGCAGCTAACTACAACAGCTTAGTGTTAAGTAAACCTCTGTTTCCATTCCAAATTTGTACTGTCATGATATAAAACACTCCCCACCATTAAATGCAACAGATAAATGCACCCGCTAAATGCAACAGCGCGATACTAATGCTGCAATGGAAGGTTGTGAGGATCATTTAGATCCTATTTCTGATCTTTTAGACAGCTGGAAATCCAATTCAGCTGCTCCTGCAGGAAGCACATCATGGCCAGAAGCACACTGTACTTGGAGACACTTTCAGAAGCAGCATTAAAGAACTTATTTTGACAGCCTCAGTTTGAGGGCTACTAAGGATATCTGTCTTGTCTTTGCTCAGAGAGAGAACAAATGCACCGGGCAGAGTGGGCTGAAACAGATGGTATTACCAAAACTGGCATTGTTTAAATCATGCCTTTCGTTCTCTGCTATGACAACCTTGATGGCTTGGTCTATTTTCTCCAGGAGGAAAAAAAAAAATCATCCTATTTCTCACAACAGTAAAAAAAAAAAATAAATAAGAAGTTTAACATAGATTTCCTATGCAGGATACAATGTTTCATATCAGACAAATTTCTACTGAGCAAAATTTTTAAGACTTGTGTTGATATCCTACATTTTAACGACAGCTCCAAAAACCTTTTTGTATTTTTTGCTTCTCCGTGCATTTTTTTCCCCTCCAAAACCCCCATCATATGCTGAACCCATCCCATCAAAAAGAACTGTCCATTTAAAACAACGCAATAAATCCATTTTGCTGGTTTTGTTTTTAGCTTAATCATTGAGGTCACACTTAAAGGGACCTCAAGACTCCACATAGCAAATCCTCTTCCAGGAAAACTTTGCAGGTCTTTCCACTAAAGATGTTAGTCAGTGCTGTCACCAAACACAATGTTTTCACTGATTAAAAGGTTTTTATTCAGTTGCCCATATGCTAATGTTCATGTAAATGACAGATTTTCTACCAATATGGTTATGTTATGATACCTATATAATTGCCTGGAAAAAATCCCTGCACACCTAATTATATATATTATGGCAAAAGAGACAAAGGGACCATCTGAAATATAAAGAGAGCCAAATTTGGAATAAACTTAAAGACTGAAAATAATGAAATGCTGATTAAGTTAATAGTTTCCATATAAACAGGGAAGTATAAAACATGGAGACCTTTTGATATTTGAGGCAAGATATGAATTGATTTGATTTTTTTTGGCAAGATATTAACTGCACAAGTCCCTTCAAGTGGCCTGAAGTACATCATAATTAACATTTCCTTTCTTTTCTCTTCAATGGGTCATACTTTGAAAGAGCACCAAGTTTTGATTGGCTTGGAAAAAATGAAGTCACTGTATGGTACATGCTTCCATTAAATTCAGACTAGCTTAAGGAAAGCACAAAGCAATTCCAGTTTTCTTACAGCCATTGACATGTTTAAATACTAAACTATTGTCTCTTGACCACAGCACTGAAATGTGCATAAGACTGAATATCCTGAAAACATTTTAAAATATGGAAACATACATAAACATCAGGAAAGTGATATTTTACTGAAAACACACTGGAAAAATTCAAACTTATGTATCATTTTGAGAAACATTCCTGTATTTTTTTTTTTTGTCTTTTTCCCCTTTTCCCTTCCTTATGTTCTTGAGAGGGATGGAAATTCTGGTCTACAAAAAGAAATATTTTACTTACTCTTGGTCATCTATTAGGAAATTTAAAGTTCCACACAACCTCTTTATACAAAAATCATTTGCTGAATTTTCATTGACAGATATTCCCAATAAATACCTAGTCACTACTGAATTGCAGTGATCTAGTGTATTCATGGCAAAAATCTGCCAGAATTCACATAACTCTATTTAATACCCATTTTAAACCTCAGTACTGAAAGAGTAGACAATTTTTAGCTCATTCAGCAAGGACTTAGCCAGCTCATTATTTCCACTCTCTTGGTACAAAAAAAAGGCCGAAGTTTTTAAAAAAGAACACAATCCCAAATATTTTAGGTTTTCACTTTAACAAATCCATTCCAAAACTTACACCAGACACATACAGAAAGAATTAATATTGCCTGCTTTACTTTTCCATAAAATCTCAGACTCAATTATATATGGCTGTCATTAGAGCCAATTTTTTTTAAAAGAGTACTGGTGTACATTTTCTTTTTCACTTGGAAAAGTAAATTTAGCTCATGCTAGTGAAACATAGCTCCACTCCTTCCTCCACTTCATAAAAAAACCCCAAAAACTAATAAATGGCAGCATAAGACTGTAGCAAACTGTCTAAAATAGGTCAAGATCTGATGCAGAATGCTGACAAGGTTTTTAGACACAACCTTCAGCCTAAAATTGTCACAGGCTCTCCATCCTCTCCATCTGGCACACCAAATGAGTATGTGCAATTGTCAGAAGTAGTAAAATCTCTTATTTAGAGCACAGTGTGAATGGAAAAAGGCTGAGCCTTCACAGTCCAAAAGGTTTTAATAATTCAAAAACCTGTTGGCAGGCAGCTAAAGTGCTACATATACAAAGGTTACCCTTCACCCCACATCCTTAACTGATTTTCTTCCCCCTATACAAACAATTATATATATAAAAATTCAAGAAAAAAGTTTATTTAAACATTATTTCAGCAGTGGTAGTCCCTCAAAAGGACTAAAGCCACCACCACATTCTCACTGCTCTCCTGGTGATTAAAAGTACCACAGAAATCGATGATTTTTTATTAATGTGTAAAAAAAAATATTTTTCACCTTCTTAAAAAAATAACTCTACAGGTTGAATTACATGCCTTACATTTTCAGTCATGAATGAGTTCCTCAAGTCCCTTCAAGAGACCTCCAGCTTCTAAAAATCAGAACATCTACACAGCACAATCCTAAGAACTGAAATCTTTCACTCTGCTATTTTATTGCCAATTACAATATACTGACCCACAATAAAATAGAAGAAAATCCTAATGATGGCTGACATGCCTAAGATGACTGAATAATAACATTCCTTAGCATGGAAAAGCATAGTTTTACTCAATTTTAGTCCTCAATTCAGTGCAATTTAAATGCATTTTGAATAATCTTGTTCATCCAGCAGCCCTTACATACATTCACCTCCCTCTCTGCATGTTCTCTTTATATGTGTATGTATATATATATGTATTTATGCACACACACATCTTGAAATAGAAAGAAACCAACAAAACTAGCACACAGTAAAACTTCAGCAAAACAAAAGGCAATATATTGTCAAGTTTTCTGAGTTCTCAAAATAACCTCTTTATGCACAGCAACCATTAAGATCATAAACACAAGGCAGAATTTTTGTTTTTCCCCATGGAGTTGAATGCTCAATAAAATTGGAGAAGCTCTGCAGAGGAGACAGTGTCTTACCTACAAAATTCAGTTAACCTTTGTAACAATAATGTAAGAATTCAGCTTTTTTGGAAAACTAACCAGAGTCAGCACTTACTTCAAAGGAAAGAACAAATATTATCCTGAAGAGTAAAATAGACATGATCAAGGTTATAAAAATAGCTTGTGATGTTTAACACTTGCAAATTTATGGTTTCCTTTAGACTAAAACCGTTCCTTTACAAAACCTGTGAAGTACAACTTCCTGAGTGGTTTGAAGTTCTCTAGGATTGTCCCAGAATTTGTCAGAATTCCCAGAATTGTCCAGAAATTGTCCCATGGTAAATCTGTGTAGCTTCATGTTATTCTCCAGATCTCTGTGACACAGCTCAAGGCACCACCACTTTCAAATAGGTTCTAGCTATGAGGTAAAACTCATATTAGAAATAACTAATAATTAGAAATAATAACTAGTATTAAAAGTAACTAATAATGGTTTGAGGGCAATGAGTTAGTGTAACAAGTAAATGCTGGTTCTTGGGGTTTTTTTTTGGGTTTTTTTTTGGTTGAGGTTGGGATTAAAAGTTTTTGAGATAATATTGTGTGTTTAGACTTAAATGTTTCTTTTTTTTAATCTATGCTATAGTCTCACAAGCCCGGAGCTTCATAGTATTTTACTAACAAGTTACAAAATGGTTAACTATTGTTTTTTAATAAGGTCTTTTAAGGCTAAACTGTCTAATTAAGAAATAACACTTAAATTATTTTTAACTCAGTAACTAATCACTCAAAGTTAACAATGCAGACTTCTTTGTTTAATTATAAAATACCACTTAGACTTATGAAAACTAGCTTCTGCCTTAAAACTTTTATCTTGTTTTATATATATTACTATATTCTAAAACCCCCAACTCTAAGATTTTTATTTTGTGGTATTACATACTTCTAATCAAAGTACCTGCTCATAATCTTAGTGTTATCCATTAATTTTGGAAGCTTTCTCCGTAGCCTCAGGTCAAATGGAGTTCTCCCTTGGGGGTCAAGAGTCTGTCAGTACAGACAGTGTAAAATTCTCAGCATCCAGAACTCCAATAGCAGTAGAGTGATTTATTTTGCTCAGCACAGGTCTGCAGTTGCCCCTGGCTGTCTCTCTTTCATCATTTGTCACAGCAGCCATCTAGAATTCCGTTCTGGCAGCCCAAGCACAGCTTTTCTGATGGGTTATGACAGCCCTTTGCCACCAGAAGGCCTCAATTAAATGCATTATCCTCAGGCTTTAACAAAAATCTTAACTCCTGCACCCATTTAGATCATTTTCCCCAGAAACCCTGCATTAGGGGGTCAAGCAAACTCATGTTCAAGTGCTCAAGATCCACAGATCATCCTCCATCCCCTCCCTCTTCCAAGCAGGAGTGTCAGAGTGATGATGGAGCTTAAGGGCTTATTGATTCCACTCCTATAAATCAGGTCAGCTGGAATCATAACAGGGGCTTGTCTTTGGCAAGAGCCTCTTTGTCAGACTCAGCAAATTCACTGACAAGCAGCTTTTCCCATTGTAATTCAAATCATTTATGCAAAAGTATATATCCACAATCACAACAGGATAAAGGCTATCCACTTGTAAAAACAAGCTCCCCTCCCAACCCCAAAATATTTGTGACTGCACCAGTACTAAGAGCTCCAATTTCAAACCAGTGATGAACTGTGTCATACCAAAACTTTAAAACTCACATGAAGTTCAGTCATGATATTAAATCATCTTTATTCACCCACAGGTAACGGAAATGAGGAAACAATTTTTTTTTTTTGGGAATGGAAGTGGGTGGTGTCAGTTTATCAATTCACTCCCTGTTTTTTACAACCCCAGTTTAGAGGTTTTAAAAATACATTGTCAACTGTTTTTTTGCTACCGTTTAAATGCCTTGCATTGCAGAATTTAAAAGTTATAATTTGCAGATGTTCTTGGAGGAAAACAAGATTTTAAATCAAGTGCAAGAAGTAAGCCCTGATAATACTTTGAATCATAAATCCTGTCTTCCCCAGTTAATTAGAAGTTAATTAAATCCTAAGCTGTATCAAGCATGCACCTTAACTACTACAAAGACTATAAATTGGTTCAGAAATTCCTACTGTATCTTACCAAGGTGCCAAATCTCAGTTGTAATGAAGAACTAGGAGATACCTTTTTCTGTTCCTTAGTTGGTTGAAGAAGGAAATACATGCACAGCAGCAAAACTAACATGACAACACCTAACTTACCCTGTTTAGCAATTTGTCTTGAAAGCAAGTACTGTAAATATATTTCAGCATTGTCTTAAATTCTCTTTTGCAAGACTAGTCAAGCTCCCTCTAAAATATGAGATGCACAAAATAATCCAGGTTTTAAACCAAAATTGGTTTAAAAGAACATAATGAAAAATGACCGAGAAGTGATGAAGAACTGTTGCTATATTTAGAATAGTTAGCTAATTTGAAGTGAGAGGAAAAAAAAATTATGGCCATTTTTCCACCCAGCCCAGCATTCCTGATAAAAAGCAATTCTTCTCCAGTAAAGAAATTAATACACATATTATTTCACTGAAGCAAAGCACGGCAGAGCCATTTCAAACAGATACCATTATCAGAGAAGAGAGCCAAGTGTGAAGCTGAGTTTTATCTTGAGATATCTAAAGGCATGAGAAAGGAAAAGAGATGAATATCGACTCACCAAAAGCAGCAAGGCTTGTCTCACATCTCCACTTGCCAGTTCCAAGAGGAGTCATACGTGCACTGATAGAAGGATGACAAAAGGGCATGCTGAGCTCTCCTCCAGCCCACTTGAGTGACAGCTCTTCTCACAGGCAGCCCAGACACACACTGCAAAACCTCAAACGGTGGGGACCTGAGGGAGCATGCTCAGTGCCTAATTTAAAATGGCCTGATGCTTCATCTCAGCAGGAGATGGCCTACTTCCAAACAATTTCAGAACTTGAAGTCAAATCTAAAATTGTTAATTGGAATACGCTAAACTCCGCCGCCAAGCAGCATTGATATCCCCCCCCCCCCACTCTTTTTGTTTTAAATCTGGGCTGATGCACAGATAATTATTTGCACTACTTCCCTGAAGGGCATCCTGAGGCTTAAACACTATCAACATGTGCTTCACTGTAATTACATGATGCCACTGCAATAGACTGAAAACCTTTTTCAGGATAGCATATGGTTTGAACACTCAGCAGCACAATTCATAAATCAGACAAAGACAACAGATCTGCTGAATAGTGTCCATATTGATTTAGGAATTAGCCTACCTGCTGATATCTGGGCAGGTTTTTAAATTATTTATTAATTTATTTTAATTTTTTTAGGATGAGGGAGGCAAGACAAAAGGCTTGAGAACTGTCTAAGAAGTGACTGCTTGAGCACAATCTAGCAAATGATTTATGTTCCAGAGCCATTTACCTCCACTTAAAGTCTCTTCATACATAAAGAAACCACTTAACTTCTTAATGGAACAATTTATTTGTATATCAGAAGTCAGGTTATTCACATGCAAAAATCCTGTGAGCCAGATATTCAAACCTTTTTCCCTCAGGGGATTAACATCTTTTAATACACCCACAGACAAGTGGAAGAGAAGTCTTCCGTGTTTTGGTTTTCTCTGTCTCACAGTCTTCTTTCCATATTTATTATATATTCTTTTTTTTTCAAATGAATACAAAGTTTTCCTCCTCTTGTGAAAAGAAAAAAATGCTGTGCCCCAGGCACTTCTGGTTTTTTAAAATGCTTTCCTGCTTATCATTCAAGCTGAAAGCAGAGCCAGGCAGGCTACTTCATAAATGCTGTATTTTAAAGGATGCTCTAAAAAAGAGCAGCACAGCCCTCCTCCTGTACCACACCTGAGGATAAGAAAAAGATTTGGAATAAACTCTACCATCAAATCCTCTACTTCCAGGATGGTGGATATTGGTGGATACAATGGTTGGTAGAGAAGCAGCACAATATTCTTAAACTTTGCTAATGTCTACAAGTAACTTAAAAATTGGATTTTCCTATCTATCCAAAATTGCTTACATTTGCTACAAGGATCTGCAATTTTAGACACAGAGTTTTAAAGTGTAAGACATTGACTCTGCACTCCAATGCTTTAAAAATCCTCTTTACTAAGGCAATTATTTTAACATTAATCCTTGCCCTTTCCCTTTGAATTCGCACAAAATGAGAGGAAGTATTTCCACTTCAGCAATTCCTTCCAGCCATAAACCCAGAAGTCAAGGTGCACAACAGAGCTGTGGCAAAGCTGAATCTGATTTCATAAACACACCCAAATATCCCAGTCCATATTCCAGAGACACACTATAAAAAGTAGTTTATTTATAGTCATGTAACACTAACTGCGTTCACTTGGTTTTCAATCAATCATACCTTGGTAGTTCATTTTCTTACACCAAAACATACAAAAAGAATCCTTGCTGTAGGATATGTCCACACTGCAAAATTCAGATGAATTCTGCAGTCTACCATATCAAGCCATCTTCTTGAGTAGAATTTCATTATTTATTTGCTAGCTAGTGGGCACTTTAAAGAAACAAGTACTAAATCATATTTCACATTTTTACCTAAGCTTTTATTCTTTTGTCATCTAACTTCTCATCATTTAAACATTGTTTAAATGTTTATTTGTTATTGCTCTCTCAATTTCCATGTAGATTCAGAAAGGGTAAATCAAAATATTTTAAAAAAAAGTTTAAATGTTTATTTTTATTTTTTAAATTCAAGTTGCCATGGACATAAGAGCTGCCCCCTGAGTGAGAAATGTTTTCATCCAAGCAGGCTTGCTCTAGCTTCATTCTGAAAACATAAACAAATAAATAAATGCTATTGAAGAAGAATTACTTGTGCAAATCCACAGTTACCTAATCAGTAGTTTGCCATTTCTACACAGAAGATGAGGAAGGAGAAAAAGAAGCTGCTAATAAAACCCATAAAAATTGAAATTAACACTGTTCTATTGTTTCAAGTTCATTCCCCTTTGCTTCCCAAAATCCCATCAAGCTGAGCACAAATTAAGAGAATTTTCTTGGAGCTAAACATTCACAAGTTCAAAAGGTCTACTCTGAAGTTAAATTTCTGTGGGTTTCTCCCCCAAAATAAATTTTCATGGGAAAAAAAAAAATCAAACCAAAACCCTATGCACTTTCTATACAAGTGCCCAACTTTACGGAAGCATAAGGAAATTTAGGACAATTTTGTTTTTTCTGTTGATGAATCTGTATTTTATTGTTTTAATGGCCTACAAATTGTAGCCACAATAATGAAATGCAAGAGGCTTATGAGCAGCACATAAAGCCAAAATAATATGACTTCACAAATAATGCAGAACAATTGGAAAGCAGTCTCTTGCTGACCTTGCAAGGGGTTCCTTTACAATGACATAAATCTGAGTTTCAAGACCTTGATAAGGAAGTTTTGCAGTGAGTGAATGTAAATTTACCAATTTGCCATCTAATAAACATGTCCTGAAAGAAAACAAACTGAATTAATATATAAGTAGGGAAATGTAGCCTGTACACAGGACCTCTAAGATAGTAATTCTTCTGAACATGACAAAGTTGGGATTAAAATCAAACAGCCCTGAAAGCTGAAACATTTTTCTAGAGTTTCTGCACTGATATCCAAACCAAAGTCTTGTTGCCACACAAAACACTAAAATCATGCCAGACCACTGTGATATAAAGAGAGTGAGCCTCAGAGAGTGGAGCAGGAACACAACTGATTTCAGTAAACTCCCTGCAGACACTTAGAAGCTAAGTTAGAAAATGTCTAATGACTGAAAAATGGTGGTGGTGGTTTTTTACCTTTCTTTTAATGTATTTAACAAGAAATCAGGTGGTAAATACTTTAAACATCTTTCTTGCCTCACAGGAGTTCACACACGACCAGCCCTGATCACCTGCTCTGATAGCAGAGCCGCTCATTTTAATAAGATGGGTGTTGAGCAGTATATTTAATTTTCAGTCTCGGGATCAAGCTCACCACTCTTTCACAATGAAATATGATGCACTTTTAGGGTTATAACTGGGCTTTACATGGATTTTATTAAGAGCCTTGACTTATGCAATTGACGTTTTTTTAACTAAACATGATAAATTCTTCAGTAAATTATATGCAGCTGAGTTTCACAAGACTTTTTGGCATTTTAAGAATTCCACACGGATGTCTCTTACACACGAGCTCTTTCAGCTCTCCTCTCAGCCTTGGCATGATGAAACAAGCAGCCTTCCTGAATTTGGTTACCAGCAGTAATACCTTATGATGTCTCTCTCAAACACTACATCACAGATAGGTAGGAATTCTTCCATTTCTATATAAAGCTACATTCTCCAGAAATGTGTAGCAATTTAAAATCTGTTTGCCATTATGTTATCATATCTTCTCTATCAGCTGACCTATTCAAGTGGAAAGAACATTTTTCAAACAAAACTAAGAAAAAGGATATAGCTGTGTCTAGACAACCATGGGGAAAAATTACACATGCAAAGTTCAAAGGATAAGTAATTTTTTTCTTATTTCTATAGTACAATTTACATTCTTGTTTCTATTCATAGTTCTGACTGTGCTACATTTTTTCAGTGTTTCTATTTTGTGACATATATTACCTCTTTTTTTGTTATTTTCTCATTATTTTTGCACCTCACTTGAAAATACTGTCCTGGTTTACAGCTTTTCTTTCCGTCCCATGCCACATTTGCCTTCTTTAACTTTCTTTTCTCATATTTTCCCATGTCCTAATAGCTTCAATACTGATGAAAAAAATAAGACATTGACTCTCTCATGGGGCAAACAGAACTAAAGGACCCACAACTACATGTACATTTAGTACATCAGCTGATATGTGCCTTGGATTTTATTCCTTAAATTATTGCAATCTCCCGATAGGTCTGATTCTTTACAGTCTTTTACTCTTCAAATACCTGCAATTAGATTGAGCTGTCAATTGAACTGAGCACTCCCATTTCTGTTGTAATTTCATTTCTAAATATAGGCTTGTGTTCAAGATACAACACTTTGTGCTCACGCTCTTGAAGAAGTAAAATGGAAAAATAAGGTTTATATCTGCTGTTCACAGCTTATAAATGCAGGCTGCCTGTTGGTCTTTAATATATGACCATAATGATTAATCTGGAAAATTGTATCAGACAATGTGCCAGAACATATAAAACTGCCACTGCTGCCCACACTGTTAGTGTTGGTTCCCAAGTTTAAATATATATATTTATATTATAGGGTGTCTGAGACTAAGACCAGGTCTGAACTGAGCGCTTCTCAATAAATCCAAGCTACAGAGGTGCCTATCCCAAAGACAAGCTCTAAACTACCCAACCAACCCTCTGCCTATCCTCAGAGTAGAGACAATTCCCCTTCACATACTATCCTCTTAATACATTTACTTGTCTTTTAAAAATATTCATCTAAAGTGACGAAAAATAGTCATTAGATTAAGAAACACATTCAAAATGGGCAAGAGAACAACAGTCCCTGACAAAGGAACTGCACTTGCTAAGGTAAAACTGTTGCTGTTTCTAAAATTCAACCTGTTAGTGACATTCCTTTTTATTTGCTGTTGATTCCCAGAAGTTTTGTTAAAAGGAATCTAGTAAATGATTCCACATATGAATGAGTTTACTTCTGCTGCAAGACTGACAACCTCAGGAATCCAATCTAAATCCTTCTTCTTAATGCCCAATGCAATCTATTTTTCTACAAAATGCTGCGACTGCAAGAATTGTACAAGTCAAAGAAAATGTTTTAGGGAAACATCACCACTGACCTGGTCAGCTGAGAACACGTCCTTCCACTCTCTCTGGCAGCAATCAAAGCAGCATAAAATATTTTCCAGTTTTTGATGCAACACAGAAATGAAACAACACTTCAAATGAAGTTTCATCAAAAAAAAAAAAACCCAGAGTTTCAACCCATCAAATACAAGTTTCTGTGTAAGAAACATTGAAGCTCAGCAGCTCTTTTGTGCTGCAAGACCTACACACATTTTCAAATCCTTATTCAATAATTGTCAGAAAGCACAAATCCCTTTTATTAACTGATAAAGCCAGAGTTAAAACTGCTGCAATCCCATCTGGAAAAGATCTCAGTTCTCCTCTCAAAGTAACTTTCCTGTCAGCCAAACCTCTTTGCAACATTCTTAAACTCATTCTGAATTGCAGCTACATATGTGCTCATTAAGCTGCTTCTTTCTATTAATGGCAGGAACTGCAGTAAAAATACCCTTTTGTAGAGTTACCAGTTTATAAAAATATAATGAATTTAAAATTAACTACTTAGAAGAACATGCTATTCTGACAACTTGCTGACTGTGTAGCCAGAGCAGAATAACAATCATGAACCAATCTGAACAAGCAGAAGATCTCTGCCTCATCTCCCAAGTCTCTCAAAATGCAAGAATGAAGTTGATTAAATGCTTGCAGTGAAAGAGTGGAGGAAAAACTCTTCTGCATTAGAGAAAATGTGATGTACTGCAAGGGAAATGTGAATAACACTCAAAATTAATTAAAGCAAAATACAGATCAGCATCACTAGATAGCAAAGTAAGAGAAGTTTACTGAAACAGAATATCTGGTTTTCCTGAAAGTACCCTATAAGGTCACTCGTTAAAACTCCTGAAAGAAACTAAGGTGCCAGAGGTCAAGAGATGGCAATGGGCTCACAACAGTGAAAGGACACAAATTCATAAACGTGCAGGGACTTGAGCTCACGAATGCTTCACCCTGATTTCAAAGAGGGGGTAAAAAATAAACACAGAAGTTAAACTTTACCACTATTCCCAGGACCACAGGTACCATTCAGAAGAAGGATCACAGAGGACTTACACAGGATTAGGAACACAGGCAATAAAATAGGAAATGACATTTAATAGTGGCAGTGTAACATGGTACAAATGAAAAAAACCCTCTGTACTTTACACAAGAGCATGCAGGGACAGGACAAGAGGGAATGGCTGCCAACTGGAAGAGTGTCCAGTTGCATGAGATATTGGAAAGAATTCTTTACTACAGGGTGGTGAGACATTGAACAAGTTAGCCAAGAGAAGCTTTGGACATCCCATCCCTGGAAGTTCTAGGGCAGACTAGACAGGGCTTTGAACAACCTGGTCTTGTGTCTCTGCCCATGGCAGGGGGGTTGGGAGCAAGATGATGTTTAAAGCCTCTTCCAACCCAAACCATTCCACGATTCCACAATATTCAGAGGGCTTTGAATGACCATTTCTACCGTGGTACAAAACATTAGCATTAAAATAGATGCTATTTTCATAGACTTAGGTATTCTCAGAGAAGTCACAGCAAGTTTTGTGCGCACCTATGGAACAACACAGAGCTTTGGTCAGCTTTTGAAACAAGTCGTGGAGAGCTGGTGTGGGGTCAGGGATGAACACAGAAACCCACCAGGTGCAGTTAAATGCAAAGACAGGAGCTCTGACTCTAGAAGTCACTGAACCACAGACAGCTGGTGGCCAGGAATTCTTGGGCAGGTTCTCCAAAAAACCTCTGAAACAAATCCTCACCTCTGGCAATTTCTGTTTCTGGTAAATGCAGCAAACCCCAGTGAACGCAGCGTTCAAGAAACTGTGAGGACAGCACATGTCCAGCTGCTGCAGGTAATTCCTCCTACATTTGTCTGCTTCTCTCAGCTCAAGTGAAGCCCAGTAAGAATGATGATATAGCATCCAATTTATTAGAAACTAGGGTGTTGTCTTTTCAAACTTAAAACTAACTTTGTTTTTATTATTCCCTGGGCTTCTTCACCTTTTCAACAAGATAGGGCATGATCCACCCACTTGTGGCACAGAGTTGACTTGCACTTCAAACTGCACAAGCTTGCCAAATAAGAACATCTCCCTCCAGCAGGCCAGAGCTTTACCCACTCTTCCCTGTTTCCCTGGGAATTGATGCAGCATGGATTGTGGAAGGGAGAGTGGAGTAATTCTCAAGCCACAGACACTGAAAGATTATAAAACCAGTGAACAGGATAATTAAACTCTGAACGATCCACAGCTAATTTGCAGTTGAACTTCCTTACACAACACAGGTCTGTAATTATAAATTTCCATCAGATACTTGAGACAAGTCCTTGTCAGGGGCTTTTCACAAACAAATGACTGAAACAGGGATATTATTTATTATACTCAGACAACAAAATTCACCAGCCAGGGTGTAGCAGTTTAATTTTGCTGTCAGCTGAATCACTGGATCCAGCAGAGTGGATTAGCCCCTAATAGCAAAGGCTTTCCTTCTGTCCAAGCTGCCACCAGCTCAGCATTGCCCTCCCCAAGAAGTCCACGTCAGACAACCTCCTAAAGCTGCTGCAAGCAAATCTAATCACACTGACAGTTCAAATAAAACCAGCACAGATGAAAATCATCATATTCTGGCCTTCCCTTTTGTTAAAATAGATTTAACTGATATAATGACTTTATACTCTCTTCAATAGGAAAAAGCCTATATACATCAATAAAAACTAGAGGGAGCAACACTTGAAATGCTTTTTTAATTGACTTTTGTTTTCAGGACAACAGCCCAGGGATAAAGTTTCATTAGCACTCCAATATTTTATGTCCTTCAAAAAGTACAAAATTTAATCTCAGGATACCATTCAAACATGATTCACAGGAAATAAACTAAAACCAAAACCACAAAAAAATCTACAGTTCAATTGGATTTACATGACTAATAAAAGTCTCTTCAGTTTTGAATCCTCCAGTCCAAATTCTTTTAAGGTAGTATACACCAAGAATATTTTGCAAGATGATTCTATTTTCTTAGAATACCCACCTTTAAAATTACTAACACTGCCATGCAGTCCTGTGTATTTACAGTACCTTTAAGAACAGAAAAGTAAATACTGGAGCTTTGACTTCCTACAAATGAAAGACTCATTATCATCCAAAGAACTTAAAGAAAAATCTTGGGAAATTTGAGAGGTAAAGTACATGGTATATTACATGCTGAAACCAAACTACAAAAGCCCAGTTATTCCAAAAAGAAAAGAAAAAAATTAATGAGCAAGTTAGCTAAAATGTGTACCTTCAGTTCAAGCCAGAGGCAATTCATTCACAGCTTCACTTTTTCTTTCAAGCAGCCTCTGATAGGTTTTTCTTAAGGCTAAGGTATTACTTAGAAATATACACACACAAACTGAAATACAGTCACAAAGCAGCACTGCAAGTGAAAATTAAAAATGTTTTGACATCCTACTTGAAAACCAGAAAAATAAAGAAAGATCAAATGCGTTATTCTATACTGATTATTATATGAAAACATGATTACTTTAATCCTCTGCTGTGGAGATAGGAAGAACAAATAAAAATTTGCTTGTGTTTCAAAATTGCTGCTGATTTTGCACCTTTAAAGCCATTTGTGACCCAGGATTTCAAAGCAAACTGCTTGAAACTCACAAAAAAAAAAACCCTAAAAAATTGCATAAATTCAAATAAAACAAGAAAATATGACAAACTGGTTTTGGTCTCAACTGAAAATCAAGAAAATTATATAAAAATACTTAATTACTTTCCAAACACAGTTTGAGAAAAAGAAGCTTTTAGAGTGCAAGTTCAGGCACACCACTAGTGTGCAAACAGCATAAATGGACAAAATGTGTAAATGTGTTTGTTCCAACTTGTTTACAAGTTTCTCTGCCCAACAGCAGGGAAACAACAGTCTACTAGTGCATTATACACAAGAATTTGGCAAGGTGCAGTTTTTACAGTCAATGATTTTCCAGACAAAGGTCACCATAGGTTTATTTTTCCTACAGAATTGAACCACGCACACAGCAAACCCTGCTGGACCATCTGCCACATGTAGCTACAAAATTCTCAAGAAACCATTTCCACACAAACACAAAAGTTTAACATTTTTAGCACGTGAATTCCCCCATCTAAAAAAAAAAAAAAACTCTGTTGCTTTAAGTGCTTTCAAACAATTTATGTAGAGCTACAGATCCCCATGCAATATCCTGTGCTGCACTTCAAATCTATCACATTACATCTGAAAACCCTTGGAACAATAATCTAATTTACTCTGTATATAAACATGTAGCATTGCAGAATAATTATGAAAGAGCATTAATTATGGATTAATGGTCTTTCTTGGTAAATCCTTAGCTGCTAAGACTGTAATGCTGAGATATTATAGTA
Organism: Chloebia gouldiae; assembly: GCA_003676055.1. Classification (NCBI taxonomy): domain Eukaryota; kingdom Metazoa; phylum Chordata; class Aves; order Passeriformes; family Passeridae; genus Chloebia; species Chloebia gouldiae. The sequence goes on from QUSF01000021.1 coordinate 2,368,034, forward strand.
TTACCAAAATGAATCCTTGTGCTCTCAATTGCAGAGCCGTGCCAGCAGAGTTGAAACAGGTTGGCAGCATCCTGCCACTGGAGGAAAAACAAGAATTTGTTTTATTTCCTTAGCAAAGGGTGTCTTACAGCTGTTGACATCTGCCAAATCGTGGCCTTGCAAGGGCTAATGAGACAGCAGCGTGAATTAACCCCCAACTATTAACTGAGGATTATTAATTGAGTATTAATGGATTTTTATCTGTCCACCTACACCAGGGCAGCTCCTGAGGCACAAACTTGCAGCTTCCAGCTCCAAGGAAGTCACACCACATCCCATCAGGACGTGCTGGGATTTACAGCATTGCACAGCAGGGCTTGAAGATTCACTGACATCCTTCCCATATTTTGAATAATTCATTAACACGTGTACAGCAAACAAAAAAACCACAAGCCCTGTTCAAGACTCCACACTCAAACACGCCCCACTCAAGAAAACCCAGGGTCTGAAATTCAGTAATTTGTTCAGAACTGGAAAATAAAAAGCATACAGGGGTATTTTGATTCTTTTGTGTTACATTATGGCACAGTACTCTTGTGCCTTTCTTTTTAATCTCTCTAGGTAAACGGTTTCAGATTTTTGTGTGCTTGAGAAATGACTTGTGCAAGTTGACTGACAGGCATTTGAATTTCCTGTTGAGTGTGAAGATAGAAGTTACCTTTGATGATTATCACATTTATCCCTTCTGGATATTAATTTTAAACCCTCTATTTTTATTTTAAAGACAATATTTAGCATTTCTGCTCTTTTAAGCCTTGGTTAAAGATACTCAAACATGAAGTGTCAGCATTTATGCTTGTCTGTAACAGGCATTTTCCCCAAAACTTTTGATTTTATTAACTCAAAAACAGCATTAACCCTCAAAGATTTCATCCAAGTTTGAAAGTTTGGAAGCAACTTTAGAAAGATGAGTTGACTACTACCCTGGTATCCTCTCACAGCAGCTTTCTGCTTTTGAACTATGTACAGAACATTTAGGGCTGTTCTTGGATGAGCACAGGTGAGTGTGGCAACAGGTCCATTCCAAAAATCACTCCCAAACTCCTCTTCACTCTTGAAACCATTAAGAAATTCTACTTAGATGCCAACTTCCTTCCCCAGAATTCTTACCAGCATCCCAGAACAACCCGTATTTAAGTGATTCAGACATGCATAACCTAAACAGTTGGAAAAGCAGGTTTTATTCATCATAGTAAGGACAATGTAATTATTAATTGTATGAAGTACATCTGAGAATAATTACACATAAACTAGACCTCTTTGGCACTGCAGTACTTGGCATGGTTTTTGCAACCTCAAGTCACTTCACCTGGAAAACCTTAGTCTTGTGCCAAGGAGTCAAATATATCCTGCATTAATATTTTAATGTGGAACACACATAGCTTATTCACAGAAGCATGTGAAAGAAGTAACTTGATCTGCAGTGTAACCTAATATACAAATGCAACTTAAAAAATTTAATAATACCCTACTAAATAAAACTAAATCCCATCCAAATATTTAGCTTGTCCTGAAAAAAATGAAGCTCCTAATGTAAGAGAGTCTACATTTATTAAAATGAACCTCAAATGCTCTTCCTGGCTTTAACAGCAAGAGCAGAAAAGTTGCCACAGAAAGGGGTCTTACCCTAGGCAAAAAAGGTACATTTCTTCAGGAAAAAAAACCCAAACCCCCCAAACTGTCTCACACTTGTTTGTTTTAGACTTCAACTCAAGTTTCAAAGCTGCTGAGAAAGGACTGCTGTGGTTTATCCCCCTAAATAATTTACATAATTCTTAATAAAAAGAACAGAATTTGCTTTAAGAGCATGGAAAATAAAAAGAATAAGTTTCCTACAGAAAAATACTTCTTTCTTTCCTCTGGGCTATCAACTCAGGGTTGGGACAGAAATGAGAGAAAAGAAAATAAAGCAAGAATTGATTAAACAGTCACAAATTTGTGGTCCTAGCAATAACAGAATTACTCTACCTTTGAAATCTTTTATCATTACATAAAAGTCACTCTTTCTGAATGAATGATTTGTTTTAATCACATTGATACACTTGTAACCCACCAATACTTGAGCATTCAAGACATAAGAGGATTTGGTCAGCTCCAGCAGATTTACAGCCCAAAAATGCAGTGAGTTAGAGATCTCATTAGAAAAGTGCCATATTATTTAAGTCACAGCACAGGTATCATGAAGTTCTTCCAACAAGGCTAATGTTTTTACCAGCCAGTGAGTTACATATTCTTTAGGAGATTCTCCATCTATACTCTGATGATGTTTAAGTGTCTGATGTGATTGGCAAAAAATATCCAAATGTTTTTTGTTAACAGGAAGAACAGGATAAACAGATTTTAACTGCATTTTCAATATGTTCCTTGAATTGGTTTGGACACAAAAGTCAACACTTACTTCCATAATGCAATGAACTATTTCCATTCCCTCCCCTACATTCAATCATTTCAAGGACATAAAAAGCAACATTCAAAAATATTTTGACACTTCCCGCCCCTTTAGATATATATACACTAACGGCTGAAAGCACAGTTACCCAATGAAGCCAAGCAAAATGCTTTTTTTTTCCACAAAAAGGATGGAAACACCAAATATTGCAATTCTCTTTACCCTTGACACACCTACTTTTCCCACACCATCCTCATTTGTGTCCTGTTATGCTTTATTCCACATTCTACCCCAACACTGCTTTTTGGTCCCCTTAGTCCACTTCTAAGCTTGTGCCAAAGTAAAATGTTAGACCTGACATCAACTGTGTTCTTGTAGCAAGTTTGCAAAGAGGAAGGAATACTGAGAGATTGAAAGAAAGCCTGAAAATACCACCTGCTTTAAACAGCCTGAATAATCTCTGCTATTTGGCAGAGGCAATATTAATGACAGATTTATTTCGAGAATAATCCTAGTCTTTATGTTCAAATTCAGTTTAATTAGGCTTTAATGCATGCTATTTATGTACACTGTATTTATAGTTGGTGCATACTGCATCCAGTATTTAGACTTGTGCAACAGAGAAGCATCACCTTTTACTCAGAGGCTGAGCCATTCAATCTTCTCTGAGAAATTCCACACAACCAGGAAAAATAAAAAGAAAAACCACTCCTGAGCCCAGGTGCCCAGCATAAGCCGTTCCCAAAAGGTTCTGTGCCCCTGGCAGCGCTTGCTCCAAGTCTGGGAGAAAGCTGACAAAAATCTCCCTCCCTCTTCCCTCTTCCCTTTAACATGTTTGTCCACATATCAAGCAAATCCAGCTCCTCGTGGGATGGGCAGGAGAACAGGCAGTAAATGCTGCCATCTACCAGAAATTCAGGAGTTTTCTATTTCAGCTGGCAGTAAGGAAGCAGGGAGCTGGGGGGAAGGCAGGGGAGCTGCTGGGTAAACACAGCAGCCAGCTCTTATCCAGTCATAATCTTGAAAACATAAAAGCCACTGAATAAAATCCACAAGGAAAAAGACCTTTCAAAAAGTGGAACCTGGTCCAAGTATGGAAAGCAAAAATGTAAAGCCACAATTCAGCAGGCCAAGAAAAATTGCCTCAGGCATATGGCACAAAAATCGAACAGAGGGGCATATGGCACAAAAATCGAACAGAGGGTTGCTCCAAATAGAAAAAAATTCTCTTAGAATCTTAAGAAGGGTTTTGATCTGAAGAGGCAGAAAGAGCACTCAAGACAGGCAAAACCACAGTAAAACAGCCAGCCACATTTTTCTCATTGGAGAAACCAAGTTCCCCTTAGACGCGCTCAAGCGTTTCTTTATAGGCAAGAGAGTTATAAAGTGTCCCAAAGCAATGCCACTACAGAAGTTTTATTTTAGAGAACTGGTAAGTGAACTGCAATAAAACCACCCGGTTAAATTAGTATTTATTTAATTGTTCTAAGGAAATAAGGAATAAAATTAGTAGGATGTCATAATGGCTGCACTTCGTATACAAGCTGACATTTTTATCAGAATGTGCTGAGCCCGTCTGCTTTTCACTTCACTTTTTTTTTTTGCAAATTCAGCCTCTGTACTGGGTGGTTATCAGGTATTAAGAACAACACCATGATCAGCTATTGAGAGAAGAACATATTTAACAGAAATTTTAATGCACAGAGTATGCAGTGAAAAAATTGGTATCACCTCTGTAGAGGAAAGCCTCACCTTGCACATTTATTGTAATGGAATCATATTAATCAGAGACACATGGTTATCTGCAAAAATATGATTTTTTTTTAAGTCCTTCATTCAGATCTCTTAAAGAAGCCTCACAGTAATGAAACAAAACCCAAGCCCTGTGTATGTAATGAGACCCATTATACTCAAGATATTCATAAGCTCTCTGAAAAAGCAAGTGAAGTGCATAGGAATAACTTGACCTTGATAGAAAATTATTCAGGACAGGGAAATTTGATTGGAGATGGTTGCTGAGAAAACCCACAATAGCTTGTGCCTGAGATACAAGACAGCAACTGAAAGGGGGTGCATTAATTGAAAAGGATTCTTACAGGAAAGAGAAGTGCAGCCAAAGATCAGGCTGGATGAGGTGCTGCCTCTCAGAAAAGGGCTGGAGACCTACAATGTGGTTTCAAAAAGCATCAGCCCAGAGGCAGAAAAAAAATCAAAAAAAGCTGGAACAGCAGCCAGCTGTGTCCCCACAGAATTCCAGGGGCCACAGAGATCCAGCCTGGTGCCCCTAACTCCAGCTGTGTGCTCCTTCAGGGACAGTAGGGAACAAGGACAGGAACAAAGAGCCAGGGTTTAACTGGACTCAAGCACAGAGAATGGGGAGGGGGTACACTGGAAAAATGGTTCACAGACAAAGCAGAGAGCCCAAAGTGGAGCAATCCTGGGAATGACACTGGAAATTCCTCCTGCACAGGAAGCATTCATCATTTCTCCAGTGGAAGGAGAATGGGAGTAGTGGCTTCATTGAAAAGCAAGTTTGGTTCATCAAAAGAAACAAATGGAACAAATTCTTTCTCTCCCATCACAAAGTCTTCTGGAGAGGAAAAAAAGCCCACATGCATATGGCAGAATAAGAGTACTAAAATACCACACCATGCTTTGGTGCAGTATTTAGCTATGCCCACACATCCAACAGATTCCCTATTTTTATATATACTTTCCTAAAGGTCTTGCCATCCATCACACACAGGTCTCTTTGGCCTGTCTGCTAGTACAACCATTTTGAGGTTATCCTCGAGATGACCATTGATTAAAACAAAAGTAACCCTCCATTTACTAGACAATTACAACTGAGCTATAAAATTCAACCACTTGGACAAAATGTCCCAAAGGCAGCCTTAATGTTTGTTTGGGTTTTTCTTTTTTTTTTTTTTTTGGCATAGGAACATGGGGTATCAGTGTAATAATAAAATAAAACACTTAAGATTACAATAAAATCCTACCCTGAATATGCACTTAGGGAATGCACTAGAGTTGTTTTGAAACTAGCATATAATCCTTTATGAGAACAAACTGATGCTTGTGGGGCTTTTTTCCCCTCCACTTATTAAAAAATAATATGTTTAATCAATATTAATGTCAGAGCATAGAACCTGCACTCCCAGTTAACCAGTTTATTAATAAATTTTAAAAACTATTATTTCCAAAAAGAATATTTTCATACTCCATCCGAAATTCAATTACCAATGGCACTTCAGGCATCAAACCAAATTTCAAGCCTAACCCTTTTTTCCCTACATTACATCAGAGCAAGGTTAACATTATAACTCAGGTGAACTGACTTCACCTTCCACCAAGATTTTTGCCAGCAATCTCAGAAAGCAAATTTTGAGTGCTGAAGCAGTACAAGACTCATTTTTTGTTTCCCAGGCAGCCTATTCAGCCATTGCTATGCATGTATTCTTAAGAAACACAGTATTAACTCCCAAAAGAAAAAAAATTAATTTCCCTGCAGGAGCATTTACTTGTAAAACCTTGGTAACCAGATGAACAAAGGAAAATAAAAAAATTTGGCTCCCCAAAGAAAACAGCTGGTTTAGCACACAAAGCAAGACAGATTCCGAAAGATGGCAGTAAGGCACATTATAGTGCCTATAGGTTCCAGACTTTAATGACCACTGAATAGATACCACATATCACAGCTGCTCTGAGACCTGATACCACTGCAAACACACACAGGCTAGCAGCTGCCTCACAGGTTTAACTTAGAAAATCCCCTTCTTGGCCCAGAAACGAAGTGGTGTTTTGATTTGTGCACTACACGTGATACAGGAAAACTTAGTCAAGGACTAGTACCTTATCAGCCATATAAGCATAGAATAAAACATCTTACTTCAAAGAGATTTGCATTCAGAGAGGGGAAAACCAGACCAAAAATGCAGACAATATGCAACAGAATGTACCTGATGAATTGGAAATGGAAAACTATCAAATCCATCCTGAAAGTAATATGCATTTGTAAAGTCTTTCAGAATGCACAGTGCAGCAACAAAAAAATAAAAAAAAAAACATCCCAAGACTGAACAAACACCAATTCAAAAACCAGTGTGAAAGTTTAACACATGCGCAAAGTGACATCATAATTTCAAAATAAAACCAAAAATCCTCATGCACAGCACATTCTTAGCCAATAAATCTAGGCTATACCTAGACGTTTGAATGATTTCATCACATGTTTAATAAGCAAAACAACCATTTGAATGTGTGTTAACACCATGACTACAAATACAGACAGCAATTGTCATCTGTCCCAGAAAGGCTTTTGAAACCACCAGGAACATTCTTCCCTTTACACTGTTTTTTTTCTCAGCTCCAACTTCGGAGCATTAGTACTTGTCCCATCTACCAGACACAGAAAACCAATTACTCTCACTTTGCTGTAGGTATTAGTGTATTTCTGGAGGTCCATTGCCTTCCAGCTTCTTCCTCTGTAGGCTACATAATCTGTCTTTACAGGTTGTGTTTTTGGTTATCTCAGTCTGCAATGGCTGGATGTGATTTCACCAGATTAATGCTTAAACACAGTGAACCCATGAACTTTCAACTCTTTCACTATTTTGTACAGTACATCTGATGTGACTGCTGAAGAAAGTGGAAATGTGCATATTCTGAAATTCACTACTGCCTTTAACAGGGGTCTCATTCACCCTAACCAGGTTTCCACTCTAACAAGCAGAACTGGGGACACCTGGGTTTCCCAATCCACGATTCCCAGCATGGATGAAATCACCAGCACTGCTCATCCTCAACAAGCACACTTCATATCTTCAATATTGAAATATTTGGAGTATTTTTAGTTCATCTCTATGGCCCAGGATGCACCTATGCAGCACTCTCACAATAAAACACATCAATTGTAGAGCAACCTCTAAGATCCAGTTACCAGTTCTATCCAGGATAGAATCCTGGTGTGAGGGAATACAAGAACAAGATTGTCCTCCAGAAAGGACAAAAGAATTAGCAAATTCTTATAATAAAATTACTGCATTTCTGACAGGGAAATCGAGATGGTTTTGTGAGCCAGTTAATTACATATGGCCTTGAAAGTGATCTTGCAACAAGGAAATCTTACTGGACAGAGTACTACAGAGAAATCTCATGTTGACCTTAGAATAACAACACTTCCTTTAAACCAAAGCAAACATGTCACTACAGTCCTTACAACTTGGGAATAAACTTCCCTTTTGAACAGAAATGCTTACTTTATCCTACAAGCCCCAAAATCTGCCTCAAGAGTTTCCTTCCAAAGCAACAATCATTGCATGAACATTCAAAAGAGTCTCTTCATCTGCACCACTTCATGTCACGGCTCCAATTCTTCCCTGAATGAGGCATATAGAGTGTTTTTTGAGGTTCCTTCCTTGTTGTTTTGTGAGAAGGAAGAAACATGAAGCAGTAGCAGAACTGCACACAAACCACCATGATGCTTGTGGACATGATGGACTGGGAATGGCCCATACCCAAAGGGACTTCAAAGTTCAAAAACTTTAATTGGATTGAATATCTAATTATATCTATTTCTTTATTCATCCTTTTTAACAAGAACTGACATTGATTACAGATTTTAATAGCTAATAATTTCCCTCATATAACTACTGCCAATCTCAGACCAAGTAACTGTAGTGAGCACTAAAACAAATCAAGCTTTTCCAATATTAAATTGTAGGCATAGCATTTTTGGAAAGGAGCAACAGGGGTACTGATCCAATTTGTCCAGTTTACCAATGCATCAGAGTATGGAAAAAAAAATTTGGAACAAAAGAGGAAGAGAACATGGAGACACTAATAATATAGGATCAACTTACATTAATGACTAAATTATTAATAACATAATATTGCAATTTCCTTAAATGATGAGCTATTTCCTCTTTACCACAATATTTTACAGCTTACCTATGTACACTTGCACATTTATGTGTGTGCTTCATAATCCTGGAATACAGGGCAAAATCAGACACGGAAATCTTCAGCACCAACCCCGGGAGAACTCAGAGAAGTCTTTGTTGCCAAAAGCACTTCAGATAGGACTGGCTTTAATGGGACTTGACTATCAGTTTGCTGGATATCAGCTTCTACAGGAACCAAGGTTGACCAGAGAAGTCAACTTCCAGGATGCTCCTAAGAATGACAGAGGAGCAGCTTCAGCAAGGAAGCAGACTGAGAAGTCTTCCAGAAGGACAACAGTATGGCCCTACTGGAGTTGAAGCAATCCATTTTATCTGAAAGCTTTTGTGCCCTTCTCCTGCCCAGCATGCCAGGCAGGGAGAGCAAGAGAAGAATAAAATGAGTACAAAAGGAGAAGAATGGGTTACGTGCCAGACTACACCAGTGGCAAACCTGGCCTTGCCACTGATTCCAAGTTGAGGCAGCAAATCTCTTAACAAGAATGCACAGGGTCTCAGAGGAGGAAATCAAGTATGAATAAATGATCCAGTATTTACAAAGAAATGAACTGGAGGTAACTTGGAAGACATCCAGCAAGTCATAGAAGCAGTTCAAAGCATTACCAAAGACAATTCACTCAATGCCAGTCCTTCCTCTCAACTGGAACAAAAATCAAGCTCACAAACTACCAATTAGTTCAGACTGCATTAGACTGTCAGAACACTTTGGGGCTACCCTAGCCAAACAAACCAATTATTTCATTCTTCAAAGACCTTTCCAAGATTTAGAGACTTCCTTGTCCAGGTTTCCCCTACCAATACTCCAGCAGATATTAAATACTTGTTATATATATGCTGTAAGAGTCACCTTAACAAAATAACATGCATTCCCATTTCCATTCTAGTTTTCTCTGCTTTCTCTTCTTATATGCTGAATTCTCTTTTTCATTGTACATCTCTACAACTGCTTTAACTTCTCCAAGGTAGGGCATCCTTTTTTTGTGTCAGACAGACTCTTGCATTAATTTGCCTCTTCTTATTTCACTTCCTTTCAGAGAACGTTCAGTCCTCTTGATACTACCCTAATATTAAAAATTAAGAATCCAAACAACCTCTACAGGTTCCTTGCAAAGGAAGTAAAGGTTAGAATTAAACGTTTCATTTTAAAGCATCTTCCTTGGAGTACATCCAGAACTGCCTCTCATTTCACACAGATCAAGACCATTACTCCTCACACACTTCATAAGAGATTATGATTACTACTGACTTGAGAAATGAAATTCCTTTCATAAACGCCATCCCCCACCTCTTTCTTGACACTAAGGTGGAAAGATAAACCACACAAACAACAAACCACAAAAACAACAAACAACCACACAAACAACAAACAGAAATCAGCCTAAGTCACTTACAAGGTCTTACTTCACATGGAACGAATCCGAGGTGACAGCCTAAAGGCACTGGCAGCAGCTTCCTCAAGGCATCTTTTTTATTTCAGAAGCCAGTTTGAACACTTAGGAAATGTGCAAAGAGACTTTTGCCTACACAAAGTTACACAAGAGGGCCACAGTGATCCAAATAGCAGATGGAAACCTGGAGCTGATGGTGATTCTGATGCTGATGTGAAGAGATCCCTCACCTCCTGACCCGAGAAGTTCTGCGTGTTTTTAAAGCAGCAACACAACCACATGCTGCACTTAACTCTGCAAATTGTTTTGGTAAAGAATATCCAATCATGAGGGTGCTGCACTCTCAGCTGTTAGGACAGTGAAATCCACACTTTCCAGCTCATGGGATTTTCAGCTCATCCTAGCTGACATTTCTTTTGGTAAAATCTACTTTCAGGTGGTGTCCATCTGCTGGCAACTCAAAGTCTCACACTTTCAGGTTATGTTTCTCATCACTGATACCTGCTGGTAAGGAGGAACAAGAGACAAACTGAAATATGCTCATTGTAAGCAGCTCTTTGAGTAACAGCATCTTTTGGAAGCATCTGCTATTCAACTAGAGAAGCTACATGAAAGAGATTATTTAATTTACAGTTCTACTGTGCAAGACACAAAGCAATCCTGCTAAAAGCTACAGAAGCATTTTGAATTGAGCTGGACAGAATACACAATTTCAGACTGGTAATGAAAGAGCTGCTAAACGTCCTTGTAACTGTAAGCTTCACCCTAACAGCAGCAGCACAGAATATCCTTGTACTGCCTTTCCCAAGACCTGGCACAATAGACGTAACACATATAAAACTATAAAAACATAGGAATTACCAGTGAGGAACTGCAGAGAGAATTTTGAGGTAAAAGCAGAGCAGATGTGGTGGGAAGAAAGCTTCAAAACCATGTCAAGTTCTATCTTTCTCTCAAATTACACTTTTAATTTGTAAGCAAAGTCTTTAAAAAGTAAGCCCAGGAATCACTACACCACAGTGTGTCAACACAGGCATCCCTTTTGAAATAATTTCTGAGCTGCCTGAAGCTACAAGATTAAATCCCTTAGGAATTCTGACTCCAAACACTATCCCCATTTACAATAACAACTCGAATGTTGTTGATGTGGAGGTTCCAGCAGGATTTGCTGGCAGGCAAATTACCTCAAACTCATCCCACTGCTCAGCTACGCCCACCGCGCTGCTGGCTTACGTCACCTTAATTGAGCAAAAAGCAACTTAAGTTGTGCTGACTGCTGACAGACAGAAAGACTAATCTGAAGGCACATTTCAAAAACTGACCTGCTGTCTGAAGTGATGTGATTTATTCCCGACTCTGAAAACCAGGACAGAGCTCCTGAGCTGGTGGAGCATTAGACTGAGCAGCAGAACGTAAACACTCTGGTTCTCATCACAGCCCGCTGCAGGGATGTGACAGGGTCAGAAAGGCATTCTTTACAAGGCAGTTTCCACTACTGCTTTTCTGATTGCTCCCCAACATGGCCATGTAAAATATGCAAACTTTTATTGCCTGTTTTTGACAGTAAATTGTGCAAAATCTTGCTGGAATGCACAGAGCTTTCTAGGAAGAGTAAATAACCATGCATTGCCCTACTGTCCTGGAGCAGGGATAAAGCTGCAACTCAATTTCAGCTTTGCCCATTAGGTAGCTTTGAACAGTTGCAGAACAGTGCTTTGAAATAGTCACCTTTTAGTGTTAAGAAGATCACTGTCCTGTTACGCCTCAGCCTGAAATAATGGCACTGAAAGCACCCATATGCTATATTTAGTTTGCTCTATTTATACTTATTTTGTTACATTTTCAGCGACTTAATTAAAAAAAGATAGAGGCTTGTTGCTTACAAGTCAAAAAAACCCCAACCAAAAACCAAAATAATAAAAAAAACATGCAAGGCAACCTTTTTTTACTCCTAGAAAAACAAGTTATTTTACTTCTCTACTGATGGTTCCCTAAGAATGAGAGTGAACCCTAACTAAAGACTTTTAACCTAGAAACTGCAGTGGGTTTTTTCTGCAGTTTCCTTGAGTTTCTGAGCTATACAGCAACAGTCAAAACACAAATTAACTCTGAACATGGCCATATTGAGTTAACTGACATGTTTGGTTCACACAGCATTGATCATTTGAATAAACATGATGCAAGCTCTTTAAAGAAGCCAGTGCTGCAATCTGAAGTTTATATTATGCAACTTTTTCAATTGGCCTGTTCACTGTACAGGAATATTCCACCAGCTGCAATCTTTGTGTGACTACAGCAAAGGAGCAGATTTTAACTCTATTTTTTTTAAAAATTAAATGTTATGCCTTTACAAAAAAAATTATTTTATGGGAAAAAAAAAAAAAAAAGATGAAAACCAACAACTTCCTGCAGTTATTTCCTGAGACACGTTTTACTGATTTTTTATATGCAATGAAGCTAAAGAGTCAGAGAGAAATGCTCAGTATTGGAACTCTTTAAATGAAATTCAATACAAATTCATTCACAGGCAGTTTCTACACTGCCAGTTTGGGATTATTACAATTTATGTATCAAAGTCATGCACCACTTTGGAGGCTTTTGCAAGTCTTCGTTGTCTCCAAGAACACGACAAAATGATTAGTAACTGATAGAATTCTTCATTATTTTTACCTTGTTCAAAAGTCAAAGATCTCATGCAAGAAGAACATATGCAAGGTGCTCGTTTGAAACAAAGAGAGGCAGGAGAAAGAAAAAGTAAATCCAGCAGCTGGGCTGGGGAGGGAGAGAGCCGTAGCGCAGCTCAGGTCCACATGGGGGACCCAAGCCTAACACTTCAGCAGCTCTGGCACCGAAAGCCACCGAGGTACCACAGCCCCGGCAGACTTTCCAAAGGGGCACATCCAGAGAAATCATCTCTTAGATGATGGCAGGAATAGGAATTAAAGGTATGCAAGCAGAGCAGATGGAAGGGAGAAGGACAAGCACACCTCAGCCGACCGACACCGAGGGATGGGACAACTGGGGATCGACCTCGTATTTGACAAACTCAACTTCACATTTCTGCCTTGAATTGGAGATTTGACAAACTCAACTTCACATTTCTGCCTTGAATCTGTTCCTTGATCCATCAGTTTGATTTGTTCCTTGAATCGTGAGTTCCTTGACTCGTGATGCCCCCTCTGCCTGGGTGCAGTCTGCACTAACACACCAGTCTTTAGTGTCGTGAAGTTGTGTCATAAAAGCCTCCAAGATACCAAAACAACCAGGCTCCAAATATTCTAGAACACTAAGGAATCTTCTTGGCACTTCTTCATGAGTTGTCACGTTAAATATTCCAAAATAATTTCTCATTATTTCTCCCCAGAGCCATTTCTTTCTTAAATAGTGACTACTTGAAAGCAAAGGCGATACCCCAAAAGCATTTTAATATTGAAGAAAATTACTTTGAGTTGAAACACCATGGCAACTACAAGTTGCTATGCATTTTAGCACTTCTTTTGAATTTCCATTTATAACAAACGAGAGTTGTTTAACACCCAAACACACTGACAGGCCAACCCTCCAAACAATGACATTTTCAAGTGTGATTCTCCATTAGTCAACAAACAAAACAAGAAAAAAGTTAACAAAAGGTGTTTTACGGGCAAGAACAAATACTGAAATAATGAGGGATGGGATGACCCTCATAAATTGCTTATTGCTTTAACAACTAGTTACACTCTTGCAAGTCTTTTCATATGGACAAGTGGAGGTCATAGGGAAGTGAATGTGCTCACATGAGGTAAGGAAATGTGAGAAATGCTTAGAATGTGAATGGGAAGCCATAGTAGGATAACTGAGGATATAGAGATGAACACCTGGCAGGAATATCCAGGCTTTAAAAAAAAAAAGCATTCACCATGTGGTTGCAGAATGTTTTTATGCTTCCATTTCCAACTACCTTCCAAGTCTCAACATGTTAAAATCTGTACATGCAATACATCTGAAGATGAAGATCAGAAGTACAAACTAAGGTGCCTTTTTTTTTGTTAGAGGGAACAACTTTTCATGAAAATAGTAAATTTCTAAAAGTTATAGAATCCATAGTGATCAATTTTCCACATGCTTTAGGCAAGAAGAGATCTCAATGCATTAGCACCTTTCTTAACAAACTCTTCACATTTAAGCAATTTCAGACCTGTACTACTTCCTGTGCAGAAAAAAGAAAAATCTCCCCAGACAGCAACGCAGCTTAGATTCAGTTCTTATGATTATGTACCTTTACTACACCTTTAGCAAAACAGATTTTTTAAAACAGAATTGTTATTTTTAAGCTTTCGTATGTTAGCTTTCCATGAGATCAAAATACTGCTCCTATCAGAAGAGTAATTGAATCCAAATGTTTACAGGGAAAACATAAACACAGAATAATGGTTAAGCACATAGTGCAAGCAAAGAGTTGGTGAAAATGCATTCTTTGGGCTATAATGTACAAGTTTCCTCTCTGGATTTATTTCAGTCCAGTTCCTGTATCGAGAAAGTTGAAACCAGAACTAATTATCTTTTGTTACAAGGTTTTTTTTAAAGCTAAACTATTTAAGAAATTATATTTTAATTATTTTCACTTTTAATTTAACAACTGTTTCAAATTCCACACTGCGGACTTTTTTTTTAAGCTACAAAATATTACTTAAACTTATAAAAAAAAGAAAAAAGAAAGCAAATAAAAACAACTTATTTCTACCTTAAAACTTCTACTTTATTTCATATTTATTACTATTCTCTAAAACTTTAAACTCAAAGTTTTTTACTTTGTAATATTATACACTTCTAACTATACGCTCGTAGAAATCTATTCCATAGTTTTAAGTTAAATATAATGCTCTTTAAAGAGTAAAAATTAGCTTGTATAAAAAGTTTAAGATTCTCAACATTTAAAACCCCAACACAGAACCATTGTCTCATTTCCAAAATTGAAAGGCTCAAATAAACACGTTCTACTGTGAAACACATTCCATGTGCTTCTTGCAAAACACAACTGTGCGTTCCTCTTGCCCCCAGGAGCTCCCCAGTAATGTGTAACTGGCCAGGGATCTGTGTCCAGGGTCCAAATCACTTCAGCTCGGCGCTTCTGCTTCAGCATAATGCAGATATTGCAATTTCAGCCCAACACAATAATGCCCATATTGCAATATCAGCCTGTGTGACAGCTGGCACTTGTGCCAGGGGCCCTGCACAGACCTGCAGGGACCCCTCTTCCTGCACAGAAATTCAGCACAGCCCTTTCTGCCAGCCCCTGGGGGCTCAGATCACAATCTTTTAAGGAACTGAGCAGCCAAAGTTTGTTGGCGTCGCTGTTTAAATACAACTCCTTTGTTGGCAGTAAATTCCTCAAAGAAAAGTCAGTTTGCGTTGTGGAAACACTCCATAGATATTATGGATGATACTATGCACATCAAAATTTATATATATATAACATTATATATTTATATATAATTCTATATTAATTATCTATTTCAGCATTATATATTCCAGCCGTTTGCTTCATAAGGAAATGAGAAAAATTTTTTTTGTTCTGCATTTTTGCAGCTGACTTTGCCACAATAGTCACTTCTGCTATTTAGGCTACAGTTAAAACTAATATTGGCAGTTTTATGCACTTAAATAAAAGACAGATAGTGGATTACTTTTCCATTTCTATATGAAATACTCAAATGCAGCAAATACACCAGAATGAGGTTGTGTAAAATTTATAGATTACAGCTATTAAGTGTTTAATATAATAATTGTATAACTGCAATGCATCTTTGCTGAAAAGGCCCCTAGGATCCATTAAAACAGGAAAAGTAGGCCTTCATGAACATTTTTAATAGTCTTCAAGGTAAACATCTAAAAAATTAAGAATTTTTTACTCTGCTGCCTTAATTGACATTTCAAAACTAGGAGACTTCTGACCAGAAAGCAGCAGCAAAGGATTACATAATGGAAGGCACTCTTACAACACCAAATACTATCAGATTTTTGTAAAAGGAAAGAATGGTCAATTAAAAGATTCACTAATTGAAAGAAGGCACATCACAAAATGTTTAAAATCCTGAGCAGTCACAATCCATGAAAACTTTTGAACAGATGGGAAAACAAGCAGGGAAATAAATCAGAAACTGATTATATTATTTTGACTATTGTCCATTTCCTGCTGATGAATAAGTCATAGCCTCTTTTAAAACCCTGTGAGCAACTAAAAGATCATAACAAGCACATTTTACAGTAATTGACTACAGAAGCAAGTAGAAGAAACAGGAACAGAACTTTTAAAAGCAAAACCTTTGGTGCCAAGGACATTACACATTTCAGGTAGGTTTTTGTTTTCAAATGCGCCTGAGGAGCTACAAATTACTCCCATAGGTTATCACCTGAAATAGAGCATAGGAAAAGGAAAATTTAAGCTACTATTTCTGCTTCAATGGCCTCTCTTGCTGACAGAGTAGAGCTGTAGTCCCACATTTCCTGGAGGAATGATCTGTGGAAGAAAGGGTGTTCAGAGATGCTCAGCACAGCACAGAAATCTCCCCAGTTTCCAACAGAGGGAGCTGGCCAAACTTGCATGGTAGTCTTGAAAGTCTCAAAATAAAACTCAGAGGTAAACCAACCACATGGAGTAACTTATCCTCACCTCTGTGGGCAGCAGAATTTAAACATGCCAACAGCCAGGCTATATAAAATGGGAAAATGTCACATTATTTCTTTTAAAAAAAACCAACCAACCAAAATAACCCAACAACAACAAACAAACAAAACACCACCAAAAAAAACACCCCACTCAGAATATGTTAAGGCAAGCAAGTGGCAAGATGTTTAGATTCATTTGAGACCTTTCAGTTTAATATGATCACTTAAAAAATCTGCAATCTTTTCCAGTTAAAAGGCTGCTTACAGGTCATGAACAGACCATCAGAGGAAGCACCCTTATAGCCCAGTGGGCAGCTGCAAATAAGCTGACATTTATTCCAATAATCTAAAAATTAGTTTTTATTAAAAAGAGATTCTTAAGGTGTAAATGACCACAAGACAAAAAAAAAGTTTAGAAGATTTTTTTTTTTGTATTTAAAAGGTGCTAAAATCAACAGCACTGCTAAATCTTTTCCTTTTCTGTAATTCCATAAGAAGCCATGACAGCGAATTATTCATTGTCACAAGTGTGAATGTCAAGCTGTGACCATCCTGACTCTGGACAATTTATGAAAGAATCCTTTGATGTGGATTTAAATTAAAAGGGCTCTTCCTTTTGCCCCCAAGGTGCAGTGAAATTCATATGCAGACTTCAGTATTCTGGCATCATTTATAAATTACTTTTTGACTGACAGAAGACTTCCAAGAGATTCTCTTTAAGGTAGATGGGAAGATAAGAAGGTGGCTGTTAATCTTATCTATAACATGCATGCATATTGCAGCTACCAGTCTTTAAATTACCAGGATTTTATATTTTTAGCACTTGAAATTCTTGCAGAAGCCAAATTATGTTCCTAACATTTCTCAGAAGAAAAAAGCGAGACACTTCAGTATTTTCACATTTAAGAGCTACTTGAATTAAGGGCTGATAAGGATCTGTAACTAATTGATTAAGATGCCAGTTGATATCCACTAAAGATAAAATTCAAATGAGCAAAATCCTCTCATATATTATATACACAATTCATGCCTGTCTACTTTTGGAAAAAAATGGAAATATTAGTTCCATCAGGTTACTTGAGGTTATGAGAAGACTTCAAACACTTCTGTGCATCTCCTCCCCCCAGAATATCTAAAAATTGGTAATTGACAGCTCAGGGATGCACTCTGGCAATTCAAGAACTAAGGCACATTAAAATACGTGCTAATTGGTGAACTGTAAGCTATAGATTTTCCTTATGATGTGCAATAAAGAACAGGAACATCTCTTGCTGCATTGTCTTTCCTAAGAGAATGACACAAAAAAACCTTTGGTAGAAGTGGAGAAGTAAAGGAGCCTCCTAACATCTAAGCAAGGAAACTTCACTGTAAAATGCTGAAATCTGTCTGAAAGTAAACTCATTAAGAGATCTGCTCAGCTTCCATATCTTGCAAGTTTCCAGTCATTATTCCCCTGCATTGCTTCTTTACACTTATTTATGTAACATATATAGTGTAGCCCATTTTCTACCATATTCAGATTGGAGACTCCCTTCAGAAAAGTTTCAGGATGCATCTGCTACTTCAAGCACCTCCTCACCCAGAAAAATTACTTAAAATAGTTCTGAACTACCTACCACTTTTGACAGCTACACAACTTCATTATTTCAGAAGTTCTGATGTCACTGCTACTGATGAATTCTAAGCACCAAAAGTCTTGGAAGGTGCTTGACTATGCCCCCTTGCCCAAGCAACAAATCCAAAATCTCAAAATCCTTAATGCTGAACAACTTTTATTAACACTGTACTGAGTCATTCCTTCTGCTCTTGCTCTTTCCTTTTCTTAGTTTTGCTGTTTCTGTTTTCATTTATTTTCATTTATGAGTTGTCATGCAATAAATTCAACTTACACTTATTTTTTTGTATGTACCAATGTGATACATCATTTTCCATGTTAAAAATCAACACACACATTCATGGAAGTACTTCCTGCCTTGAGGGGTTTTTGTTCTCTTAGTGTTGAATCTTCTTCCTAAAAGATTAATCTCCCTAAGCCAAATTTATTTAAATATTTTGGTCTGAAAATTATAAATCCCAGTTATACAAAGCTGTGTTTATGAAGTCCTACAGTTCTCACTTGTTCCTTCTTTCACACTGGCATGACACACTATTTCTCAACAAAGCAAAAAAAGTCAACACCAGCATTAAGTCTGTGTAATCCCAAATGATTTAAAAAAAGAGAAAGAAAAATATAAAACAAGAAAAGAAAACCCTTAAGAACTTCACAGCAGTCATCAGGTAACTCACCCTGGGGCCTAAAACAAGTTTTTCCTGTTGACCACACCAACCATAAAGTTCATAGTTTAGCATGGAAGAACACACTCCAATTAAGCAGTGGTGTACAGAAAGGATGTTTACCTTTTCCTTCTGTGCTAGTCCTTGTTCATTTATAATCTAGGTAGGATAATTAATTGCCAAAGCTCCTCCACCCCAGCATTACTCATGTGTTTTAAGCAAGAAGTGGAACAAAACAGTGAAAAGCTTAGGAGACACTGTGTTTAAATGAAAGAACACAAACAGCTAAGCCAGCATTTTATTGCTATTACCTGTTTAACTACGCTTGAAAGACAAGGTCCTGAACTGGTTGTAAATTGTAAACTCTAAGTTCATCACCTGCACTACCACCCAGGAGAGCTACAATCACATGGACAACATTGTGCAATACACTTAATAATAAACTTAATACAAATCTGAATCTCACATTCACCACAGCTTCCTTGGGTAATTTTTGATAGCTACAACACTGTAGGTCTTAAAGCAATAAATTAACTTTGCTGATCAATGTCCTCCATTGTTCCACATGGTCCTGGTAAAAAGGACTCACAAAAAAGCAACTGACTGCTTTTCTTGCTTCCAAAGATGAGGTTTTTCATGTTTGAGCAAATGCTCATCAAAAGGGATGTTAAGCACCTATGGAAGAAGTTTTAAGGCACTTGCTATTTCATGATGTCAGGTGAGAAAGATACTGAAGTTTTGGACACAGGATTGCTCATTTTTGAGAGGTATCTAAGAAAACTATTTGGTGGATCTTTTCCTAATTTGGAAAAGTGATTAAACAGCCAGATGCCATAAAAAATAGAGAGAGGAAAATATTACAAGATAGCTTTCTGAAGCTCAAAAAAATTAGGCACTTTCACAAACTGCCAAAACAGACATAATAACAGGACTCTTTTTCCCATAGATGAAAAGTTTTGCTTTATGCTTTGAAGCATATTATTAGTCTAAAATACAAGTGTTTATTCCACTTCATTTTAACCTGTTTGCTTTATGAAAGAACAGGTGAGGGCTACAGTTCAACATGTGGGTGACTTCAACAAGAAGCTCGAGTTCTGTTTGTCTTTTGCTTCTATGAGTCAAAAAACAATCCCTGTCCTAAATTCCCAAATTACTCTTGCTCAGAGTTCTGAACTCCCATCCTGGCAATGAGTACCCTCCTTAAGCAGCCAAGCTGCAAAGTTAGGAGTAGTCTCTACTTAAGCAAACCCAAATCGATGCAGTCAGAACCGGATCACTCCTTTAATAAAGGGACAGCATTCCCAGCAGGAACAGGTGTGTGCAATCTCATTTTACAGTCTCTCTGTCTAGAAGGAAGGTTCTGAGCCCATTAAGCCTCAATAGCCCTGCATCATTTACAGCCTTTAAGTACAGAGTTAGTGGTTCCTTCTCCTGTGCTAAAGTTCTGCAGTTTTCTTCCTAAATAACATTTCTAATAGAAGAGCACTATTTGAATACTCAGAAATAACCCACCACAAGGAGCACCCACCCCTAAGCCTCACAACAAATATACACTGATTTTACTTCCAAAACCACAGTCAAAGAAATGAGCATGAGTTAGATAAAAGATCAAAGCTTCTCATAGAAGGTGACACAACTGCAGCCATGACTCACATTCATTCTGTTTCTTTCAGAAACAGGTTTGACCAAGTGAAGAAGTTGCAGACTCAACATGTAGGGTGTTCTCAATATCCTGCTCCCTAAATAAGCTGCTTACAGTGTCATTGTTATTCTTGCAAATAGTTTGTCTTGTCCAGACGAAACCATGTCAGTCAAATTGAATTTTCCCGGTGTCTTTTTAAACTTATTTCCCCCTACACTATGCACAGCAGCTACTGACATGATGGGGTAGGCAGCTGGGGTTGCCCATGCACCCTGAAAGTCAGAATTTCCTCCAGTCTCTTCCTCGTTGTACCACTTCTTCATCTCTACTTCTAATTTTTTTCCAGACACATGAACTAAAATTAACTGCAGTGATGATCTCACCAACACAGATTCGCTCAAGGAGGTGCCCAAAGTTCATGCTTGCTCTATTTTCTGAAGGCTGGAAAACACCACATTTTGGAAGGCATCTGGTTAGGCAGCCTTCTGTCTGCTCTACCACGGAATGTCAAGAAATTTAGGACACGTTAAAGATGTGAAAGCACAGTGGAAATATCTAACAGCAATGAAACTGGAAATACTTGCACACAACACAGAACTATGCAGCAATGCTGCTTTGGTGTGGAACTAGCACAGAAGTATGCCAGAGATAAAAAACAAACAATCTGAAAACCTTTGTATGCTCCAGAAAATTCACTCAGGAACGATTTCTTGATTAAGCAGTGGATTCTCTAGCGTATCGCACAGAAAATAATTTTTGAACTTCTCCATAATATTTTTCCCACACAGAATAATAAATACTTCTATCTATTTACACAAATCCTTGTAAGGATTAATCATGTTTGAGCTCTAACCCACAGCAGGCACGTTTGAAATTACTTAGAGCAGATAAATGCCATTATAAACATGTAACAGATTCATCCCTTCATGGTCACATTTGAACTCTGTGCCTGTTTGTTTGGCTTCCCCTGGGCTGAAACCAAGGCTGAGGACAGCACCACCTAAATCAACACTCCTCCAGCAAGAATCTCTCAGGGCTCTCATGCTGACAGGTGACAACAGCTACAAGACAAACTGAGGTTTTAAATACAGTGGCAAGAGAGAAGATGCACAAGGAAAGCAGAGGCAATGAGATGACGAAGGTGTCCAAGGGTAGCTGTACCCATACTTGTTGCTTTTCTCCCACATAAAGAGGCAAAGCTGTTTTTCTCTGAGGTCATCTGCATTTGCCACTGGAAAGTTCCACTAATTGATGCTTCCAGAGAGAGCACAATATCCAGTCAATCCAAAAAAGTGACCTCAACTGAGTTACTGTGTGTGACCGCAGCCACAGCCCAAAGCTTCTCCCCACAATTATTTCTTGTACCTATGGAATAAGATCAGCAAATTCATCTACTGGCATGAAAAGTCAGTAGTCACAAAAGACAGTCAAAATGAAAACAACTCCCAAAATAAGTGCATTTGTTTTCAAACTTCCAAAACAGATGCTCTGGAACAAATAAAAAAAAAAAAAAAGATGAGTCCATCAGCACACATTTTTACAGAAGTCCATGAGACTCTCTTCCCATTTTGGATGCCCACTTAACAGAGGGAACTGTTAAATTTTTAATTTGAATCATAAATTAAACTAGGATTACTTCTAACACAGTGCAACAGATTCAAACTACAAAAACCCCCCTCAACAGTGCAAGTACCAAGAACAGGCTCCCTAAATTTAACGAAGTTCTGCCTCTTTTTACCATATTTACAGGTAAATGCAACAAATAAGACTATACTGGTTTCTAGACTTCTAGGTCTTTTGAAAAGAACAGAAAGAAAAGAAAAATGGAAGCACCTATGTACCACATCAATAGATATACACAAAATACAATCATGTTATAGAGAGAGATGTTTAGTACCTAAAAACCTATACACACCTGAGACTTCATAACATACAGTTTGTTTGAATGTACAGCACCAACAGTCAGTCAGCTCAAACAATAAATATATAATTGTACCTTACATCTGCACTGTTAAAAGTGCTTGGAGCCCTACTCATTAGCATTGCTTAATTCAACTTATTTTAGACACACAGCAAACCAGAAACATAGAGGCAAGCATTGTGCCTATAACAATTATAAGTAAATATTCAACTGCCACTGAATTCAAAACAGAACAAAAAAACAACCAAACAAGAACAATAATGACAAAAGATCAAACACCTTATTTGATTTATGCTTTATCAAATCAAACTTGGTTTGTGTGATAACACCCAGAAAAGCTGTCATACTCAATTATCCTCCAATTTAATTTAAAATGATTTAGCATAAAATGCCCTGTGGACAAGCACATATAAAAGCACAAAAACACATTACAAGTAAAAAAAAAAAAAAAGGCATAAAAGAACAAACTTTAACATTTGAGTTCTTCTGCTGTCTCCCCGCAAGGAAAACAACAACATCATGAACCGAACAAACACTATATCATCATCATCCATGGGATTGAAAGTGTTTAAAAAGCAAAAGAGATTTTCCTCTCTGTTACACAGTAATATTTTACTGGACTAAACCAGAAATGAGACAACTTACAACACTGCTCTGCAGCCTCACTGCATATTTTTATTTGGGCTACTTTACCATAAAGCTCTCCCAAGAAGGTACACAAGTGTTGGGTTGTTTTGTTTGGCTGCTGTTGTTTTTAGACAATTTAAAGATACTACCAAACTCCCTCTACTGTTCTGTTTATTCCTGAGATGTAAGTAAAGCACAAGCCCAGGAAAAATGCCTTGTCCTAGACAGGTCTGCATTGTAAAAGAAGAGATAATTTGATTGCTAAGATTCATTTCAACATTTCTTAAAATAAATTGCAAAGTGCTATGTTCCAAATTCAATGTTGTATAGAGAAGATTTTCTTTAATAGTTACTGTAGCATTTAACACTTCCAAACAAAATATACAAACTGATAGGAAGTGAAAACAATCCTTGCCACAAAAATAAAAATATAAATAAAATCTATAAACATAATAAACCCCACTAAAAACGCTAAAAGTAAAAGCAAATTTCTCCTTCACAGATCACCACTTCAGGACAAGCTGGTGCCTTAACCCACTTCCATTAACTTTTATTCTGGATTTCAAATATTGATCTTTCATCATATCCACTCAAGATATATATACAAGGGAGTGTTCAAGCATTCTCTTAACATCACAGCAAACTCCAGCACTGCAAATAAAGTCAGACTGCAGCTTTTGTGAGAAGCCTGGGCATGGTGCTTGCTCCTAGTATTCATCCCAATCCAGAGGGCATCCCATCAGTCAGCTCTGAACTAACTTTGAGCCAACCACCTCAGTTTGAGCTTCAGTTCACTCCCAGGTACCCACAGCTAAGATTTTAAACTCTACATTTAAGGTGGGTCTTGATTTTTTTTAGCTCAGGGGTACTAATCTGAAAATCACCTCTCGCTGGTATTGGGATCCACAAAGGTGCCCAGTTTTCATCATTACTGAACAAACTGCAATTTCAGAGACATTCCCAACTCTCTGTAACCTACAACTGTAATGGCAACCACAAAAGCATCCAAAAAACCCAACCTCCACTCACCCTGATATCAGTCACTTCTCAGAACTGAGATCTGTGTTTGCATTTTTGCTTAGCGCTCATCCTTCCACATCTCAGCCACAAGCTGATGTCCATGGGGGGAAAAAAAAATTCTGTACTATTATCATCTTACAAAGAGCCACTGCTTCACTGACAAAACATCACCCCATGATTTAGGCTGGGAGACACCTCTGGAGCTCATTTACTCTGACCCCGTGCTCCAAGCAGGAACAGCCTCAGACCTAGCTCAGGTTAATTAGAACCTTGTGCAGTCAAGTTTCAACAATCTTCAAAGACAGAGACCCCACAGCCTTTCTGGTCAAGAGCTGAGATGAAGCAGGTCAGAGATTATGCTCCTCTCAAGGATAATTACATTTCCTTATCATCAAAAGCTGGCAAAAGCCCCTGCCATTGCTGACAAAATGATATTTGCTGTGTCAAATAGCACTGGAAGAGTTAGCAGCAACAGCAGCAGCAGCTGTCAATTCCCAATAACAGAGTTTCTGCACTGAAAACTGTTTCTGACAGTATTTTTCAAAGCACAACCATCTCCTGAAGTCATCTTGCCAAAACTGACAAAACTCTGGGTGTTCAGTCAGAAATACTGCCTCTGTTTCTAGGCATAGAGGTCCATTTATTTACTGCTATGCTGTGGTAACAGGTGGATCAAAAACAGAACATGTTTTCTGCCTTTAAACCCAGCAGACACATCAAATAATCCAAGGACAAAAAACAGTGCTTACAAACAAGTCAGCTAAATGAATGATCTTTTCCCTTATTTTATTAATGTGACGAATGACTTGCTGAATCACTTCTGAATTCTTCTTTTGTTTGGGGTTTTTGTTTAGTTTTTATCAATTATAGTAACGAGTCAAAGACAACCTAAAGATACAAAGTCCCCCAGGAACTTGCAAAGTAAACATTCCTTTTGCCATTATTTTATATTTGGTGCTGTCCTCCTTGATTGAAAAACAAACTTTTACCTGCTCAGTCAGCGTCTCATTTTCTCAGGCACTCATTTTCTTGTGTTACCTTCAACAGTTTAGTCTCTAGATATGATGTGAAAGTCCAAGAGAGGACTTGAATTTTTGATATTGAAACTGGCAGAAAAAACTATACTAAATAGCAAAGTTAATCTCATATGCATTCAAACACATGCGACAGTCAAAAGAAAACATGCAGGGGAAGTAGCTTTACCCCAGTCCCAAAATCACTTTTAAAAGTTCCTAAAAGTTAGACTTGTACCTACCTACAAGTGTAATCCATAGGTTTTACACACATTTCACAGAGTTCTAGTGATTTAAGATCTCAACACACACTGCTAAACCAGAGCAGTTAATTCTACAGTTCTGATGAATTCCTGCAAGTATAGTTCCTTTTTAACTTGACTCATCTTCCATTTCAGCTATACCCAACAACATTATTTTTCAAACTTCTGTGAACAGACAGGCAAGTCATTCAACTCAATAAACAGTATTATCAGTTTTGCTGGGTTCTAAAGTTTCTGCTGATTTTGGAGGCAGCCATAAAAGCAGACTTCCAAGAATATCTTCACATCTTTATTTCAAAATGCCTCCTATGCTAGAAATAGCACCTACTTACTGTTTTAGTTAATCAAAGAAAGCTTTAGGTATAAATAGAAACACAAGTGAACTGCAGGGAAATACTGAGCTGGCATTACTTAAGTATGCACATAAAAACACTGTATAAAAACTATAAGCAAATCTACATGTCAGATTTTTTCCCCCATATAGCAGTACCAGGCAGTGTGATATTTAGTGAGAAATATTTCAGCATTAACAAACCCTCTTAAGGCAGATGGAGCCTGTGCCAGCATAAAAGTCTTTTCCTTGAATAGCTGAAACTATCTGAGGAGCTGGTATTTGCAGCAGCTCTTCTGGAAAGTAGCACAGGTTCACATCAGCTCATAGCTCACTTTAAAGTAGTTCTACAATTGACACATTTTCAGTTTGATGAGACTTGCCCTATGGTTGCATGAATGCAAAAGTTATGGTAAGAGAGGAAAGACTTTATGACCACAGGAAAATGGACCTGTGGCACTGATAACTTTTATAGTTCCAAGCCAATCTCAGCCAAGATGAACCAATCCTGGCAAAGTGCTCCAAAGGTACCATGAAAACACAAGCAAATAAAAAAAAACCCTGAACACTTTTCTCCTTGGAGTGAGCCATGAACTTTGAGCTTGGCAAACCCAAATCCACACTGTGGAATTCTCTGTCTGCAGCTGGGATGGTTCAGCCTGGAGAAGAGAAGGATTACGTGTGACCTAACTGTGGCCATCCAGTACATGAAGGGAGCCTACAGGAAAGATGGAGAGGGATTATTTCTAAAGGTCTGGAGGGACTTCAAACTGACAGAGAGTAGCTTTAGACTGGATATTATTAGAAGAAATTCTTCCCTGTGAGGATGGTGAGGCCCTGGCACAGGTTGCCCTGTGGCTGCCCCATCCCTGGCAGTGTCTAAGGCCAGGTTGGATGGGGCTCTGAGCAACCTGGGATAGTGGGAGGTGTCCCTGACATGGATGAGCTTTAAGGTCCCCCCAGCCTAAGACATTCTACAATACAGAATTGTACAACAGAGCCTGAACAAGATCCACTGTCATCTTTCCCCTATTCTGCTTACATACTTTATACTGTCAGCACTTAAAGCAGCCTCAATTCACCATTGCTTCCAGCCTGCTCAAAAATCACACATCAAACAGTGGCAGACAGCAAATGCTGCTTTGACAAATGCAGCCTTTGACATAATTTCTAAGTTATGTCACATTCCTTGTCTTCTTTCCTGTATTCCAATTTCTTCAGCTATTACAAAGAGTTCTGCAAGAATTAGGTCCCAAGAGTTTTTTGAAGAGAATAAAGATTAGAAAGCTGCACCCCAATAATTTTTTTTTATGTGGACATGCCACCACATTAGATTAGGTGCATATAATTATGTGAGCTAAAAAACTTGCACAGAAAACAAAAACTCTTTTTAGGTAAAAATAGATTTCAAGTGTCATTATTGCATGCAAAAGAATTTTAAAGTAACTGCATAGAAAGCTGTTGTAGTCCCTCTAGAGTGGACTCCATTTTCCATTTAGACTTGCTTCCATAAGACTGGAGATTTTAAATTTTTTTTTTTCAAAGTTCTGTTCATGCTTTTGCTGTCAGCAACCTGGCTTAGAAAGCTGAAGGCAGTGCCAAGATACTGGCTGCTGACTTCTCTGCCAAATAATTCTTCTATTGTTTCTCAGAATTTAAACTGACTTCTTTTTGGCTAAAGGAGTAGTCACAAACCAATCCAAATTAAAGAGCCTGAAAATTGGGAAAGCATGGCAAGATCTTTATCAGCGTTTGGAAACTCACTCAGCTATTTTTCAATTTTGTTATTTCCTTATTCTCTCTGCAGAAATGGATAACCAGGCAAAAAAAAAAAAAAAAAAAAGCCACCAAATGCCTTTAAAAGCTTTAGAGAATAATACCTGATAGGATTTCATTCAGGCAGTGTTGGTAGAAGCTTCACAACCTAATTTCTGGTGATGAACAACTTAAACGAACAAACTTGATTTAAAAAGTGTTCGTTTCCAATATTCTTGTTACTCAGTTCTCCCTTGTTTACTAGATCCCATGAGAACCCAGGTTTCCAGTGCTATTAGATACCTTATTCCTGATCTTGCTCCCCTCAGCCCAAATGAGAAATCATTAAAAGCACATGAATCCCACAGCATGACTCCAGCTGGTGGTATACTAAGCAGCTTTCACCAGCTGAATTCTCTTTATAGCATTTTCTTCATATTTTGAAGATGTTTCAGTGGCACATCCAGCAAATTTAGGAATTGATTTCCATCCTTTGAGAGAGTTTACAATTCTATCCCCATAAATGCAGTTTAACAGCAAAACCCATCATCTGTGTCAGACCAGTAATGTGCATTACCACTCTTCCACACATCTAAAAAGGAACAACACCACAGGTTTTCTGTTTTGTTTGATGAGATAATACTGAGCCCAAAACACGAAACCTTGCACAGAACCTTCTAACAGAGAGTTCTTGTCCTCCAAACCCTTTTGGAGTTGTGTGTATACAACCTACAGTGATTTACTCTTAGCAATACTATAGTAAGTATTTGGCTTTCAGATTTTATGAACATGCAACTCTATATTCTGGCATTATTGTCTTAGAAAAACAGAAATTCATGGTTAGAGTTGATCAACACTGAGATTCATATGTAACAAAGCTTCCGGATTCATTACTCAAATAAATTCAGTTTCAGTGGTTAAAAGGAAAAAAAACCCAAACCCTTAACTTTAGAGAAAAATGTTGTCTAAATTATGATTAAGCCTCTACTACATTTGTATCCCACTTGTTATTTTCCAATGAATTTATTTCTTGAAAGAATAACATAGAAAAGGTAGTTACTTCCTAATAATTCAAGTACTGATCTGAAGCACTGAGTTGAAGAAAAATCATTCTTCAAAGCCCATGTGCTTTGACAGAACAGATCTTTTGGGAAGAAGGGAGGAAGAAAGAAAAGATTTTCTTTTAAAGTAAGTAAACATTTTATCCTTCAGACTGTTGTAAGCATCTTACTCTACCCTCCTCAAGCTTGTATCATTCTAAATTAATTTCTGACTATCTCTAAAATGATCTCATAGGATTTCTGAAAGCAGGTACAAGTTTAATACTTCAAATCTATTTATAATCTGAAAAACAATTCAGCTTTCAAATCTCTTTGCCAGGTTCCAACTCATTTACCCAAACCCCTTTGTGCAAAAAGTCAATTACACCAGTCTGAATCAATACTCAGCCAGCAGACAGTATCCAGTGATTTCATAACTTTTATGTTTCTCTCATTAAGTTTTTGTGCACAGTAAAGCTTCAGTAGGAAGATCAGTAAGATTTTCATGTTTACATAGTTTATTTTCAAAACATGCTAAAGCCAAAACCTCACTATAAGCAAACTATTAAGTCTTCCCATGCAGCCATGCTTTGTGCACACACAGCACCCATCAAAGCTTTAGTGATAAGATACCAGTCAGAGATACTCTGCAAGAGCTTCTCTAAGTACCTGCAGCACCATAATTAAAACAACATTCCTTTCACTGACTCCTGGCAAATTAATATGCACACCCTGGTGATGAATGCAGCTCTCCAGAGCTGCTGAAGCAGGGCTGGGATCAGCAGCAAACACCTGGCATGGGTGGGATGCACAGGGATGCCTGGTTTTGGCCATTACAAAATTCACAAGTGGGCTCCCAATTGAAGGGGTGAGCACAGGATTCCCTGACTGCACGTGGAAACACTTCCCACATGTTTTCAGCCCCTTTCCTGAAGTACAGATGTTTCTTTTAGACCTTGGAATATCAGCCACAACGGCCAGCCCTTCCTAATCTGTGATTGCTCCTGGAAGTTCTCTTCTTGGAATATACAGCAAATCTCTTCTTCACTTGCCTTTCTACCATTTCTAACTCTGAAGACTTGCACTCCCCACATCAGCCCTCTGCAAGTATTCCAGGCATTCCCCAAATGAAGCTCTTCCATCTTTGAGCACCCCTGTGTCTATTATATCATTTTCCTGTTAAACCAGCACTACTTTAGAGTAGAACTATACTCCTATTTCTAGACATGCTGAACTGGAACAGTATTATTTCAGATGTCAGGCCTTTAACAATTCCACTTTTCCAGCTGTAATTTGATTTTAAGAAGTCTGTTTTCTCTGTACTGTGGATGAAGGCCACAGCTTCCGCTTCTTCTCCTAAATGGAAGTGATAAAATATAACCCAAATATCAATAGATGGCATTTTTTCCCTATCCTGAGGCCATGCAATTCTGTCAATTCATAAGCTTAGCATCATGAAGATATCAATCAAATTTGAGCAAGTAGTGTTGCCTTTCAAATAGGAAAGGAAAATCTTGTTAAAAAGAGCCAGAAATCCTTGCATGAAAAGGTCACTGAAAAGCAGTGGTGCCGTGACAAAAAAGAGCACATCTAAAAATCAAAAAGAATTATCTCCTTTTTACTTCCCAAATAAAATTATTTTAAAAAACCCACTCTCCTAAGCAGCTTAGGACACTCTAAGCACTAGAAATACCAATAAGGCAGCTAATGGATATAGCTACATGTAAAGTTTTCTTAAATGCATGCAGAGTTTCTTCATTCAAACCACAAGAACATCCATTCAAGAAGCAACATTTGCTCCAAGTTTATTTTAGTAAAGTGGAAATAAAAGATTCAATTAAGATACTGGCTTAAAAAGAGGCATAAAGAGGAAAAAAAAAACCCAAACAACCAACTTATCCAACTTTGGAAAGTCATCACTAAAATTTAAGGCCTGGTGGCTCCATAAGCTGAAGTGATAAAATAGCATCTCTTATCTGCAGATGGCCTTTGTAGAGGTTCAAATCACATTTGAGATCACAAAAAAAAAAAAAAAAAAAAAAAAAAGAAAAAAAAAGGCAAGCTGTTATTTAACTCCAAGTTAAATTTTAATTTTAGTGCTCACTTCACAAAAATCTGTATCACAATTCACAAGAACTGGGATATATTTGAAAATCTTTGAAAGTCTGAAAGAACATGGAGCTTGTACTTCTCTTTGCTGTGTATTACGGCTGAATTTATTCAGTATTCACCTTGACACATTTAAAGTGAGTGGGCAGTTTTCTTCCTAGTTGCCTTAAATAAGAAACCAATTGTTATATTTTTAAAAATTTATTATTTAAAGAAACCAGTGGTGAAATCCTCAAAGAAAGGGATTTCAATGTTCAGGTCAGTACTGAACACAACATGTCAGCTACAAAGAGAAAACCCTTAAACCAGTATTAGCACTACAGAAATGAGCTTTTTTTGGTTATTATTTTAAGTTTGAAAAAGTCTCTCTCCCCAGGCCAATAAAAAAAAAAAAAAAGAAAATCAATTAAGCAGTCAAAATGAGCAAGTATATAGAGGAAAAAACATTGAGCAAAATAAATTCTCTATACAATGCCATTACACATCACAGGTTTTTTTTTAATGCTGACTACTTATATAGGGTAACCAAGAAAATATTTTAAATGGCCTCTAACTTCAAATTCTTCCAGCTATTAATCTTGCACCACAAAGAAAACCTTTAATCTGTTTTTGTGCCAAAATGATCTCCGACAAGCAGATGGTTAATTTTGGTTAGATAAAAAAAAATTCTTTACAAGGGAAAGCTGAGCCATGTAAAATATTTAACATGAACCACTTCAGCTGCCTCAAAACAGGTTACAAAAATGCATAAACTCTTGATGAATTCACACTATTCAGTTCATCTTCTGCCAAGACAGGTCATATCTTGAAAACATTGCTGTTCTCCTCAGTTTAAAGGAAGCAGCTCCTGTTTGTAAATTCCTGCCCTAATTTCATGTAGGGCATTCATCACTCTCTTCTCAGTTGCCAGGACTGCACATCAATCCTGCTCCTGAGCATTTGGAGAAACAATCCTTCTTGTAAGTATTTTCTTTCCTCCATTAAAAGTTTTATTTTGAAGAAATGTATCCATGCAGCGGGATGCTGCCTCTTCCCACAGAGCTCCCTATTTACTGCTGGAACTCACAAAACATTTACATCCCTACAGTTGCTGATGCATATCAGCTCTTCTTCTGTACCATTATCTTCTTTTGGGACTTGAACCTTCTCAGCTTGACATGAGTCAGTTTTCCCCAAATTATTACCCTGGCTATTACCACACCACCAGGTGAATCACAAAGTAGGAGCACTGGAAGAGGAGTACAGCAAATTACTGAAAACAAAAATCCCAGCTTCAAAGACCATTCCACACACAGTATTTATATACTCTTCTTTACTACGCCTTGAGCAAGTAAATATACATATACATATATTTGTTAAATATCCAAGTATCGCTTACAAACTAGCAATGATCTTATATAATTTTTGGTGGTCAAAAGAATCACCAAAAGAGCAAATCAGAAACAGCTCAAAGCAATGTTACAAGAGAACTTTAGAACTAACATTCCCGTGGTATTTTGTGCAGTACAAAACATGGTCTAAAGAGCATGAAAATCTGAGATGCTCTGGAAGGCGAACAAACACGAGCAGTGGTTTTGTACACAAATTAAAAAAAAAAATCAAGTATTTAAAAACACAGTAAACCCAAGTTGCTAAATTGTGGAAATGTATTATGAAATTACATTCTTCTCCATTCCCACCTCTTTTATTTGAGTGCTGAGTGCTAAGAATGTATCATTATGTGGAATTTAGTCAAGCAATTTTTTTTTTTGTTTTACCATTTCAATACATAACTTGGAAAGCAACCAGTGAAATAACACAATTTATCTCTAAAAATAAGACCAAAGATTTTAGTGGCTCTTGATTATGTTTTCCTTACAAGGATCCTTTGCAGAAAAGTACAAGTTTTAGTCTAGAGCCCTGATAATTACTGCCTGTGGGAATAAAGCAAATTATTTTTTCCACAGCAACATAATTTCCTGTAACTTTAATTTTTACATGATTATATTCCAGAGGTTGCTCAGACATAAGATTTTACTGTCTGCGGTGTGATCAGGATTTGAAACAATTATCTGTGTTCAGTTTAATCTCCTCCCATCTAAGAAAAAAAGTTAAGTTTATAGTTATTAAAAAACTGTTTATGAAGAAAGAGGATTTGCCAACAAGCTCCACATAATTTTAGGGATGATAATGAATTCCTCTACTTCTGGATTCAATTATTGAAGATGACAAAATCTAACAGATGCAACTTGTAAGCGCCCCTGGAGCAGAGGTGTTGCAGCCGACTTCTTGCAGGTGAGATCTTACTCCCAAAACCCAGAATCCATCTTCACTGACTGGGAAAAGCTTCACCCACAGAGAAGGGGTGCAGAGAAATTGCTGAAATACAGATGTCAGAGCTGGCAGGGGTTTGCAGAGAGGCAACACCACAGAGGGGATGCTCCAAAGCCATCCCCAGGTGGGCTCAGGGGCACGCTGAGGAAACCACTGCTGTTCTCAGAGTGGTTTATTTTTCACTCAGCCATGGAAAGAATTGGTGTCTTACAGGGCACAGAGCTGTGCAAGAGACAGCAGATGCAACCACCCTTTCCTATTGAAATGGAAAACAAATATCAGCACTTTTTCCCCAGTTTTAACGATGCACGTGGATGCTATGTTTAATCATCACACCTTATAGGGAGGAATCCTTAAACACTTCAAAAAAAGCTTCTAAACACCAGTGTTCTTCTTGATTGAAAAAAAAAAAGAAATCCAAACAAACCCTACATTCCCTTGTAGGCATCTCAGCCAACAATATTGGATCTTTCCCAAAATAAATGCTGGGGTTCCAGAACTGGACCAGGAAATTCAGCGATGCCGTGATGAGCTCAATGGACATTGTGCCCTTCACTCAGGCAGCTCCAGAACCAATCCAGATGAAGTGAGGCACTTATTGGTGCTTACAACACCCTCATTCCCTGACTTTAGAAATTCAACAACACTGCTGCAAAGTGTAAAAAGCAAACGAGCTCATCACATGCCAGACCTCCTGCAATCCTGCTGATGAAATTCCCATCATTTTCAAATACACTGCGGGAATTACTGTTACCTCATTACATAAACAACAACAACAACAAAAAAAAACCACACATGCATTCTTTTATTAAGTAACAAAATAGCTTTTCATTTCATTAAAAAAAAATAGAACTGGTAGATGAGCTGTTCCTACTCCTTCACAGCCAACAGCCTGATTTTACACTTGAATATTTTAAGCACACAGGTGTTCATGCTTTTCATTTTTAGAGAGAAATGTTGATCTCCCAAGTAAATTATTTCTAGTAAAAAATGCTGTCCAATGGCACAAAACGAAGCATTAATAAAGCTGTTCAAGGAATGCATTGTAGTGCTACTCTTGAAAGATAGTTTTACACTCCATAATACATTCATCTTTGCTTCAGAATGAGTATTTCATAATGCATTCATTTGAACTTAATATTACTTTGCTTACATGACAGCTACTAATGTTTTTCATTTTAAAATCTGCTTTATTCTCTGTTCAGCACTGTAGTTTTTCATCAATATGTCTAACGGTTATTTTCAATACCCACTTTAATCCACTGAGAAAATCAAAGTGTAGCATTCAATAATCAAATATTCCTTCATCTGAGCATCACGAAGTCTCCCAGACAAAACCATGCAACTTTACCAGGAACATAACAGAAACATTGTGAAGCAGCAGGGACTTATCTAACGACCACAACACTATTTATCTCCTCACAAAAATAAAACAGCTTTGATTTTTAAAGAAAGCAAACATTCCCTGACCACATGTCTTATTTTTCTGTTGTCATTTCACAGTAACATTACCATGACACTGCAAGAGACCTGGAGAAAGAATTGGTCTTGCCATGGTGTGGCCAACAGAAAATAGCAAAGAACAACTCAACTCCTGGCTTGTCTGTGAACATTCAGAGGTTATTTTCTTCTAATTTCATCAATTAGATTCCTCCCCAGACTAGCAGCAGCCAGTCTTTCACAAACAGCCTGAGAGACAAATAAAGCTCAAGTGTTTTGATCTACTGGCAGCAGCCCTACACAGCAAAACCCCCTCGAGTTCAGTTGTTAATCTCTACTTCCCCTCCTTGTAAAACGAGAAGTTCTGGTCCCCAGCAGCACACAGATGCAAGCAATTCCAACTATCACATGGCAAATTAAAGAGCATCACTGAGCTGAAGGGATCACAGGGAGCAATTCTCCCTCAAAAGAACAGGTTGTTTGAAGCACAGGAGAAAGTCATAAACAGCAATTTGGTTCTGCTGTGCCATGTGAGTTTACCCCTGCCCATCCTTTTTCAGGGGAGAGTGAAAGAGGCGAGGGGAAACTCAGAGGAATGGATGGGCTGAAGATTTCATTTGCTATTTACAGCATATTAGTTGAATGTTTAAGTGTCACTGTATTAAATATGTTGCAGGTGAGCATGCACACCCATTCACCTTGTCCTCATTTTTACAAATAAACCAAGTAACCTAATCCATCAGTTTACAGGGAGAGGTTTCTAAACATATCTGTTAATTACCACAGTTTTAGTGAGTAGTCCCTAGTGCACACTCTTTCACATTAGGGGAAAAAAAAAAGCTTAATTAAAGTAAAAAAAAAAAATGAATTAGAAAATCTGTAAAGCTTAATACATAATTCAAAGTCTTGACATTTCAACATTTAGCAGTGTATCCTGAGCAGGTTTTAATTTTGACTGAATAGCAGAAAATCCTGCTGGGTTCATTTCAGGCTGCAGGCATTTGATACTGCATTGACCTCACAGTATTTACATTCCCCTTAGGAAAATCTGGCATGCAGTCCAACTGGGGAAGATCATGTCTAACACTACTTGAGCTACCAGTGCTAGAAGCAAGCAGAGTAACAGTGAAAACAGTAGGGTGAACAATAAGGGCATGTATACAGAAATAAGATAAAAAGGAAGAGAAAGAGAAGGTCAAACAGCAGAAGAAGAGAAGAATTGAAGAGACAAAGAGTTGTAGACAGTTGTTTTTCTGATATAAATAAATCCCTATTCTTTTTTTTTTCCAAACCAGTGGCGCAGAGAGGCTTTTAGACTACTAAAAATCCAAATTACTTCAGCTCAAGGAAAATAAACTGATCAGAAAACCTGAAATATTTGCCTCTAATCAAAACAAATAAACAGCTGCCAAGTGCAGCTTTGTCTGCATTGCGTTTGATTTCTTTGTTGTGGTTGACATATCTATGTCAAATTCAGACAGAAAAAAACCCAAATCATAAAACCCTCCATAAGCTCTGCTTTTGACCATTCCTTCTCCTAATAGAGACACTTGGTGAACCCAGCTGTTAAATCAAATCCAAAACCTATTCACCTCCATTCATTACAATTCAGGTCCCCACTGCTGCAAAGAAATTAGGTAGGAATACATGAGCCAATTTTCCACAAATTCTACTCCAATTTTTCTTAGACCCATCTTCAAACGAGTGAAACATTTTGTTTGTTCTTCACAGATTCACTCTGCCAACAACATAATCTCCTGTATACCAGGCCTGGTGAAAGTGTGTGAGACACACAGGTTCTGAAACAGCGCCAGATTCATTTCTTCACCTCCTTGAAAAAATTAAGTAAAAGCCTTAAGTTACCAGAACGTCTTTTAAAACCCTATTTACAATTACACAAGGCAGTTTTTCAAGGAAAATAATATAAGCAAGAACTCTTGTCTAAGCTAATGAGTGCAATAATTGACAAAAATGATAGTACCTTCAATCCTCATTAAAAGTTTGAGAAGTCTCTGTCTGCACTAATGACTTAAAAACAGCATCACTGAAAGTCAAAAAGAAAAAAATAACAACTCCATTACCGAGCAAAAGACATCCTCCCACTCTTCTTTAAGACCTGATAATTCCAACTCCTCAGCCTGATGCAATCATTGCTTAAATCATCGAGGGCTGTGAAACACAGCAAATCCCACTTAGAGCCTAATAGGACACCACCACTTTAATCAACAGTCTGTTTTCTACTTATGTCTCATTTCTTTTTCAGCAACTCAATAGCAAGATTTTCAAGGAGCTTACATATCTGAACTCAAAAGTGTTTTGAGGCAGCAAGCACCCAAACAAAAGATTTTAATGAAGAGGATAAAACACTGGCATTTGAATTGGTGAATTTGATAGCACTTTTTTGTTGTTTTGAACCGCAAACGAGCAATCAGAGGCACCAGAAATCCCGAATTTCTTGTTAGACAGGTTTGGCACTCTCACCTGGAGCTGGATGAAAACCACAGTGAGCTCAACTCTGAAGCACATTGCAAAGTGTGTAGGTTAGAATGCAAGAATAAGGAGCACTTCAGGAAAAGGTTCAGATTTTTATTCTATTTTGAAAGTGAAGCAAAATGCAAATATTCCAGATAACAAACTTGGGAGTGGGTGGTCTGCAGAAGAGGCATAAAGAACAATGTGCTCTGTATATGTATGTGAGTGTATATATGTAAGAAATAAACACCAGTGGTAACAGGAAGACCAAAAGGATAACCTTTCATTAAATTTACATTTAAGCAGATATCACTGTACCATACTACTAGGCATCACGCATCTAAATAATTCTAAAATGTCACCTTTTATGCTGTTTACTGTGTTCTGTGCAATATATTCAGCTAGCAGAGTAAGCAAATTTAATGGTTTTGTTGTCAGTTTATCTGCTCTTAATAACAAAAAAAACTTTCCTTAAACCCTCCTCTTTGTGGCAATCACTACAGAGAAAGCTTAAACCTGGGAAAGTTTTAAATTCAGTTTACAGGAAAAACCCTTTCATTTAGTTATTGAATTGTCAGACAGACAGGAGTTGCAGATAAAGAAATACAAGGCTCAGTACAGAGGAAATAAAAGACCTTTGGCAGCAGTGTTGGCACAATTCACACCCTGCCTCCTTCCAGCCTCATCCCCACAGCACTTCAAGGCAAGGTTGATGAAGAGACCTTGCAGATGGCAGGACTTGTCAGTTCATTTTTACCTGGAGTTGAGCAAAAGGAAGGGGACAGGCAGGAGCCAAGGCTGCCTGGCAGGGATCAGGACATTCTGCTGCAGTGCCCAGGGGTGGGTGTGGAACCAGGTAAGAAACCCCAGCCCAGTGTTTTACACAGACCACAAACTCCAAACACACAGCCCAAGACCCCCAGTGCTGAGTGGAAGTATTTAGGCTCCCAAATTCTTCCAATTCACAGAACCCACAGAATGACTAGGTTGGAAGATCAGCCCTAACACCTCAACTAAACCCTGGCACCAGTGCCACATCCAGGCTTTTTATGAACACATCCAGGGATGGTGACTCCACCACCTTCTCAGGCAGGCCATTCCAGAACTTTATCACTCTTTATGTGAGAATTTTTTTCCAAATATCCAGCCTATATTTCTCTTGATGCAGCTTGAGGCTGTGTCCTCTGGTTCTGTCAGTGCAGCCTGGAGAAAGAGACCAACCCCACCTGACTACAAGGAGTTGTAGGGAGTTACAGAGAATGATTAAGGTCACCTCTGAGTCTCCTTTTCTCCAGGCTGAGCACCCCCAGCTCCCTCAGTCATTCCTCACAGGGTTTGTGTTCCCAGCACCTCTCCAGCCTCGTTGCCTCCTCTGGATGCACTTGAGCATCTCAAATGTCCTTCCCAAAGTGAGGGGCCAGAACTGGACACAGCGCTCAAGGTGTGCCCTCACCAGTGCCAGGTACAGGGGCAGAATGACCTCCCTGCTCCTCTGGCCATTCACTGCAGGACAATGTCCACAACCACCTCCTGTCTGACCTAGGGTAGCTTTAGTGACCTACTCCTTCTAAATTCACTCTAACAGGGATATCTTTAGGTTTCAATTAAACGAGTTCAAAATTTCTTGATTCAAAAGTCAAATTATTTTAACTCTGCTGATACAACAAAGAAGATGGATCAAACAGCAGAAGCTGATATATTATTAATTAAAAAAAAAAAAAAAGAAGGTAACATTTGTGTGCTTTAACACTTTAACAACTGAAAATATTTCAGTGTTTCAGACCAGGTAAGCAACTGATACCCACATCAAGGAGAGAATATCTGAGTTTGTACCACAAGAGAGATTTCAGATGAGAACAGATGATATGAATATCTAATAAGGTTTACCTTGCATCATTCTTCTGATTAAAATTCATCATTAAAATGAACACTTGCTCTTACGACATTGATTGCTCAAACATGTATTCTTGTTTGCAACTTTCTTTTTCAACCTGTGCATCAAACCTTACAAAAGATTTCAAGCACAGAGTTTTATATTCATCTAGAGGCTTTTCCTTGCTCATCAAAAAATACAAAAGTAACCCTATAAAATGGTGTGAACAACATCTAAAATCCACAACAAAACTCTCCCCTCCACAGTCTCAGCCACGAGGAAACCAAGTTACTCTTTTAGGCATTCAAGTAAACCAGATTAAAAGGTTTTCTTCTTCTTCACTGTAAACATTTGAGAGCACCATGTGTTTATTCTTGTTGCTCTCAGAATTCTATTTCAAAGAGAGATTTCTGTCTTTTTTATAAGCCAAGTTCATTGACAAATTTTAAAGATTATACATCACATGCTTTTACTCATCTCAAAAACAGACTCAAAAATGATAAATGTTGGTCAGCAGCTGCATAATCTGAAGGATTTAATAAAAAATAGGGAATTAAAAAAAAATCCAAAATGACAGAATTATGCTAGCAGTACAGCTCAGAACAAAATCCAAAGCTGTATTTTTGCAGGATTTGTGCAATTACAGTATCCTGCTTATTCAGTGAGTAGTAAGATGATAAAAGCTTCCAGGAAATACTGCAATGGAAAGATGGCATTTAAAATTGGAACTTTGACCAGGCATTTTGGTTTCAAACACCTTTTCTTACTAGGACCTCTCTTGCCTGGTCTGACACACTGAAACCTTTCCAGTTAATAAAGCACAAAATTTGTTTTTAAAGCATTTGTTTCTATTATACATGATTTACAATAGATTCTGGAAGAAGAAAAAGCAGGGAGCCAATTTTAAAGGTTAGGTTGCTTGGCATTATACCTTTCCTTACAAATAATTGCTCTTTCTAAATCACAGTGGAGAAAGCCATGAAGAACTAAGTTTGTGGAGCCTCCTGAATATGCAAGAATCTTTTTAGTTGTTTATAAAAAGCTTCAAGACAATCATGGGTCACATAGGCATTCAAAATACTGTCTTGAAAGCCTTTTTTCCCCACCCCACTGATTTCAAACAAGTATTCAATTCAAGTTGCATAGGTCTGCAGCAGAAAGATGCAACTTCACAACCAACCAAACAACCAGACCTTCCTGTCCTAGCCAGCACTGGGAAGCAGTTTCACTGGAATGTCTCTGCTGTCAAATTCCCATCCCCAAATTTCTACTTCTGATGATAGCTACTACTCATGCAGCTTCTTCCCCTCTCAACATCACTCTCAGAGAACACCTTCCCTTCAACCAAATGCAAGAGAACTGAAAAGCAGGGTTATCTCACACATCCCAAAGCAAGAAGGCGAGGGAGGAGGGAGAGAGAGGAGGGGAAAGAGTTTAAATTTAGCTATTTACTTACTGAAACACAGAAAAGAACACACATCCAGGCACCACGTTGGCAGAAATCCCAGCAGTCAGTCAGGGCTGTGGAGCTTTGCTTGCAGCAAGGATTTCTTTGCCTGAAGCTCCAGAAGAACCTTCTCCCCCTCTGACAGGAGAAAACTGAGGAGTGCCAGCCCCAGTGTATCTCAGGTTTAATGCAAGTGTAATTCATTAGAATAAGAGCAGGGGTAACATAAACATGTGCAGGAAAAACAGGCTTGGCGCAACACCACAACAGACACCAGGTTTGATCAGCACAACAAAACTCTGTCAGACCACAGGGATAAAAAAAAAAAGCATGAAAAAAAAAAAGTGGGTGCAACTCCTTTAAAGCAAGAGCAGAACATAAAAGGCACCAGGTGGAATTTGGACCTGTGAAAGTTCTAACAAATAGAGGTGTATTGTATAACAATAGAGGTGAGGTGTTTTTGGAAGTGTCCCTCAGTTCTAGGTGCTGCAGGATATGGGTACCAAGATGGGGAAAAGAAAAAGAACCTGTGCAGCACCCAGACAAAACAGGAAGGTGAAATACTGGTATGTGCCCCTAAATCATTCTTAAGAAGGCCCATCAATTGAAAGGGGGGAGGGTTTGGGGGGAAAAAAAATGTACCACTGTATTAATTAAACATTGCAGCAACCTCCTACATGGAAGTTTTGATTGACGAGCATTTCCTTTGCTTTTTGCCATCCTTCACACGTGGTGAATACCAAAACTGAAAGACCATGTAAGAATTCACTTCACTGTAGTAAATGTAGAGCATATCCACTTTATCTGCTATCAGTACTTAATCACCAAAAGAGACCAAAGCTAGGGAAAAGATCTTTCCACTTCAAAAACAAAGTTCTGAAGGTAGAGATCAATTTACTAATTTGGTCACAAACATCAAAAAAGTGCCTTCAATATCATTCCTTTGAGTGTCCTCAATGTCTTTCTCATGGACTTCAATATTTCATGTAACTACTTATGTATAGGTATTTTTGTGTTTTTTTTAAATAATTATTCATTTTCAAGTCTTTCTCAGTGAAACTGAAGCATTTAAGGTATTGCCCAATTTAGAAACACACTTCAGGAAAGAGACAGCTCAAAATACCAACCACAGACGTCACAGGCAAAAAGAGCCTTTAGAAGCACAGCAGTTCCTAACATTCACATTTGATATTCCACCTCCCAGACTAACTTTGAAACAGACTCCTAAGCCAGGGATAATGGCCCCTTCCAGACCTGCACACGAGTCACACAACTTGTTTTTGCAGGGTGAACTTTTGCCACCCTTCCCTCTGGGAGAAATCCCATTAAGTTTGCTCCTAGGAAATCAGCTCCCACTCCTTCTCCTGACTGCTCCTCTCAGCCTGGTTGTCTCTCCATTCCTTCTGCAACTGCTCCCACCCTTTTAACCTTCTCCTGCAGTCCAGCCCTACCTACAGCCCTGTCCTTCCACATCCAACCCATCAGAAGCTGCTTTTTGGATGCAGTCCCACCTCTCCTCTGACCCACACCCATTTCTTCCTGTGCCTAGAATCCTTCCACCTCCACACCCAGCTTCAGCTCTGTGGTATTTTTGGTTCTTGGAATATTTCAGTGGAAGAAACAAGCAAATGTTAAAACAGATAACAAATATGCAGGCATTCCCAAAAAAAAGTTCTCCTTATCTGAGCAGCTTTGCTCACTACAAAAGGCACAGGGTAGCTTGTAGCTAAGTCCCAGTTCACCCACACACTCTTATTTGACCTACAGGTCTCACCATGGGAGAAAAAGAATTAAGTTCATTCTTCATTTTAGTAAAATAAAGGTCAGAGGTAACAAGAAAAGAACTAAATTTCCAGGAGGAACACTGAGATTCTTAGTCTTGGAGAAAAACAG
Source organism: Chloebia gouldiae (assembly GCA_003676055.1). Classification (NCBI taxonomy): domain Eukaryota; kingdom Metazoa; phylum Chordata; class Aves; order Passeriformes; family Passeridae; genus Chloebia; species Chloebia gouldiae. The sequence continues at coordinate 2,409,891 of QUSF01000021.1, forward strand.
TTTCAGCTGTTTTTCTCTAAAATTCAATTTTTTCCTTTCAAAAAAGGGCTTTTCTGCAAACACCACTGGCTGTTCTTTGATTTTTCTGGAGAAAGTCTCAGCTGAATGGGAAAGGATCTTTAGAATGTCTTTAAAAGACAAAGGTTCAAACGAAAGCTGAATTCTCAATGAGCACAGGTTTATTTTAGTAGTAAACAACAAACTCAGAGCTGAATGAGATCTTATCCCTTTTAATCACTTAATAAATTTTTCTTGCCTTTCCAATTTTCAGGCTACATGTCTACAATAAACAAACCTGCACTGACAAAAAGTCTCCACAAAAGCACACAAAACCTCTATTTGATGCAACAGGGAACTCACCTCGGCTTTCGCCAGGGTTTGCCAATGCCTTGATTCAGTCAGCAAGAGGCAAAAACTGTTCTGATGGACACACAAAAAGGTAAATTTCAAGAGAAAACCCCACAAATGAAACTTCCACCCTCTTAATTCTTTCAGTTTTTAAAAACTTTTGCAGTCAGCTTTTGTACTGCCCAAAAAGTGTCAGTCTTACAGCAAAGTTAAGAAAAATCAAATTCTAACATCCATACAGCTTATCTAATAGTACTTCTGTAGAAACCAACCTAGGCAGAGTGATGTGAAATTCCACAAATATCATCTTTGGACTGATTTTTAGAACAATCTTATTTGGCAAATTAGTAATTTAAATAATACAACCCTTGTTTGAAAAGAAAAAAGCAATACAAAAAAATTGAACATCTATTCAGAACTACTGCAATGAGAACCAAAAATGCAAGAAAAGTACGTAAATGCCTGAGTTTAGATCACTGGGTCATTGTAACCAATGACAAGGGTTTCTTAAACATATGTATAAATGCACATACACGCATTTATGTAATTTTATGGTCCTCAAACCCAGTGCTTTGGTGCCTAAAGATTAGGAAGTCATCAAAAAGTCCTAAAAACATCAAGGTGGGACTTTGCAATGATCTTACCAGGTGAGGAGTCTGCAGCCTGTGACTTGTGTGTTTTCTCTACTGAGAAGTATCATAATGGGATTTTCCTGTGGGGTCCTTTTCCTCGGGCACTTATAAATAACATAAATAACTTAAGCTTCCCATACTACTGTCCAGCTTAGATGTGTTTTGGGGATAAAGCCCTTACTTTTCAGAGCTCACGAGTGCACAATACACTCAGCACAAATAACCAGTTAAGTGAAGGACCCCAAGCAGGACAAAAGAAAAATACCAAGTTTGCTGCACGACAGTTTTCAAGCCTCCTGAGTTTTGCTTCATAATACAGAAGATTCAATACTTAACTGAAAATAACAAACATAATTGAATGTTATCAGTTCTACAATCAAGGGTCCTATATTCTGGGTAAAAGTTTAGTTATTTCAGCAAAGTTTACTGCTAGAGTTCCCACCAAGTGCCAATGAAGGGCTGTCTGTGCATAGATCTGATATAAAATAAACAAACCCAGACTCCCTCACCCTGAAAGAGACAAAACCCCTAAATAATTTAACCACTCTCCTGAGAGCACATACAAAGCATTGCACATTTTTTAACTCCAAATTGCAAACGACACCTTTTGTCATTCGGGTTTACCAGATGTGAGGAGGATTTGGGGAAATGATTCTGTCATTAGCCAATTTTCTACTGGTCAAAAAAACCCAGAAAAAATAGCATGCCAAAAAGGTCAAAGTCCTAGCTAGCATCAACTTACTACAACCCTACACCAAAAGAAAACCACAGTATGCAATGGGAACAACTCCTTATCTGTCCCTGTTTTAGTGTATCTTTCCACTTTAAAACTAGAACAAATTCAATGCCACGGGAGAGGAAACAAAATGTGTAAAATAGTCACCGTTTGGTATTTACTTATTCTGAAACCGAGTGCACACATCCCAAGAAAAATACAGTGTCCTTTAAAAAGAATCACATTTCAGTGCAGTCTGTATACTGAGTCATTTGTTTGAAATGCCAGTGCAAGGAATGTTAAGATTTAGCTGACGATTATCTCCACGACATTATCCCAATTTGATTATACAGTGTTTACTACATCAAAGCCAAAAAAAAGCACAGTAATAGATTCAGCAACACACCCACTTGGAATACTGAAGACCTATTATTAAAGAACCAGAAGAATAATTTTCAAAAGGTTTTTATTTTCAAACACAGTCTAGCATAAGATCTTGCCATAAAGGAAGGTTGTTAAACATTTCTATTCAACCCACATATTTGAAGCTGAGCCTCAGAAGTTAGGTCAAATTATTTATGTGATCAGGAAACTTGACTGCCCTTCTTGTCTCACTCTGACTGGACACAGGAATGCAACAGACAGGTTTCACTGGCTGAAGCACCAAAAGCATGACATCAACATTCATTTCCTTGTAACTTTGTAGCTCATATGGAACATAAAACAACATGTTTCTTTCAGACCTAACCACAAACAAGCTTTCAATATTTATAGTTTTGACATGGTTTTATTACGCTGTAATTGACATAACAAATGCCAATATTCAGCAAATCAGCACACACGAATGAGCAGGTTATGGTTAAAAATCCACATGTGGGGGTGTTTGCATGGCAGAAGGTCACAACAGCCTGTGCTGTTTGCCCCTCATGCAGAAACCCCACAGTAGTTAAAATTCAGACAACCAGAATTATTATAATCAACACATCACCCCGAGTTACACTGCCTAGGATTAGAGGACAACATTATAATGTTGTCACCCTGTCTAGGTTAGCTCTCACATCCTCTCTACCACCAGCAGGGCTGAATGTGAGACGGCTCTAAAAGGAGAAGTTATCACTGGGCAGGAATTCAAATTCAGCCTGAGACATTATACACAACAAACCAGTATTTAACTGAGGATGCCAAACTGGTCAGACCATGTGAACCTTTCAGCAGGCCTAACAGCACCATCCCTGCTATCCTCCTACCTCTAGCAAATCCCAGAGCAGTGTCTGTGCAACGTGTTTCCAAAGGCAGCACAACTTTCAGACACAAACTGAGCTCTTTGGTGCTGGCTATCAGCAAAACAATCAGCTCCATGTACATCCTCACAGTTACCAACACCTGGAACACAAGATCTTGGAAGGACAAGGGTACACAAACAACCTAGCATTCAGTAAGTCTGTCCACAAGAGCTCTACAACAGCTGCTCACATACTTGTTTATTTATTCCAGGAAAACTCAAGTTGCTATTTTTCAGTTACTACAGCTGGCCAACACACTGGCTTATTCTACAAGAAAAGGTTCCATCTCGAAGTCCAGAAGGATTTTTTTTGTATACACACACACAAACACAGCTTTCTTTAATTCTCACTTGTCTTCATTTAACAATCTGCACAGAACGGCAGAAGTAAAATTCTCAGTGGATCCCTGTCCTCAGTCTGGTGTATTTCTTATCAATTGCTATTCAACATTCCTGCAATATAAATTGCAAGAAGGCAGAGCAGAACAGAGAAACAAACATGTTGCTTATCAATAAACAATCTGCCCTCCTAGACAGTACAGCATGTATTCTGGTCAGATTTTTGGGAGCATTACGCTTCAATATATGTTTTAAAATTTTGTTTAGGACCAAATCAAACACATTCATATAAAATAAACCATGAAACACACATAAAACATCCACCTTACACTGCCTGCAGTACATCTTACACAGAGCAGCAGCCTTGTTCTCAACACTGCACACAGAAAAAAACCTAACCTCCAGCCTATAAACTCTATCTGTAATCTTCACTCATAAAAGTTATCACACTAATGACATTTTTGTTTAATGACAGCAAACCAAACACACAGTGCAGTGAGCAAAAACTCCTGAATGAATTGAGAAAAGCCTGTGAACTGTTAAACAGAAGAAAAAGAAGCATATTGATCCAACATACATAGGTGCCACTTAAAAATTTTCTAGGTAAGGATGGTCTAACTCTCTGGAGGGGAAAAGCCTGTAAAAAGTGTGTACAGATCCAACCAATACATGCTCTGGACTTCATACAAGAGCTTCATTTTCATGTCTCTCATCCAAAAAGACAATATACACAGCAAGGCTACCACAGTGAACGTGCTCCTCGAAACATACTAAAACCAGAACAAAAAAAAAAAATGGAAATCAATGCTAAAGCAGAAGCAAGAGGTCTGCAAAGAAAATGGCCAAATTAAACCTTCAGAGTGGATTTAAACCATGTAATTAGAGAATAGGGTTGAAATCAAGAGTCTTCTCCAAGTCATGAAGTAAGATCTTGCCTTTGAGAAAGCATTTATGGCACAAGAGGGTACACACACAAATGTCAAACAGACAAATTCAAGGTTTCTTGGCTTGCAAGGACATTTGTTGCTAAATGGTTACATCCATATCAGAAACTGCACTTGAATCTGCATCCTCATACAGCTTTAATTAACACAAAAAGGCAAGAAACTGTTTTAGCTGTGCAGAATTCAGTAAACAAAGGACTAGATACCCTATGACAAATTCAAAGGCTCCTTTTGGATTTAGAGCACAACGCTGAAGTTCCATATGGAAAGTATTCAGAATTACAGTGACATTTAGACAAACTAATTGAAAATTATAGTATTGTGAGAAACATTCAACTTACTTTACATAATATCTTGCACCTTCAAAAGTATAGGCTTCCTCCCAACCTGTGGGTAAGTCTGGAAAACAAGCAGCAAAACATTCCAATTACCTTTTGAAATGAGAAATGATGCTAGCCATACTGGTCTACTCCCTAACACTGAGGTAGTTAAAATACCGTGTCCAATCCCTCAAGTCGAGACCTTTAGTCCCAGAAACAAGGATTTCAGAATTGACTCACAACACTGCCTAAGTGGGAATTCTATAAGCCAAGGGAAGCTGCATGCCTGAGAAATCTGATTGGGGTTTCTCTTTGTCAAATAATAAGAAGGATGGTTTAAGTGTGCCTTCGTTTAACGTTCCTCCCTTTGCCCAGCAGATCTCCCTGCCTTGAACTTCAGCAGCATCAGATCACCTGGCAGGCAGAGATGTGAACAGAAACCCATCTAACTGAGTTACATGCAAGTCACAAGCTCCTTAAGAGGCACGATATCAACTGCACCACAGAGCATTAGCATTGCATTAGCATAATTCCACCACTGTTGTGACTAACAAGTGTTCCTGCAGTGTTTACAACTCTGTTGCATTTTACATGAAAATCGTTTTCCATGTAAATCTAGTGGAGGATGTGGGTGCATCTCTTCCTTCCTACTACCACTCTTAAGAGTCAGGAGTCCAGATATTAAAAGCCTCCATATCACTAATGGTCAAAATTTCTTAAGTAACAGTTTCCTGGTGTGATGGAAGCTCTGGAGATGTTGGGTACCTCCATGCACCTCTACCCTTAAAAGTCTGCTCCATCAATTAAGAAAATTATTGATATGTAGCACTCTTCACTGAATTATAAAAGCAAGAATGCATTTCCTAAAGAAAAAAAAATCAGGCTGGGTTATGTGGTGGTTTTTATTCTGCCCATTACTTATTTGTTCTGGCTGCTTTTTTTCTTCAGTCCTGTCTTCTGCAGAACAAAAATCAAGGTGTCTTTCGATAACGGCATGGGGCAAAGTACAGCAAACAGGAAGTCTCTCCAGCAGAAGTATTTATGGCTGCTATAAGAACTTTGCAAAAAATACCCTTCAGTTTGAGCTGAATAGCTCAAAGAATAAAAAGCACTTCAATTCGTAATGGAAGACAAAGCTTTCCTCACCATCTAGAACATGCCTCACAGAATTATTTAACAGAGAGCTTTACAATAACATGCATCTGCAAAAGAAGTGCCATTCACTCAAAAACTGTTTCTTAAGAGAAGATGTATTTTGAACATAATTTGATTATGTTCCAGAACAATGGTCAGAGCAAAGGAAGAGATAAACCCCAGAATAATTCTGTTTGATTATATCTGTGTGTGAAGAGATTCATTAGCATACACATGAATGAGGAAAACTACAGGAACGGATTTGGTTTTTAGACATTTTGGTATCTGATTGATGAATTATGGTCAAAGGTCATGCCTCAGCCCTGTGTTCAGAAACAAGTTTAATTTACCTGATGATGACTCTGCTCTGTTACACACAATACTCCAGATACTCAAAAGCAAACTGCATTTCCTTTAGAAGGCACTTAACAGCAGAAACAAATGAGACACTTGGAAAATTACCGGGAAATCAGCATCAGTCAACAGGGACAGTGGGAATAGTTTAAAAAAAGAATTAATACTCAGCTAATGCCAGTATCGAACAAGAAAAGCACTTCACACACATCTGTCCCTATGCATACTGCTGTAGATGAAGGCCACTTTCTCAATCTGAGCCCTGAGAGCAGGAGCAAGAGGAGCCTGATAGCAATCAGTAGTTCTATTTCCCAGCATTAAATAACTTCTTACAAACGACAGAACCTTCGCTGCAAATCAAGCTGCAGGGTTCTAATAGCCAGAAACCTGTGGTTTTTAAACTACTCCCAACTCAAAAACAAAAAAAGAAAGGCTGCCCACAGCTTTCTAAAAGGTTGTTTCTGATTCCTTAATGCCTAAGTATTAACCAAACATAAAAAGCAAATAATCTGATACAGACCAATTCACTTGCAGATTATTTCCCTGTGATTATCCAAGTGCTTATATATATAAAAACAACTGCACGTATTACTACACTCCACCACCTCCCAGTGGCATATGCAGCCTGTGTGCAGCTCCAGCAGTCAAGAGTTTGGCTCCGTGTCCCTGGAGTGTCTGCTCTAAATCCTCTTCCTCCAGCACCTCCTGCTGATACTTCTCCAGAGTGGAACAAACAGCAGAAGCAAAAAGACTTGATTCCAGCCTCCTCCCTCCAAGTTATTTCTAATGTTTCAAGTCCCTTTTCCTCCTACCTATTCCACCTCTCTCAGTCACTTGGAAACCACACAGACTCTCAGCCTAGATGGAAGCGCGGGGAGAAAAGGGGTTTCCAGCGAAATCAGCCCCTACATTTCTAGTACACCTATCGTGGTTAAATCTAGGCACTGCTGGAAATAGAAACACGACGCGTGGTTTCGTGCCAAACTGGGGAAGGATGCTATGCAGGTGGATAACCGGGGTAGCCAGCGAGGAGCACGGGAGGAACGAGGCGGTCTCTAAGGTAACTACACAGCCTCGCAGGGGTGATACAAGGCAGCGGAGGGCCAGCGGAGACACACGCATCACACGGGCACAACTCGGGGGCAGGGGGACAAGGCGCCTCAAGACGGCGGGCTGGACACGCAGGACCGCACGGCGACCGCAGCGCTGCTCACCCCGGCGGCAACAACCGCGCCGGGCGCGGGGAAAGCGCGGCCGCCGCTCGTCCCGGGGGGCTGCGGCGGCTCCCGGGGGCCGAGCCGCGGCTCGGGGCAGGGCTGCGGGCAGGGTCCTACCTGCGCTGCGGCGGTGCCCGGTGATCACGGCCTCGCCGGTGAGCGGGTGCAGCCAGGTCGTGCTCTTCGCCTCCTCGCTGCGGGGACGGACACACGGACCGAGTCAGGCAGGCGCAGCCCCGCCGCCCCCTGCTCCCCCCCGCCTCCCCTTCCCTTCCTTCCCTTCCCCGCACGCCCCTCCCGGCCCGGCCCCGCTCCCCTCCTGGCCGGCCCCGCGCTCACTTGATGAAGAAGACGCGGCCGCCCTGGCTGATCCCGTAACTCCAGCTGCCGGGCAGCGCCCGCAGCCGCTCCGCGCTCAGCTCCGCCATGGCCGAGCAGCCGCAGCCGGGAGAGCCGGGCAGAGCCGGGCAGAGCCGGGCAGAGCCGGGCAGAGCCGAGGGGAGCGCGGCCGGGGGGGGCGGCGCGGCCACGAGCGGCGAGCGCGTCCCCGCCGCCGCCGCCAACACCTTGGGGAGGGGAGGGAGGGGAGGGGAGGGAGGGGAGGGCGCAGCGGCCGCCCCGCCCCGCCGCGGGGGCGCGCGGGCCGCGGGGGCGCGCCCGGCCGGCGGGGCGGAGCTGGCGGGCGGGGAGGGAGCGGCGGCGATGGAGGGAGGGGATGCGGGGCCGTCCCGCGGGACGGGGGCGGGATCCGCTGTGCAGGGCAGGATCCGGTGTGCAGGGCAGGATCCGCTGTGCAGGGCAGGATCCGCTGTGCAGGGCGGGATCCGGTGTGCAGCGGTCGTGCCGGGGGCGGGGAGGGTCGGGCAGAGCGGAGCGCGGCCCTGGATCCTTCGCCCTGCCCCGGGATCCTTCGCCCCGGCCCGGGATCCTTCGCCCCGGCCCCTGGATCCTTCGCCCCGGCCCGGGATCCCTCGCCCCGGCCCCGCTCGTTCGCCCCGGCGGCGCTGCGAACTCCCAAAATCCTCGTCCGTAAGGACAAAGGAAACCCAAAGTTTTGTCTTATTTCCTCCCCGCCGCGAGTGAACGCGCTCTTGTCACACCCTCCGCTCCGGGCGGTTTTGGAATTTTTGGTGTAAAGGCTTGGTCCTCAGAGTATAAAGAGATGGCGTGTTTGTCCCCTTCATGGAAATTTGTGTTTCGTGCCGCTCTTCCAAAGGAGGTGCGGGATGTGGCGTGGATGCGTGTTTGCAGTGTTTCGGGGAGGTGGAGGTAATTCAGGTAGAGTCCACAAAAATGACTCTGTGCCAGGGTGTATCGTTTATTTCACATGAGTAATCCCATCGCATGTGCATTTCTACACAGCCATCCTCCCCTTCGATTGACGTGATACGTGACAAAAGTGAATTTCTAAAACATGGTATTTCTAAGAGAACCTTGCCTTGCAAAACCGCTTTCTGAATAAGCACTGAGGCTGGGAAATCTCGCAGCACTCCTATGTCCACAAAGCATTTGTAATTCACACTGACAGTATTTTGCACAGGCAGCTTTGTCCCCTCTCCCATTCTGAACACCTCAGGAAAAATAAAATTGGACAGACAAGCTGTTTTGTGGTTTGGTCCCCATTGTGCCACGTGGTCAAAACTTTAAGTCCCTGTTGTCCCACACAAGATATTCCAGACACAAAGAGCAGTGAATGCGAGAAGATCTGGAGTTATCTTTAAGTCTGGATGCAAAATAAAAATTCCTCCCTGTCCAGCAATACCTTTCATTTCCACTCAGCACTGACAGCACCTGAGATTGATGGACTACCAGAGGAACAATACTCTGGGGAAAACACAAGTCATTCTGTAAACAGTTCCCTTCTCTCCTAAGAGCAAGAGCCCTTAGATGATGAGTAAAGTGAGTAATGGCTCTTCCTGTGAGGGGCTGTGGAAAGCTGCCTGGCAACAGCAAGGGGGAAAATCGTGTGCATTTTGGGCTCCTGAGGTGGGAGTAGTCATGCCCTAATATTTACCCAAGCAAGTGCTCTTAATCCCCAGAATAGTGGATACCTTCCACTATGCAGAACCAATTTTTTTTTTCCCTAGCAGAGGAGTGCATGCAGCACAGCTAGACTTCTATTGGCCTAGATCCATAAATTAGGTGTTTAGGTAGAATTTAGGTGCATAAATCCTTCCCAATCCCAGCATGTGCTTTGCCAAATGGCTTTCTTAGGCAACTAAGTTCTTTGCAGCCTCTTTTTGCTTTGCTTGTGCTTAGAATTGCTGTCATTTGGCAAAACCAGGATTATGGTACTTAAAATATGCCCAAACCTTGCTGAACTCTTGGGCAAGACATTATTGCCCCAAATGCCATGGAGGCTGGGTAAATTGGCTGTGTTCAGCCACACCTAAAAAAAGACTTACAAGTTTGGCTTCTGAATAACTCACAGCAAACTGGCTGGCAGCAGAGTCATCACCACGAGCACTACGGGGAACATGTTCAGCCTCAAGGATGAAGGGTGTTCAAAACCATGCCACTCTATTCCCAGGAAAATGCTTTTTGCTCCAAGCCATAAGCTGTTCTGAAGCTGAGACTATTCTATGAGGATACTGAAGGTGCTCCTCCTCCCCCTCACATGATTTTGCTAATATAATTATTGGGCTGTAGGGTGGTGGCATGACTTGCTGGGCTCATGAATAAGAAGCTCAGCCAGGGAGTGAGAGAAGACCTTGGTTCTACTTCACTCAAGGACATTGAGTTCAGGGACTCAAGTGTTTTATGTTAAGCAGCCATCAAATAATAAATATTTGCAGATGCTCACCCTGCCAGGTGCTATGCACCCTGAACTCCCAGTGATTTCTGGGACCCTGAAGTTTTACCCTGTTTTGGAACAAAGGGTATGAAGGAAACCACATCTGCATCATTTGTGCAGGCTGGTGCCAGCAGTTTTTCTTTCTGAAGGCTGCTGTAAGTTCCACAGTTAAAACCTTTGCTTCAAAAGTTGGTGTAAAAGTCTGATCAAAACAAATCACGCATGGAGTTTTTTGCAAGATTCACTAATGGTACATATTTTCTACAGTCAGATAAGTGCATGAATGCTCTTAAAAGAGGGACTCGGGAACAACATTTAGAAAAAAAGAAAAGGTTTATCACTAAGGGGAGTAAAACTTTTCTTTGAAAGGAGTTTATATCACCATAAAAACCGCATGCATAATTCACGACACTACATATCTTACCTCTCACATCATTCTTTTTTACTATAAAAATGAACTAATGATTCCAAATGTGAAACTGGTCAGCGTGATTTATAAAGTTCAGGGAAACCCATCACAGTGCTCCCATCTGGCCAATAATTGTTTTTTTCCCCAGAAGAGTTGAAGAGAGACTGTTGGAATGATCACCACCATTGGCACAGCTGTTCTCTGCTCTCTTCTTTATCTTCTGCTCCTCTTCCTGATGGGAAGAGGATGTGGGGCAGGATGTTAATCTGAGAGACAGAGCCCTCCCATCAGTACATTGCCCCCCCCACCACTGGGAGCCTGGGATGAAGTAAAAACCCAACTCCACTGAGATTTTTCGTGGGAAAAATTCAGTTTCTCCACACTGACCCAAGCTTCTTCCCTTTCTCTTTCACCTCCACATGAGAGAACCTTTCCTAGCAACTCCCTCAGGGCCAGGGAGTACTAAGGGAGAAGTAAGACTACTGATGTTTTAAGAAAATAATTTTGGCCCAATAATGTATTCATAATCAAAATACTTAAAATTCCTGGGGCAAAGGAACCCTGCCCACAATACAATGAGTACCTTTAAATGAGATTAATTAAAAACAGCGTTGAGAGAACAGTCATTGAATAAGACTCAGAGAATTCCATCCACACCTTTCCCAACAGGTATGAGGTGACAATAAAGATGATGAGCCAGTAAAAAAGGGCTTTTTTTTTTTACTCTAAGCATAGCATCTGACAAAGCCTCTGAAGCAGGGAGTGGACTGCAGTCAGAGAGTCACAGAACATCCTGAGCTGGAAGAGACCCACATGGGTCATCAAAGCCCGACTCCTGGCCCTGCACAGGGTCATACCATGTGCCTGAGGGAGTTTTCCAAACCTTTCTTAAGCTCTGCCAGGCTCGGTGCCATGACCACTTCCTTGGGCAGCCTGTTCCAGTGCCCAGCCACCCCGTGGGTGGAACATCTTTTCCTGTTATCCAACCTAACCCTCCTCTGATGCAACTGCAGGCCATTGCCTTGGGTCCTGCCACTGCTCATGGGAGAGAAGAGATCAGTGCCTGCCCCTCCTCTCCCCCTCATGACTGCAGTGAGGTTTCTTCTCCAGGCTGAACAGACCCAGTGCTCTCAGCTGCTCCTCACAAGGCTTCCCCTCGATGCCCTTCACTTTCCTCGTGCCCTCCTTTGGACACTCTCTAACAGCTCAATGTCTTTTTTGCGTTGTGACAGCCAGAACTGCCCCAGCCCCGAGCAGAGCAGGACAATCCCCTCTCTTGCCTGGTGATGCTGTGCCTGGTGCCCCCAGGACTGGGATGTCCCTCCTGGCTGCCAGGGCACTGCTGCCTCCTGTCCAACTTGCCCTCCACCAGCACCCCCAGGTCCCTTTCCATGGCACTGCTCTCCAGTTATTTATTGGTAGGTATTTACTATTAGATATTTATCTGTTGTTAGATGTTTATTGTTAGTTACTTACTATTATTAGTTACTTAATACCTGTTATTAGTAGATGTTTAGAATAGAGAATCGACAAGGTAAAGGTCTTGTCACGCCTCTAAAGTGGGGAAATGATGCCTTAAGTTTTAGCTTTCTTTTTTTTTTTTTGTGCTTCCTTGGCGTGTAGCTCTGAGCTTCATATTTAATGTCAATAGGTTGTCTTCACAGCTTAGTTAGAAAAAAACCAATTCTTTTCCAGCTTGAGAACCAAGGACAATTGTTACAAGCTTCAGGCGCAAAAAAGCATAAACAACAGTGAATTGAAGAGAGAAAAAGAAGGATGTGACTTCATAACCTAAAGCTGGAATTGGACAATTAACTCCAATATGCAAATGGAGCAGAACTTATAAAAGTGAGAGTCCCTGTGAGCAGTCATGCATTTTGGGACCATTTTGGTTCACCTTGGGTGTAGCCCTGGCTGGGCTCTTGTACTGCTAAACTGCAACCATTGAGGCTTTCTAATAAATCCCTACTTTATTCTTTAGCTCTGTCCAGCCTCTGTTCCAGGTCAGCCTCTCTAGGCATCAGTTCCAGACCCCAAGCCTGTCCCTATCCCAGGTGCAGACACTTCACCTAAAACCTCTCCACAGGACTGATTGATTCTGTGTGTTCTGTCAACATGAATCAAATTGGATGAGGTTATTTCATGGAGTCCGTGACTTTAAATTTTTATGTTGTTTAACTAGTGACAAAATATAACCCTTGAAATGTGAGGAAAGAGCATTGCTGGAGGTGCAGTTTGATATTACACATTCTCACCAGGGAGCTACTTCTGAAGGGTGGGTTCCTTTTTACCCCATCTCTAAACATTAGTTTTTCTTGACTTTGTACCCCCTTGCAGTCCACGGTGAATTACATGAGTTTGCTGATCTGTTAGAACATAAATCACAAATCCTCTCAAATAATGAGTTTCCTATCAGATCAATAAGCTGATCTAACACATCCTGAGGTCACTTGATAACTAGATCCAGCACACGGCATGAGAAGAGAAGAACCACTCCTTTAGGCTACAGTCCTCAATGATGAGGAGGGGGGAAAAATCAACAAATCCACTAACTGGCATTCTCTGGAGTCAGGGTATCTCCATGCAGATGAAAGAAGCAATTAGCCTGGGTCAGAGGAAATTAGAAAGAGGAAAAAAGTTGTTGAACACAGCCTCTGCAGATAGCTCTGCTGGTAGAATGGAGCCTCTGCTTTGCTCCAAATACAGAGCCTGATGACTGTCCAGGGCTCCCATCTGGAAGCTCTGGAGGCTGGAAGTTTTTCTGGGGGTCATTGGTACCAGTGGCACAGGAGTGCTCTTCTGGGTTAGTGCAAAGCACCAATGTGAACAAGCACTGGGTCATTGGCCTGCCTGCCATCAGCAGCAGATATTCCCACTCACTGTGAGATACACAACCAAAGCCTGTGCACACTCAGGCAGTAGAAACAGAGCGGTGTCTTACAGCTTAGTAAGTTTTGCAATCTGTGCTTGACAGGAAAAGCAGTTGTTCTCATTTCAAAACTATTTTTTTTTTATCTGCAATTAATGATTTCCAGGTCTAGCTGTGCTCAGTTTCCTTCATGGCAGTGAATCCTAATATGAGGCCATTTTCTTTGAAGCATCCAGTCAGACTAGCACAAAACAAACTCCAAAGCCAAAGAGTGAGATTTGCTTTTCCCTGGCAGACAACACCAGGAAAGCAAAAGGGCTTGTTGTTCTCTGAACCAGCATCATCTTGCCAGAATCATCTTGCCCATTCAGTGCAATTTTGAACAGAGAACACTTTTTTGCTGCAAACCTCTTTTCAGAAACTCATTCACTGTGTGCTCCATGCCATGTTTATACCATGATGAGGTTACATGATGAGTCTTCCAGACTGAAATGATGGATGCCATATTTGGGACCTTCAGGTTTCTTTTACTGATCCTATGATATTCAATGTCTCAAAAAAAGATTGAAGATGCTACTTTTCAAGATGAACAGCTACTTTTCTGGAACCTTCTTCCTTTTCACACTGTTTCTCAGCCTTCTTGCTTAGGAAGCCCCCAAGCCTCATTATAACAATGGTTGCCTGTGGCTTTCACACAGTGTTAAAAATGACATTTTAAAATCATGTTTATTGCCAGGATTAGTTTAAAATAGTATTGAGAAGGAAAGAATTTGTGAGGGAAACAAGGTGATCTCAACAGCCTACTTTTCCTCTTCACTGCCAGTTGCTAGCTACATTTGACTTAAGCCAGAGTATTTCATCTTTCAAACAACCTCTCATTTGAATCATCTAGAAGGAAATCATATACAGTACAACACAAATAAATCCCCTGTCTCTCAGCTGGCTTCTCTGTTTCACAGACCTCTTCAGGATCTGGTAGACTTCAGTGTCTGCTTTTCTTCACACAATTATCTTCACTGCTGCTGTCCAGTTGCACAAAACCCTGCTCTGTTTCAAACTGTAGGAGACAAAGAAGCTTTCTCTGCTCTGGAAGAGTCAGAAGATGACCTGAGTTCCTCCCAAGAATTGCCTTTGTTTGTTCAGTAATTGCTTGAACAAATAGGAATGAGATTCATGTGGAATATCTGGAAGGGCTTCACCTGTGGTTTGCATTATGTGAGATATGCAGGGCCCTGTGGCTGAGAGGACTTTATTTATGTGGGCTTTTATGTGGTTTTTTTCATACCTTTCTTCACATGCATTGATTCCCCTCTTCCCCCCCAACTTTTTTTTTTTTTTTCTAGTGGGGCTAGTAAGAATTTGCAGTATGTTTGTATTTAATACCAACTATATGACGAATTTTAAGCAATTCCCATTAAACTTTCAGCAACTGACAGTCTTTTTTCAAAGTAGGGTGAAATAATACTGTGTTTCACCCTTGAGATTTTACTAGGCACCCTTGTTGCAATCTGGATGACATTTTCCATAAAATCATTATGTTGTGGATACCTTGGCCATGAAGTGCTTTAAGTGATACTATTTTTGCAAGCCATTTAACATCTTAATCAAATCATGGGCCATTTTCTGTAATTACCACAGTTGGTGTAGTACGTGTGTCAGTCTTTATGGACTAGACATAAGGATTACCAGTGATGTTCTTTAATAGTGTTACAGCAGAACAACAAGAAAAGTAATCTATTTTTAGCCTGTAATTTTCCCAGCATCATAAGCAAATCCAAGCCATATCTTAAATTGTTGATCTAAAATTCCCGTGACTATATTTAGATAGGGGCTGGTATCTGTTTCAAGGCTTGTTTTGCTGTTAACAGCACTCACCTTTTATCATCTTAGCAGGTTCTTTCTGGTCTGGTCTATTTTCTAGAAATTCTATTCTTATTTTGTTGTATTTTTGTGTATTTCAGCTTTTCTGTGCAACCCTCTTTCATTTTATCTTCATGAGCTGCTGTTCTACCATAGTTTCAGCTCTCCCAGTGGGAGGTAAGACCGAGTTTTGTTCTTTCACATTTGTTTCCTTTACATCTGATTTACATTTCACTCGTAGTAAGAATATTTTGTTCACTGCATGACATGAGTTTTACCTCACCCCCTAATAGTTATTTAACTGAAAAAAAAATGTTACTGAGACTTGGCTTGCAAAACGGTGTCTAGCTCAAACTCATTGAATTCCAGGTACTGGGACTGGATTTTCCTGACAAAAGGAAGGTGTCTTCCAAGGCCTCACTTACAACAGCAGTGGGCTAGTCAGTATAGTCAATATAGTTAATATAAACTATGGAGCAGTTCTTATTCTGATGTAGGGACCTGTGTCTGCTCACTTGAGTCACACCTTGAGCTGTTCTGGCTGCATTGACTCTGTTAACACTGCTGGGATTCCTTCCCAGGCAGGAGGAGAGACCTTGACTGCAAACTGCTGTAGTCAGAGGGGATAAATCCCACCTGAGACAGAGCTGCCATTTGGACAGTTCCCACAAGAACCTCCCATATCGAGTATTTATTTTAAAGACAACTGTAGTCACTCATGGCAAGCTTTTACAAGATGTTTTTATTCTTGTGAATTTAACTGTGCGTTTTCTGCTGATCAGTTTCTTCCATTGCTTCATGATACTGCACGCTGGTTGATTGCAGTTTTTAGTCTTCACCTCTGACTATTCAGACCTGTTCTGCTTCTTCATTTTGTGATGAGGTTCTGTAGCATCAGCTGTTTTCATTTTCAAAACTTGTAATCAGATCTAGCTCTGTTCTGCAGCCAATTCTCACAGTCTTTAGCAAACTAAAGCTGTGTGCTTCTAGCAACCCTTTTCTGAGGGTCTCTTGGTTCCCATTCTGACTCAGATTTGATTTTGAAAATTACATGATCAACAGGACTTCCAAGCATTATAAATATCTGGAAAGATTTCCTCTTGGTTTCAGTTATACAGTGGCCATGTCTCAAATAGTTCAGTCTTTCCTAGAGCACAATATTTTCTCAAATCTCTACAGCACAGGATTTCTCATTTGCAATCTGGTGCTTCTGGTCCTGCAGTACTCAGAATTACCTTAATTCATCTTTCTTTTCATCAGCCCTGTCTCCTTTTTAAAGAAAAATTGTGTTATTTTATTGAATCTACTTCAACCATATCCTCCATTTCAGGAGAATTTAATAAGCTTCGAATTTTTTTTTTTAGTTTCTCCTCCATAGTGTTCTCTCCTTACCACTCCTTCTGGTCTTTTTTGTCCTCCATGTCAGCTTTTGTTTGTACTCTGCTGCATGTTAAGTTGCATTAAAGAAAACGCCAGATTAGTAATAAAAAAGGCATCTCTCATACAAAAAAAAAGGGGCATATATATATATATTACCAAGGTACAAAAGAGGAAGGAATTTGTGAAGGAGAAGCTAAAAATGTTCCACTGAGCCAGTTTCTGTCACCAAGTATCAGTGACAGCAGTTGCTGAACTGGGGAGTGTTCCAGCCTCTAAGGCACTGGGTCACTTTGCTGTAGCCAGAAACCCACTGATATTTGTCTTGCTATCATCTCAGTTCCTCATCTGTGCTTGGTTTTATGCTTGTAGTTCTGTCACACTTTGTATTTTCTCATCTCCTATTGCCATTCAAATGGTTTCCAACCTTCATTTTTATTTTTGTGGATTTCTCTTCTCCAGGGGAGGCAGGAGCCCTGTGTGGCAGGATTGTAGAAGCTGAAAACAAGGTTATCTTTCACTGAACACTTAGTGGTTCACACATCACACACAGGCTGTAATTCCCTGGTTTAATATTGCTGTTAATGCATCTCCTTTTTTCCCCAGCCATTTCCATTTGTCCCAGCTTGTAGCAAAGGTTAAGCCAGCTTGATTTGCAGTAGTTTCCTTTTATCCTTATGCTTTTAGGTTTTTGTAGTTATGTTTTCTGTATTGTGGAATTTTCACCTCAAATTTTTTTATACAGATTTCTGCATATGTAGAATATCTTGTTTTTCCTAATCTAAACAATTGAATGATCTTCTGATTCTGGTTCCTTTCTGCCTTGTTCTGCTGCTTTCACCAGCTTTTACTTTCTCATTTTGCCTTCCTTTCCTAACTTCCTTTTTATCTTCCTCTGAAATGGACCATTCTGCCTTGAGCCCTACTTCCTCCTCCTCGTTTTCTTTGCCTTTCCTGGCGTTCCCCTTTAACTCAGCCTCTCTCTTCCGCCATTTACACTTCTGCTCCTTCTCCAGAGGACAGGAACAGGCAAAATCTTTGCCAGGATGACCTGTCCCCTGTGCCTGGCTTCCCCCAAAGGCTGCATCTTCTCTCCAAGGCTGGCTGTGCACCTGTCCTCTCTTGTGATAATTTCTGCACAGCCCTGCTCCTCCAGCTGGTCCCCAGAGGACCCGGATTCGTGCTGTGAATAACGAGGCTTCCCTCCCTCCAGTCTGTTCTGACTATCACTTCTTTTTTTTCTCCCTGCCCACTCATTTTCTATGTTTAATGTCCATGTGACACCATTCTTCTCTCTCTTGTACCCAGCCTTCAGTTACAACTGGCTCCTGCCTTTCCATTTTTGCTTCCCAGAGCTGATGATTTCATTTTCTGCACTGAAATCTCTGCTCCTTGCTAGATCACCTGCTTTATTTCTCCAGATAAGCCCTGTTTGTTTTGCTTTCTTCATGACGTTTCAGCATGCTCTTGTTAATTCCATCAACCAAGCTACTGAGAACATTAAACATGTAAGTTTTTTAATTTTTCAGGTTTTAGAGAGGCCAAGGAGGCATGCATCACACTTGCAAGTTGAAGAGGTTAACTTCTCCAAGCTTTGCTATTATTCCTATAACATCATAAAAAAAAAAAAAGGGTGCTATTGTCATACTAGGAAGAGTGTAAGAAAATCACTGTGAGATCAGGCTGCTGGGAAAAGCTTGAAAGAAAACCAGCAGCACTCTGAAACAGAAAGAAATTAAGTAATCCTGAATCTTTGGAAATGACAGTGAAAGAAAACCAGAATTCCTCAGCAAGGGCAGGGGGAAGGGCTTTTAAATAACAAAGACAACTGCAGAGGGGATTGCAAAAGCTCTGACAAATGAAGCAACGCTGCTCAATGAAAACCAGGAGTGAGCAGCAGCATGCCAGAGGCCCAAGGGCTGCTGGTGCTTCAGCAGGAGGTGCAGCAGAGGAGCTCCCTGCCCCATGGCCACCCTGCTAGAGGAGTTGTGCAAACCCTCCTGGGTGTGTTCACCTGCCTGCAGAGGAGCCCCAAGATTTACCAGATAGATGCCCTAACGTGTGTGGTAGGAGCTGGGACGATGCAATTGTTACCATCTGTGTGTCCTTTCGTTTATTAATGTGAGGAAAGGAAGGGGTTTGCAGAGCAAAGGCTGTGCTTGATTTCTTCTTGATGATAGGCAGAGTTTGTGTCTAGCACCACTTACAAAGATTGCCTGTTGCAACAGAAAAACAAGCAGGAGAAAGGGTGTTTTTTTAACAAGAGTGGCTCAGTTTATGTGATTGTGAAAGAAAATGCTTTACCAGTCCAGCTATCCCAGGGAAACATTTCTTCCATTTTGTTGACCACCAATGACAAGATCATGTAAACCAGCAGTGCTGTTTATACCACCAGCAGAAGAGACAACATTTCCAGTAATGCTATGAGGTAAAAAAAAAAAAAAGTGAAAGAAATGAGAATGTCAGGTTTCCACTGTAATAATAATTGCAATGCAACAGAAATGCTCACAGCAGAATACCTTTATGAAAGAGAGGAATAATGAACTGTAGAAGAGGCTGGGGTTATAGGCTGCATCCAGCACAAGAAGAAAGAAGAAAGAGAGAAAGAGAGAAAGAGAGAAAGACAGAGAGAAAGAGAGAAAGAGAGAAAGAGAGAAAGAAAGAAAGAAAGAAAGAAAGAAAAAAAGAAAGAAAGAAAGAAAGAAAGAAAGCAAGAAAGCAAAAGGAAAGGAGGGAGGGCAACTGTAGCAACATTGCACAGACATGCTAAAAAAATAGCTAAAAAAATACCTAAAAATCCTAGAAACCACCCAAAGGGGACTGAAATCAGGAGATGCTTCCATGTTCCCACAGGAGATGACATAATAGGATAGACATCATCCTAAAGTAAAGTAAAGTAAAGTAAAGTAAAGTCTAAATGGCTGAAAATTCAAATTGTTTCTGGAATGGTTGTTCAAGGGACAGTTGCTCCAAAAGGGTGCAAATGTGTCAGTCATATGTCTGAAAAGACTGTATTCACGCAGTAAATATAAACTAATGTTCACCCAGTAAAGCTATGCTAGATGCTGATTGGCAGTTCCTAGGGAACTGCTAAAACCACAGTACTGAGGAGAAAATGTAAGTGAAAGAAAGATAAAATTGGGTTTGGAGCAGTTGTCACTGAAAAAAAAAACAACAAAAAAAAAGCAACCTACCAATCAACCAACAATGACAAAAGAAAAATAAAGGGAAACCCTCAAAACAAACAAACCCTAAACCAACCTAAAGCACCCAAGCCAAGTCTGTTCAGTTGCAGATCTGAAAGATACTAATTGAGTTTTGGACATGTGCTATCTGCAGATATAAGTTGTTACAGCCAGTTCCTAGGGAAACTAGAGATGGGAAAGGAAATATTCCAAGAACAATATGAGAAATTATCAGCTCCTTTTACTGTGATTGCCAGAAATGAAGGAGTTTGATGTAGAAGGAGAGCTGGTGATAGAGGGGAATCTATAAATAAATGGATTTCACAGGTATACCCAGGATTAGAAAAGAAGGAACAAAATATAATTGAGATAATTCACCACTTCCTTTGGTGTCACAGCTTTTCATTGCTTTTCACTATGAAGGCACTGTAGTCTTTCCAAGACAGGAAATATTGGATCAGTACTGCTTAAGTAAAAACCCAGCTCCTTCCATAGACATCCCAGAACACAGCTATGTTTGTGGAATGACATTCAGCCTGTCATACATTTGTCAGGTTATTTCTTACCCAAAGCCAAAACCCCAAAAAAGTGACACGAGAAACATCTGGCAAATGCTTTCCTGCAAAAGCATCAGTGCTGACTACAGCCCTGGTGTTTACAGTCACATCCCTTAAACATTTCTTCAGAAACAATCAGCCTTGTGAGGACCAGGCTACCAGCATAATATCTGACTGGTGAATCTGATAGGGAACAAAAAGCTGAACAAAATATATATTACATATAGGTCTAACAAGTCTAGTCAAACAGGACAACCTTGATTTGCTTAGAAGGAAACACAAAACTAGAAAATCTGAAGAGGAAATGAGAAGCATGTCAGTCCCTGAGATGTATAGCTTATAAGCAGAATCATAAGAATTACTAAAAAAAAATATTTTTTGCTTATTTGCAACAGATTCTCTATGTGTCAAGACCTGTCAAGACTTTCTCAAATGAAAGTAATGCATCATTTGTTCACCAAAAAGATTTATTCACTATGTGCCTCAGCAGCTGAAGAAAACAGGGTGTCTTTGTAACATTTAACAACTGTGTTTAAGAAGTAACAGCTAAATGAAGAGGAAAACCAGAGGCCTGTCACGTATTTCAAGCCCTGCAAACACACAAACAAACCCAACCCAGCATTATGTCCCAGTGGAAATGAAAGTCTTACTAATGACACAAACTTTTGAACAGCTTGCTGAGTATTTGGTATGGTCTGTTTCTGTTGTTAAAAAAAAAAACCAAAAAAACAACAACAACAAAAAAGAAACCCACCTCTCAATGCATTTAGTGGTGTGGTGGAACCCAAAATTATTGGACAAATTTTTGCCCAGAGTACCAGAATGCTGTTACTGCGAATTGGCAACTTTCTTTTTGAGCTGAGCACTTCCCAGGCAGGGACATGTGTTTTGTCAAGAGCTGCAGTTATGCAATAACTCAACAAGAAAGAGTTTAAATCACGGGGAAAAAACAGCCCAGCAAACAAAACCCGAGGCCTTTGCTGACCTTTGGAGAGCAGCTTCAGCACCGGTGGGCTGACTGGATGCAGCCAGGGATGCAGGGCTGAAAAAGCTGGCTGGAAGCTGGCACGGAGCTGGGTGGGGCTGGGGGAAGGAGCCAACTCTGCCAGGCTGGCAATGACCTCCCTCTCACTGACAAAGTGTTCAGCACATTTTTACCATCTCTGTTCTTTTGAAAGTAAGTGCTTTATGATTTCCACAAGGGATGCAGATATAAACGAATGTAGGACAAAATGCAGCAGCCAAGTGGATGGCCTTGACCACACAAACTGACTCAGACTCTGTCACACAGCTATAAAATACAAGCTAAAGACAAAAGAAAACCACCTCTTTTCCCACCCTGCAGAGTTTCTTAATGGATTTCAGCAGTGAGTAGGCCACAAAGCTGTTTTTCTGAAATGGAAATGTTGTAGTTATTTCCTTCCCTAAATATACAAAGCAGGCAATAATGCTGAAAGAATCTCATCCATAAAGAAATTGAAATCAATATTGCAATACATGATATTCGTGAAGCCCTGATTTGGCCAAAAGCTCTTTATTTTCAGTATGGTGTTTGTGCTGCTGGCAGGATGCTGCCCAGCAGTGATTCATCAGCAAGGAAAATAGATATCTGAAGCTGGGCTCCTACATCCATACCTAGTTACCAAAATAAATTGCCTGATTTTCAAGCTTGCCAGGAAGCAGCAGATCCCAGGAGCACACGTGTGATAGAGAACAATTACACAGCAGATCAAAGCTAAAGCAGACTAACCACGGTCCCCCAAATTACAGGGGAAACTGAGCCTTTCGTGCCAATTGGAACATATTTTATTTCTTTTTGTTTTTCAGTTCCAGGTCTCCAGTCTGTGATCCACTGGGAAAGATGCTAACTCCAGAATTACCTGTTGGTGACCAAATTTGACAAAGTGGAGACCAAATCAGGGATTTTTTCACCTGACATTTTAGGTCCATTTTCTAAAGCTATGCCAAATCACTTACATGTCCAGATATCTTCTAACTCAGGATAATGTAATGAATTTTAAATCACTGTCTCTGGATGACTAACACAGGACAGTTTCAGAGACCTTAAACTCATTTAGAACAGCTTTCTGTGGAAAAAAGCATAGCATTTTGATATTCATGCATTATGTCTAATGTTTCCTGCTTGATGCAAGCATAAAATTAAAGGTCTGTCTTCAGAATTAAAATTAAAGGTCTGTCTGTCTGATATTTCCAGAGCTGCATGCTATATTTTATAGGGCCAAGTGACCAGAAGTGAAACTACCTTGGGCAGATGCTATTGACCCTCACTGGTGCCACTCAGGCAGAAAGAAGCAGCCCCAAAACACCACAATAAATCAGGATATTACAAATAATTTATGCACAAATAAAGCCTCAGGCTCCTGTGGACTGCAAACATTCATGTTTCAAGACATAAATGAGAAAAAAATGTGGCTAATAAATTCACTCCTGTTGAAAAACAAGCTTTTCTGTTTGGCTCAAACAAATGCAGTTGGAAATTACTTACTGAACATCTAGAAAACAAACCTCAAATGCTTCATCTTTATCACACATCACCAGCTACATAAATGGACCCAAATTCTAACCTTGTCAGCATCACCAAGTGTCCAGTATCATTAGAGACCATGCATGTTGCTAGAACAAAAATAAATTCAGTAATATTTACCCCACTAGAACCAAAAATCAACTTAACCTCAGAATAAAAACCCCAATGTTCTGTGTTTGTTCTGACATACCAGAAAGAAATTACTTTTTCCAGTTTCAGCTACATCTGATCCAATATTGCTTTAACATAGTGTTAGAAGCACATGTGTATCTTTTTAGAACAAACTGTGCTGGTTAAGTAGAGTCATGGGAGGTTATTCATAACAAAATTATGCAGTAGGTCTATTCCAGTAGAAGAGCAAAACAAAAAATATAAAAAAAACCCAGAAAAACCCTTATTATATCCCACTTTTGTTATATATTATTAAGCTTAGCTCTCCTCTTCCACTATGGTTTTTCATCAGGACACAAGTGTGACTGATTTTAGGAGGACCAGAAGTTAAAATGTTTGCCCTCTCACCTACTCCAGCTTGCAGTACACAGGGGAAATGCAGTGCCACTCGTGTTGCAAAGAGGTGGATTAGACCTGTAGATCCCATAATACTCACCACATCTGAAATGACTCGACTGGATTTTCAGTGTAATTTAGGGGTGAGGAGCATGCAGGGTTCCTTCAGTGAGAGATCTGTAGAAGAACAACCTAGAATTTTCACATGTAAATCCATGTCCTTGTTACCATGAGCTTATGACATTTTTTGGGTGTTTCTCTTTAAATTTACATATTTGTATGTAGGGCTGAGGCATGGCCTCATCCATCTGCTTTCCCATTCCTTGCACACTGTTGACACTGAGAGGTTCCCAGCTCTTGCAAAAGCCTGACTCATATGGAAAAACTTCCCTTTTGGGAAGCTCCACTTTGTTAGGTCTGGTATGAACCAGATTCTTCTGACCATTCCAGCTCAAATATGAGGTCACCTTTGCTGAAAGACTTCAGCTTCTCTAATTCTCTGCCAGCTCAGAGTTTCTCCAGGGAGCCTCAGCCACAGCCTTTGGCTTCTCTCTAATTCCTAAACTTGCAGCTTCTGTTTTGTTTAGGGACTCTGCTGATGTCCCCTTTCATTACCTTCTTCAGAACAGTTTTCTTGAAGCTCAGCAGTGCCCCAGTCCTTGTTGTCCCCAGAGACTGAGTGGGTCCAGCTGAGCCCCATCTCAGGACCCTTCTCCCTTCCCTCTGGCACCTTTGGATTAGCTCCATGATGAAGGTTTTCATCTCATTCAACCATTACAAAATCCAGTGGTCAAATCCTCCACCCCAGGTCTGTGTTTCACCGATGCTCAGGTGATTGCTCAAGAATGTTGGCATTTGCACATCACAGATTTGGGTGTGAAACTTGCAGGCTGCCAGCAAAAGTCCTCACATCCATTTGGCACATTTTTCTCCTCATAGAAATCTGTGCTGAACAAAGGATTTGGAAAAATACACGGTGAAACAACCACTTTGAGTATAAGAGCTGATCTTGGAATTAACACCTATTTTATTTTAATGAACAACTGATTTTTAAACATGGTGAAAAACAGGCATTCCCAGTTTATTTCATTGCATGTGCAGCCCAAAATATTTGTTGCCCAAGGATCTTTGGACCAGGGTCAAACATTCTTGAAAATATTCACTTATCTTAAGGTTGTTAATTATCCCCCTCAATTATTTTTCATTAGCACACTGGATGGACCTCTGAGGAACCTGCTCTAGTGGAAGATGTTCCTGCCCATTCCTGCAGAGGATTGGTCTGGATGATCTGTAAGGTCCCTTCCAACCAGACCATTCTGTGACTTGGTGGCTCTCTTTGTCAGTCACAAAACCTTTCTCTGCTCTTGTCCCATCCAGTGTTTGTCTCAAAAAAGAAAAAAAGTAACCTTATGCATAAATTCTGCATTTCCAGCAAATCCAAATGGATTAAATTAATTCTCTCAAATGAGCTGAAAAACATTCATATTGATTTTAATATCAATTTAGAGGCCCAAATAAAATCTCCAGTGCTTACAGAGGAATAATTTAAGAGACCACAATTTATAAAACCACCATCAAAATACAGAAACATACAGACAAGAACCCCAGCAACCTCACAATATAATATTTTGATACAATAAAACAGCAGAGAGAGAGATGGGTCAGATTTTCCATTTCTTGTGCACATAACTCATAATGATATTTGCTTCCTGGCAATGTTGCTTCACTGATATAGCCTGTAGCATATCAACAAGTGTACTTAAAGAAATCAGGATCAGTTAAGAAATGATTCATGAGCCTGAGGAAGAGCTGCTTTTGTAACAAACATTCAGCCATCTCTTCACATTTGCTGTTCTCACCTCCTGCTTACCAAGTAGCTTCTGGTTGAGTTTGCAGCATTCCCTGTGTAAGTGCTGGTCCAGTCACCAACCACACCTTTTATTTTTAAACACATATAGTTGTATCAGGTGACTAAGGCTTTTCTTTTCCAGTCAAAGTGTTT
Source organism: Chloebia gouldiae (assembly GCA_003676055.1). Lineage (NCBI taxonomy): Eukaryota > Metazoa > Chordata > Aves > Passeriformes > Passeridae > Chloebia > Chloebia gouldiae. The sequence continues at coordinate 2,435,281 of QUSF01000021.1, forward strand.
TCCTATGTGATGACTGCCCTGTATTTTTGCCTTCCCACTTTAAATCTTCATGGAGACAGCAAATTCTTGTTTTCCCGTGCAGCATAGCAGGTGTAGTCACTTCGAGTGATGCTGACCTCCCTTTGCTACCTCTCAGAGGAAGCATGAGTTTCCCACCGCTGGGATTTTAAAGGCAGATCACCACCATGACATAATTATCTCCCTGTAGAAGCAGTGGAGAATAAGCTTGAAGTGTGAATTAATTTCTTACTCATCATCAGGTACGTGGAGCCTCCAAACCTCGTTGTGCGCGGTTGCTGCTGAACACGTCGCACCAAGGAGCCACAGAAACCCCTGGTGGGGGAGTCTCGACTCCCCAAGCATTTCCACGCTGCCATCAGTGTCAGGGCTGAGGAGGAGGTGTCAGAAAAGCAGATTTGAATTTTTTTTGTAACAAAACCAGCAAGGGAAGGTACATCATTGGCCCGGGTAAGAAGTGTGGCTGCGACTTCCTGAGCAGATCAGATCCTTGGAGTGTATTAAGCCTGTGACACAGTAACACTTCATTTCAACAGCAGAAAGCACCCTCAAGTTATAATCTAATTAGAGCCATTAAGATTCATTTGCATGTTAGGGGGCATATTTTAGGGACAAGCTTCTTTGATCTTTAGAAAGCAGACGATAAATGGTTGTCCTTTACCGTATCTAAATCAGGTAACCTGAAGTTAATATGAACTGAGTTTCAGTGTGCCAGAATTTACATAAGGGATGATTAACATTTCAAACGGAACAGAGCAAACATTAAATGCAGGCATGTTATGTGTCTGAGACTGGCAGGAGGGTTGCTTTATTGCTGTCCTAGGAGAAGAGTCCTAGGTGACTTTATCATCTTTCAGACTGAGTAGACAATATTCACTTTTATTCAAGTACCCCAAAAAATGGGTTAGAAAAGGCATTGCATGCTGCATATAAATATATGAGAGAGAGGGAGATGGAGAGAGATTTTGCTCTCTAATGGAGACTATTTTACTGAAATATGATCATGGGTTTTTATTCAACTCTTTTCCTAGGTTAATACAATCAGGTAATTCTTCTAATCTGTATTCAGGACATTTGAGCCAGTAATAATTTAGGAATGAGAAAAAATATTCAGGTCTCACTTCACCTTTGCAGAGTCTGGAAATTGACTGCAGACTGTGGGCCCTAAACCTCCATGTTTTATCAGGGAACAAGCTACAATCATTCCTCTGCTTTAGTGCACATGTTTATGTGAGTGAGATTATTAAAGATCATATATGACAGGGCAGCCTGTTTGTGACTCTCTGTGAATCCCCAGTGAAAATAAGAGAGGTGTGTGGCACAGAGCTCTCTCCTATACAGCTGTATTTAGGAGGGGAGAAATTTCCTGTTCTCTATTTACCTAGCTGAACAGTTTTGCTTTTTTTTTTTTTTTTTTTTTTGGCAGTAAGCCCTGCTTCCATGTTGGCCAGTGCTCTGGTATTTCTTCTTCTCTGTTTCTCTACACCTCTCTTTTCTTCTGTGCACCATCAGCAGTCTGGGATTCTCACTCTTGACATCCTAAGATGTTTTCATATTAGTTATTTATTTTAGGACTGTGATGCCTGCCTGCTTCTAGGGGCATTGGCTGTCACTGCATCTCCAGTATCCCCAGCAGGCTTTTCATATGTGAGCCAGTGGCTGCAATAACACAGAAACTGGGCTGTGCTGGAGATCCAAGTGCTTTGGGGTAAACATGGGCTCTGTCTCATGTGGAAAACCAGACCCTAGCTGTCATTCAGTGCTGCTCGTGTTTTGTACTTGTGTTCAGAGAGCTGGGTGAGACGCTGCAGAATAATGCCAGCATCTTTTGTCATGCATGTTTACCTTCTTCAAAGAGGATTTAATAGATTCTTTGTGTGTTGAGAAAGGCTCTGTGCATAAGCACATAAGGGGCATGGGTAGACAAACTATAAGAATGAGAGAAGGGGAAGATTCTAATAGAAAATATAAGCAAAGTAAAATCTGCTCACAGAATTTTTTTAGCACTGTGTTATCTATTCAGCATCTAAAGCCCAATGTCACTTACAATTGCTGTGTAGGATTATCATGGTTGAGACTTTGATGTTCTGCTGCACCAGTGGCCTTCTCTATTTTTGAGCCTCCCTAGCTTTTTTTTTTGTATTCCTACTGCTATTAATAATGATGGACAAATTATATGGGCCATAACAACTGAGAGGTCAAAATGTCTAGATCATGAAGAGGTGAAAACAAGGTCACTGCTGACATTATATTTTTGAGGGGGAATCTTTAGATTTTGATTGTGTTGCATGGCTTTGAAAAAGTTTAGTTATTTATCTCAACTTGTTTCTGTAAAGATAAGAATGATTAATAATAACACTGTAGAACTATTGCAAATATTAAGTGCTTTGGGAGCCTCAAAGAAACAGCTTTAAGTAAAGGCACAACACTATTATAAACTGTGACAAATATTGACTGTAACACTAAATATGTATTCATACAATCAATCACTCAATTCGTTTGCACCCAGAAAACCTACTGGGACAAAGCCATGTTCCTCCATGGAGGTTTTAACCTAAATTTTATTCAGATTAGCTCTAGGTAAAAAAATCAAGGTAAGCTAAATTTTCTAATAATGCTAACTGAATGAGCCAATAGATGTTTCTTGGATGTGCTGACCTGATCATTACAAAGGTGGCCAGAAAAGGAAAATAAACAGCTTACATTCTTTAATGAAAAGAAGGAGCAGCTAAAATAACTTTTGTTTTGTTTCTTTTTCTACTGTACTTTTTACATCAGAAATTCACATTCTTTTTACACTGCCAGACCAATGAAAAAAATGACAAGGTCTTAATAAAAGGTCTGGAACTGAGGGCAAAGATTTTCAGTTGCCATTATGTTGAAATATTTTTTGCCAGATGAGGTGGTGGATACCTCATCCCTGGGAACATTCAAGGTCAGCTGGAACAGGGCTCTGAACAACCTGACCAAGTTGAAGTCCCTGCTCTTTGCAGGGGGCTGGCCTAGATGACCTTTAAAGATCCCTTCCAACCCAAACAATTCTATGATAGCCTTGATTACTCCAGACTTTATGCTGTGTGACTTATCCCAGGAAGCTAAAGAAGTACCTGGCTCTGTCCAAGCAGCAATTCTCTCTGTAGGTAACAGGTTTCATCAGCCACAGGGTTTCTGTCACCATCTCCTGCTCTGTTTTCCTTCCTGGCTCCCAAAGGAGGAGGTCTGAGGCTGGCTCCTGGAGCACATGCTCCTCTCCCCAGCTGGAGCACTTTTCCTCTGGGAGCACTTCCAGCTGGGGTGGGTTGGAACAGCCCTCGGGCTTCCTGAGGTCCACTTTGCCTTCCCTGAACCAAGGGAAAAAGCTGCCAGTGTGTGGTTCCATGTGCAGAGCAGTACATGTGACAAGCGTGGGGGTGATCCTGAGTGATTTTCAATAGTTTGGAAAAGGCTGTCACTCGTGTGGCGTGTTTGCATTATGAGCAGGATAAATATTTCACTCTGAGAGGTCTGTCTAGTTAGCAGGATTACACATCTAGGCAGCAGCAGCAGCAAATTGTCTTTTTGTCTGAATGCAAGAAGGGCCTTTGAGATACCAAGCCAGGCAAATAGCAAAAGGTACACCAGGAGAGAGTTGCAGCAGGCAGTGCAATCAGGCTGGCTCCTGGGACGAGTGCTTGGGTCTCTACAGCATTATTCCAGCTAAAATAAATAAAGATTTTTCATTATAATAATGTGTTGATCAGCACGTGTCTGCCTGCATCACATCAAACATCCTCCAGTGCTGGCCCGAGTTTTGGCAGCCAAGCAGGGTGATCCAATTGCACCTGCACAGACAGCCAGGTGGAGCATGGACATGAGCTGGGGCCTTCCACAGCAGGACAACAAAAACAACATGCACTGCTGTGTCCTGTCCCTGAGAGCAAAGAAAGGTCCCTCCCTGAGAAAGGAGTGAATTGTCAACTGGAAACAGGGTTCCTGTGTTGGAACTCTAGTTACTGAGAATTTTAGACCTTCTGTGCTGATAGAACACTGAATTTAATCGCCTGTCTCAAGTCTTTGATTATGTCGTGTATCAGTGGTACCCATTTGGGTACCCCTTGCATTTTGTCTGCCATATTTTATTGTCATGGCCACTACTTGTGTTGATGCCGTGTCAAAATCTCCTTCCTTTAATGCCTTTCTTCTAATCTCTGCCCACTTGGTAAAATTTGGTATGTTTCATGCAAGGTCTTTTGTATTATTATTTGAGATGACTCCTAGAGCACGAGGAAGTGGGACTACTTCTCTGTTTGCATTCTGTGGGTTTGTGTCTGCAGAGATGCTCCTTCTTCAGGCTTGGAGGCTGTATTCAGGCCTGTGCAGAACTTTGAGGATAGGGATTATACCTGGCTAGAATACCATGGCTGTGCACAGCTTGAGGAAAGGCAGAAGGGAGCAGAGTAGAGCTGCCTGTTACCATGACAATAGGCAACGAGTATCTGTGTGAGGAACAAAAAGATTAGCAGTCACTCAGGAAAGATTCCCATCAAACCCCTACCCTTTCTGCAGCTTAATGAATGGAAATTTAACCTTTTATTTGAAGGATTGTTGACTCGCTGGAGTCTTGCCTTCCCATCCCACCAGCAACTAATACATCCTCTAGCAACTACAAATTTTGTGTATTGCAACATTTTTCACGTCCATCTGAAGGCATATTAGAATTCAATGGCAGCTGTAAGAGAGATGTGAATGTGAGGAAGAACTTTTCCAGGAAAAAGAGTCTCTGTGTAGTTTAAAATTTTGTGTTACCACTCTAGTGAATCCTGAATGAATAGATATTTTTAACCTTGATGCTGGTCCATTAATTCATTATTGCTTCTCACATGTGCAATCCTTTGCCTAACTATGAGATGGTTGTAAAATACTGTCACCCTGAAGAGGTGATATTTTACCTCCACTTTGCATTGTTACAGTAACGATTCCTGGTTCAGGGCCCTGGTTAATAAAATTTAACAGCTTTTTTCCACAGGAGCTCTTTTTGTGATCCTTCAGCTCCCTCTGCTCTCATGGGGTGAAGAGAATGATATATCCAAGACTGGCATGTTCTAAGGTCTCAAACTGTCTACCAGATGCTTAATGGGCAATGTGTGCTTAAAGTCAAGAAAATGGTAGATAACCAGTGTGATGGGTTAAGCTTGATAAAGCTAATTAAAAAAAATCTGAAGGGAACAAATTACTCTAAAGTATAATGTTTTAGTAGGTATTAACGCTCTATACTGTAAATTAATTGCTTATTCTCATGTAGCAAGTCATTTTAATTTGTGTTTGTCCTGCACCCAGGTCTGTATGAACATTATGGATCAAATAAAAGGGATGAAAATGCACTGCTCTGGATGTAGAGACACACAAACGACCAGGTTCATCTGAGTTCATTTATACAAATACCTAGGACAGCCTCTTTGGAATATTCATGGCGAGCTATTAGTCATCTTCCCAAATATTCATTTAGATTTTGTTAGGCTCTTAGAGGAGATATAATCAAATATTTGTGAAGCTTATACACCACACTGCTGCTGGAATTGTGTTTTGGATTCTCTAACATGAGGGCAGAGCTATGTGGGCTGCTGCTCTGCAAAGCCTTCTAATTTGAAACACAGCTATTATTTCCCCAAAGCCTGACACAGTGAGTGTTCACATCCTGATTTTCATTACTTTCATTTTCGGGGACTGAAAGCCCTTGGAAGTTTCATTCTAATCAAACTTTTTTTTTTTTTTTTTTTTGCTGTTTGCTTCTTTTTTTGGGTTTTTTTTTTTTTTTTTTTTTTTACCTTTACTCAGCTACTGTTTGCATCAGAAGCAAAAGAAAGGCATAAGGTTTGTACTTTCAGTCAGGTCCCTTTTCCATCCATAGCATATCCGAGTCTGGTTCCTTTCTCTTCATGCATGCCATTATTCATAGGACACATTTGTTGATGACTCTCGGGAAATTTCCTAGTAGTTTTAGAAAGACACTACTTGGCATCATTCGCACTGTTTTTTTTAATCTATAATAGATATAGATAACCTATTTCTTGAAGTTTAGACAAGGTTTTGCCATGTTAAAGGTTGTAAATATATATCTTATTTCACAGCTTGAACTGGATACAAAAAGAAATAATTACAACCTTACAGATTATTATATATATTCTGTATAAAAATCTATGAAACTCCATGAATTATCATAAGAAAGAAGTAATCATTCTCTTTCTCAAACACATGAATCTTTAAGTACCAGTAGGAGGCCTGTAAACTACATCTAAGGGGCAATTTCCACACAGTATAAATTGGCAGGTGCAAAATTTGCCTAGAGATGCTAATAATTTATGAGTTATGATCCATGTGATATTCTGCAGCTGATTTTTCTACACTAAAGGCAGGTCTTTGTGCAATAATGGTAGTTATTGCACAAAGCAGAAGTGGGCATTATAAGCATTTTCAAACACTACTGTGTGTCTTGGAAGTTCAAAGTGTGTCAGCAGGAAAACCAACATTGCAGGAAATTCAGAACCCTGACACCATTAAACACCATCAAAACACCACCCTGACACCATCAAAAATGTGGATCCATTAATTTTTGGTTTAAGAACTTAATGTGCTTTTAAATACTGGAAAAGTTCAAGTCCACTGAATGGACCAGGAGTGTGAAACCTGCCACCAAGCATAACTACCCCACAGTGCAGACAATGTCACCAAGACTTAGGTGTTTGACTTCTTCAATTCCCCTTGAAATACCTTTTCTTGTGTCTGGAGGAAGGAAACCACAGATCTCAGGGGGTTTTGTTCTGTTTCTAATGACATTCAGCAATGTCATCTTTGCTAGAGATCTTTTACACTCAGTTTATTTTAGTGCAACAGGGCAATAATGAAACCTGCTTGCAAAATGAATATTTAATTTTAAGATAGTCAAGTCACTTTTATCCAAAGCACTCAAATATGTAAAACACAACTGCTTTGTTAGCTGCACAAAAGTGCCCCATTGCTTGGAGAATGGCTGGTGCCTGTTGTATTGCAGCCCTGATTTAATGAGCTGCCCTTATGGTTCAAAATAGAAAATAAAAAAAGTAATTAGCTGGGATCCTGATTGCCTGTGACCACCTTTGTGATAAAACAAAAAGTTCTGAACAATGCTGTGTGCATCATCATCACAGGGAAAGATTAAAATAGATGTTCTGTTTGGGAAAGTCTGGTGGCCTGATTTTCCAAAGCACTGTGTGTCTGAAAGCAACCTTTGCATTCAAGGTGTAAATGACAGAGAAAGAAAAGAATCTATTTACTTTTAAAGAATAGTCAAATTGGAAAAAGTTACAAATTGACTTTTACAAAATGAGCCCATGGTCAATAACAACTTTAGCAGAAGGGAGACTAAATTTGCTGGCATGTATGGAAGGAGTGATTTAATCTATTGCTGAACGACTGCCAGTGCTGGGGTGGAATGCAGCAGATGTTTTTCATGGAAACTTTAAACATAATTTTCCAATAGAAAGCGAGGCATAATATTGTCTCTAATAGAAATAGTAGGAAAAACTTCAGTGGGTCCAGTAACTACTGTCTTACTCCTAGTGCAATCCTCTACATCCTTTTTTCTCATTTCAAGTTGAATCCTTTTTCTGCTAAAGAACCAATATACTTAGGAATAAAGGGAAATTATCCTACTAAGCAAAAGTAATTAATTCTGCACAGAAGCAGCAGAATTAACTAGTCTGAGGTGAGTAAGCTTGTGTACTAAGCAAAGCCTACATATTTAGACCTTGTTATTCATCCCAGCTGCTCCACAGATGGGAGAACAAACTCTTGAAAAAGCTACTTCACAACGGCAGCACCAGGTATTAGAGGCAATTTAGGCAATTATTAAATGGAAATAGTGACCTCTGATGTGTCTGTTCTCATCCCTTCTGCAGAGCATCCCTTTGGTGTATATACACAAGATGGGCTCTCTCCCTGGGGCTGTGCAATGCCAACTCAAATCCCCCAAAATATTCAGTTTTTAACCTAGAAATGCCTATGCTGAGATGCACAAAAAGAGAATACAAAGGATCTTGACCCACAAAGGTCTTGTTTTATCTGAAGTGTCCTGGGATTTGACAAGGCAGGAAATATTTAGCACCCTGCAAAGTTAAGGTGGAACGTCAGATACGTGTGGCCACAGGATGGGAATCTACAGAAATACTTTCAGGAGCAAGTTTTAAATTAACATTGATACTGTAGGATTGCAAGAAACAGAAGAATGACAAACAACACTCCTTTAATCCTGTTGGTAATCTTATCAATTTATTTGCATAAGTATCTATTCACATTTTGCAAGTTAAATACATTCATGAGTTGATATGGATTATCCCATGGTTCATGCTATGGAGATTTAAGGGGACTGTGCTTCATTAGTTTTAAAAAGAGAGAGAGGAACCATAAGCCAGTCCACAGCCCCACAGTGTTCACTGTAGAGCTGTTCCAGCTCATTTAAAATGGCTCAGTGATGAGGTTTTCATTACTTCCTCTGGGAGATTATTCTACAGAATCGTGAATCTCAGAAATAGAGAATGTAAATATTCCCTCAGTTAATTTAATTAAGCTCTTCTCCATTCTTGCCCCCACACCACCTTGTAATTTCTCTCTTTTCTCACGTAGCATGTTCCTCTAAAACTCTGTGCTTGAGTGGCTGCTAATCTGGCTGGGGATAGGCAGTAATCCTTCCTCTGGCTGCCCATGCTGGATGCGCTGCTTGGCTGGGGCTTGGAAGGAAGGGAGGAAGGCAGGCAGGGCTTGGGGAGGCCAGAGGAGCACCATGGAGTTTACCATGGAGGGGCTGGCTCAGCCTGCACCACCCACACAGGGATGTGCTGGATTCTGCCTGGCTTCTTTCACCAAGCTCAGCACTCTGGTAGTTTGCCTGACTTTATGCCTGTAGCACTCCTGTAAGGAAGCAAAACAACCCCATTTCTGAGATAATGGAAGTGGCAGAAGCTGTTAAGCAAGTGATAATGTCTCCACCACACGGTGCAGTGCCAAGCTGAGATGCTCGAGATGCTTCTGTCAGGTCAGGTGGGGTGCCCAAAACAGCATCTGCTGCGTGCTCTGCACAGAATAATTGGCCCTGCAAAGAAGCTAACTTGGGTCTGTTTCCACTGCACTAAGGAATGTAAGCGTGGTGTTTGTGACAGATGTTAGATGAGCTCAGCTCTTGTTAGGCAGCTCAGAAAGGAAAGACTAAGGGGGTCTGGTGGAGCCCTGGTGAGAGAGCTGCTGACTGGCGTGAAAATCACAAAAGATGATAGTGATGCAGGACCTTTCTTGTCAAAAGCCTGGGATAATGTCACCTTAGCTCTGTAAACTTAGAATAGAAAGCAGAGAGTATTAAAGCTAAAGTTTACATAGCAATAATGTCTGGTTCTGTTGCTTGGCTACTTATTAGGCTGTTAATTTTCCACTTTTTTAATATTTGATAGACTACAGTCTCCTGCTTTGTAATAACTGAAGTCAGATCACCTCCTTGAGCCAGTAAAGCTATTGAAATGTTACTCTGCTGAAAGTCAGTCATCATAATTAAGGGGGAATTTACATGCTCTGTCCACATATGAACAGGAATGGATATCCTGAGCTATCCCTGTCTCACTAATGCTGAGAAAATTGCATGAAACTTACAGGAATATATGAAGGGATTCAATCCTCTGTCTCTCTCTGTCAAGATAAATAGATGTCCAATGCCTTTTGTCCTAAATACTCTTTTTTTCCCCCCCCAATAAATGCTCCTTTTCACTTCATGACTTCCTGTTCATGAAGCATTAATGCATTCAGAATATCAGTAGATCTGATGGCTTGAAATACGGCTGATTTCCTTTATTAAAAAAAAACAAAACCCAAAACAATCAGTCAAATGATGAAGATTGCTATAGTTAAGTCAGTAGAGTTACATCAAGGTTAAGCAATTATAAATGAAAGAACCAAACTCTAAGTAGTCTGTAGGATTTGACCTTTAATGCACAGCTATTAATACTTCACTCTTTGTACCTCTGCTCAGCTCTCCACTCATGCCTGTTGTCTCCAGTTCCTTTTTCTACTTGGCACTAACATGTTCAAAACTTAATGTCTGTCCAATGATCTTCTCTACCCACAAATGCTTTTCCCCCTTTTTGCCCTCTACTTATTAACTTTCTTTTAAATTTAGTAGGTGTCAGAAGCTTGCCAAACATTCTCCTTTCAGTCCTTTACTCCCTTCAGACTTATTTTCCCCTGTCTTTAAAATCCTCCTGTTCTTTGCCTGTCTCCTGCTGGCACTGGTACATGTACTCAGTAACTTAGGGGAGGCAGTTCTGCTCCTTCAAGCTCAGTAAATGGATCAGCTCAGCATGGAAGATCAGGAGAATAGTATAGAAGTGACAGAGAGGTGCTTTTAAAACTGCCCAGTAAGAGATGGATGAGTGAGCATCTAATGGTGAAGTAAGAGGGTAAAGAAAGGTGGTAAATCTCTCCTGGATTTGCTTTATTATGTTAAGAACACATTCCTGTGACATGCTCTGCACAATATGTTTTCATAAACTACATCTCATCTTCAGCATTTTACCCTTCATGCCTGCAAGGCATATTTTTTTTTAAATTGGGCTTGTGACCTTTCTGATTCATGAAATATAAAAATAGAAAGTTCTTATATTTTTGTTTTATCTGATAGTATTGAATTTTATGTGCGTATTATTAGTATAAAGCCTTTCCTTTGTGGTTATAAGTAGTGTTTACTCTGACATTTAGTGAAGGGCTGTTCTGTTCTCATGACTGCATTTGCTCCAAAATGCTAAGTAAAGACAGAAATTAAAAAAAAAAATTACAACTGCCAACCCTTTAACTATATGTTCATATTTCGGTTTTGCTGTGATGCTCACCTTTTCAGTAAGTGTTTTGTTTTGTTTTTTTCATGTTTAGGTCATGTTTGAAAAGAATGCAGCTTTGCAAACAATGACCTTTACCAATTTGGTAGGAAATGCCATTTTACTCTCAAGTGAGGTGAGATTCATGTGGGAAAGGCTGCTGCTCTGCAATCCTGAAAACAGCCACTCAATTCTTTCTTCCTCTGCAGGATGAGCAGGTGTTTTCTGCAGGTCTAGGAGAAAGTGTGACAACCTCTTGTAGTGCAGACTCCTCTTGGGGCCCAAGTCAGGCTTTTTCAGAGACATATTGCTCTGTAAATAGTGGTATCAAACAAAATGCTCTCGTGTTCTTGCAGAGGCTGTAATATTGACCTCATCAATACTGACCTCATCAACTTCCCTGCACTGTGTTTTGGAAGGTATAAACCCAAAAGTAAAAATTACAGATGTTCCCCAAGAGGCACAGATTCATTCTAACCTGGTCAAATCTATCTTGCAGGAAAAAGCGGCTCAGCCTCAGCAAAACGTGGTCTATCCCATATTCTAAACCTTTAGTAGAAAATCTCTATCCAAAATGCTGATAAGATTGAATAGAAATTTCAAAAAATAAATTGCCATAAGCCTTCTGAAGTGTTTGCCAATAGGATTTCTTTAATGAAAAAATAAAATGTAGGTCTTAAAGGTGTTCATCTTAATATGAACATTTAATGTCAGTGTCATGACAAAAAGTCCAAGTATTGTTGAAGTGTGAATAGAAAATAATGTAACTGGTGTAATATTAGTTACACTCCTCTTATCAGCATGGGTGTGAATGGATCCTTTGTCAACAACATATTTCACTCATTTATAGATGGAATACTTATTTATAAGGGATACAGCACTACAGAAGTACAGTCTGATTGCTGTCACAAAGTTGTTTTTAAATTGCCCGATTACTTCTAATAATTTTGTTTTTCCTGTACTTAGCCAGCAGTAACCAGTGCTGATGTGGTTCCTGATCTTTTAAAGGTTTAACATATGCTTAAATTTTGACAATATGACAATTCCTGCTAGCCTTGCTAGGACTAGTCATTGGGTATAGGCATGTGTAAAAGTCTTAGATGCTGGTGCCAAGTCCTGTGCTCTCTAACTCTTGGCAGGAGAATGACCCCAGGCTAGATGGGAATACTAGGAAATAAAAAAAAAAATACAGAGATGGTGTTACTATTCTCCTGAGTCATACAGACTCTAAAAATATTTTAAAAGCTGTACACTTAAAAATTAAAAAGTGCATTTAAAACTTCAAATTATTTGTTTTAATGTCTCATGTATAAATATACACCTCTAACTTTGTTTTTTTTATCCTTATTGAAAAGTATTGTTCTTTTAATGAAAGACTTTTTTGTGGTTAACCTTAGAAGGAGAATATCTGTTTATTAACTAACAGAAAAACTGTAGTGCTCGATGGCAGCAGGAGCAGCATCATATTTCAGTTTAAACAGCTGCTATCTCCACAGCCAGACCTGGCAATCCTGTTTGAATTTCCACAGAGAATGAGCCCAGACAAGAAGATGTGATTCAGCAGCGTCCCTAGAAAGACTTTTATACCCTTTTATACTGCAGCCACACCTATGTGGCCACCTGTGAGTCAGCAGAGCAGAAATTAAATTTTCAATGAGTCCAGTGAATTCAGCAAGCAAATAGAACTTGTCATTTTCTGGTAATTCAGTTCCCTGCTGTGTCACTGACCTTGGGCAAGGTATTCAGCTTTCCAATGTGTCATCTTCTATGTTAAATGGATTTAACAAGACCTAATCTTCACAAGGCATTCTGTAGACCTCAGTGGAGCTGCAGCTGTGGAAATGAAGGGAGAATTTAGCATGCAGCCCCGCCACAGTATTCTGGGGTTCTCAGATGACTTTTGACCAAAATGAAATATAAATTATGCAGGGACTTGCTAACATTTAATTAAGTGAAGCCTCTTGCTATTTTGAGAACAATTTCTTAACAAGCAGAATTAGCAGAAATATTCTGCTGGTGGAAGCCAATAGCATCTCCAGGCAGAGCTGGTCTCTCCCCAACCCTGTAAGGCTGTAAACTCCTTCTGTGTTTTATGAATCATTTATCTCCTGATTTCTCATATTTTGGGTGCAATTTTCCCTTTGCAATTTTCCCTCTGAAGAAGCCATGCATCTAACAGGGCAAGATGACAGCTGTTATTTTTTGTACACCCATGAGCTGAATTGCTTAGTAGCTTAAGCCACTTTACAACTGTACAAACACACTGCGAGCAGTAGGAATGCACTTATGTCCCCAAGGACCTAATCTGGCTTGCAAAACTTCCACTAGTGGCACAGATGTGCAAAAAAAACCAAAAATCCATCTTTCTTCTCTGTTTGCATTTGCAGAATATGGATTTAGCTAGAAAAATAATATATTAGCATTTATACATTGATTTGTATTCATGTTCTCAAAGCATTTTGTTTACATTGAGTGGTAAGAATCATATCAGTTTATATTTCATATTTGGAAGCAGAGCCAAAAAGTGACAAAGTGTTTCCTTCAAAATCATGCAGCAAGTCAGTCTTGGAGAGAAATGTGCCTGTTCCTAGATCATATTTGTAGCTGTTGTTTTATGAACAGCTGTGGCTATTAGAACTTATTATTTATATTTCCACTAAGCTTATTTTTTCCCCCTTGCAGCAGACACTCTACAAAGGAGAATTGTTGTCATTTTTCTGCAGGTACTGTGATTCACTGGGGTATTATGGGCAGTAATGAAGGAGCACTGGAGGTACTGCTCAGCAAGGATCCTTGTAAAGCCATTTCAAATGTGTTACTTAAAACCAACGCAGCACTTAAAAAAAAAAAATTAAAAGTGTCCAGGCCATGGACTTTCAGTGATGAAATAAATCAGAAAAAGTTGGTTCTGCCTGCATCATTGACCCCACACCATCAAGCATTTTCAAGCAGTGTCAGTGCTCATCCTCACTGCCAGCAGCTCCATTTACATGCATGCTCTGCCCCAACAACACATCCACTGAGAGCTGCTTCCAGCCAAGAGGGAGAATCTGTCACCTGTCCACAGTAGTGGCCTGAGGTTTACACCGGTTACAAGCAAATTTCAAAATGCTCAGAGGATTGGCTTCAGGCCCAGAATTGCAAATTGTCAGAGTTTTGGCACCTCACTAAAGAAAACAATAATAAAATGCCAGAAATGATCACTGGCAAGCTACAGAGGGGTCTAGCACAGAGGAGGTGTGTGTAAGGCACTGGGGCTGCCTGCCCTGTGATCAGTGCTGGAGCTGTTCTTCAGGGAGGCTGTGGCTCTGGGGAGATGGCAAAGCAGGTTGTGTGAAGAATAAGTGCCTAAACCAAGCAGCACTGACTGAAGACGCAGACATCTGTTTTCAATTTGCATGGAGTTGCTAATTTTTAAAGGCAGAATTAGCATATATCTAATTTTAGCTAGGGAGTTGTAATTGGTATTTTCAGGAAATGTGGTGGTCGCTGCAGGCATTGGAATGCAATATTTGAGTTCCAGTCCTGCACTGATCACCTGGAGGAACAAAGTCCCTTAGCCAGCAGGAGTAAGTGAGACACAAGAATCATCTCACGTTCAGTAGGAAAAAAACTTGGAAATTCAGCCACCCCTTTTCCCCCTCTCAGAAAAACAACTTGATTTGCTCTTGGAGAATGCAGCATTCTGGTTTTTCCCCTGAGCAGCAACAGATGGATTTCAAAGAAATTTCCACTATTACAACAGTACTTCACTGTACTCAGCTGCTTCTTCCTCTTCAGAAAACCAGCAGCTGATTTAACACAAGGCAGTTTCTCCTTTATGGTCCATTTCAGCTCTAGAAGGGATATCCCATTTCCTGAGCTCCTCAGCTTTACCTTCCAGCTTTCTCAGCCTCAGGGGTGCTGTATCTCACTGCAGCCACCTCCCAGCCACCTGAGAGCATCCAGCACACACCGAGGGCTGGGGAACAGCTTCTGCAGGGGCTCTAAGAGCAGGTTTGGAACAGAGTGCTTCCTTGTGCTGCTGAAACACGAAAAACCAGCAGTGTGGTGCATTATCCACCCCTGACCAGCACTTGGAATACCTTCCTTAGGCTCTGGCAACATGCCTCTAGCTTGTCACACCAGTAAGATGTTTTTAAAGTGAATTGGAATTGAAACATTAACTCAGTTCCCAGAGGGGGTGGTTTAGTCTTTTAAGCATCACGTTTTAAATACACAAATGCTTTCAGTCTTATGAGATGCACAGAGCCTTTCACTATTCTGGAATACAAAGAGTGAATCCCTCACAATTTACTCACCGGGTTTTCTTTTCAGACGAGACCTTGGAAACCAAGTAATGCATCTTGTAGCAATTTTGGGGTAGAGATGTCTCCTGTTTCCTGCTATATACAGAAGGAACTTAGAAAATTTCAATCATCATTTTCTCTGGTCACCTCTACAATGTTTAGTGGATCACAGCATGCAGTGATAGTCACTTTTTAGATTAGCAAGCTGAACCTTGGTCACTCCAGACAGAGCTTCAGTTTTCCACCACCTGCATATCCTCTGACAGCTCTTAACGTTGGCTGAGCTTGTCCCCATCAGCAGTTGCTTTAAAGTGGTGAGGCAGGCTGTGTATACAATTTGGAAAGTAATTTTGCAATTATTTGGAGTGAAAACTGCAATATAATGTAGTATAATGAGCCAGACACTCAACCTACTTCTATTAACCCAAGAACTGTTCCAGATAAGGATGTGGTGGGTTAAATGTCCTCCTATAACATCCTATAACATGCTCTTCAAAATGGACTTTTCCTAAGTTCATAATAATTGAATTCATCCTGGTTTATAGGATTTTTTAATGTGTGAAATTTTGCATTCCAAAGCCTCAGTCTGAAGCTGAGTGGAGCAGCCCCTTCCCCCACAGATGACTCTGTTAATCCTTTGGGATAAGCAAGGGTGGTACTTCCAAAGGAACACTAGATTCTCATATCAGCCTAACATCACGCAAATTCCAGGCTCTATTCCCATGCCACAATGTCTCCATTCATCACACTCTTGTTTGGCTAAAAAGGAATAAAGACAGCTTAGAAGTCCTGATGAGAGGAAATGTGTGACTTAAGTTTTGATTTAACGGCCAGATTGTGGCTTTTTTGATAAGGAACATGGGAAGGAAAATGTTTAGAGATGCCCTGAACTCCTTGCAGAGGGAGGCCAAGGCCAGAGTTGTGTCACAAGCTCTGAAAAGCCAGGGCCTCCTTCTCTGCCTGCCAGCTCTCCTGGAGACCTGCTGGAAGGCAGAACACCTCCTGTATCTTCCCACCTTCTGGAATCCCCTTTCTTTAGGGCTGTGTGAGTTACCTGAGGGTGTTTTTCCTCGATGGATTGCTGACATGGCATCTCTTCTCTGGTGCAGTCTAGTTACCAAGACTGGCTCTGCTCTTTGCCCCTGGAGGATGAATCTGAGATCACAGGGGCTGACCGGGAGGAGGAAGAAGAGCTGCAGAGAAATATCTGATATTTCTGGCAGAGGAGTAACAACAGTTCTCGTGGGGAATCTCTGTGTACTGAACTTGGACAAAATGTCTGAGTTCCATTTTTAAACAAAAAAAAAAGCCCAAACAACTCCAAACCAAACAAAAAGAAAACCCCGGCAACAAAAAATGCAGCTTTGAAATTTGGTTTTTCTTTCACCTCCTACCTTTACCTGTGCTTTCCTCCTCTACATTATCCTAAATATCATGACCTCCTTTGTTAGATTTCCTTCTTATAATGTATTATCTGCAATCTATAGATAGAAATTAATAATGTCATAATATAGCCAGACTGGTAATAGGAAATGTAATCTACTACATAACACTGCTATAAGAATGTCAGCTGTGTTTTTTTTAGGAGCAGCCTGGAATTTTCTGTAATTGTTTATTCTCAAAAGAATAAAATTAATCTTCTGTTATTTTTGCTAGGTTTCTTTACCTCCAACTTTTCACATTGTACCTATGTGTGTAGAAAGCTTAATTTTTTTCTTCTTCTAAATGTCTTCGACACATCAGTTAGGTGAACAAGAGAATAATAATTTTCAGTATCTTGATTTTAATGTATGTGTGTTTGTCACGAAGCAACTTAAATGGCTACTTAAGTTTCCACGACATCTGGATTTTGCAATTGGCAATGTTTTTATCTTTGTCTGCCTGGCTTCACAGCAGAGTGACAATGAAAATGCATTTAAACAAAAAGAATGAAGAAAAAGATCTGATTTAAACTCGTTCTTGTTGTCAGACAAACAAGCACGGTACTTACACAACAGCCTCAGAGCACACTGAATGAATCCTCTGAAATCAAAGCTCCAAAGGCTATGGGATTATTTTTAAACTGTCTGCCAAGACCCCAAAATATGAGAATTAATGAACTTTAGATATATGACAAAATTCATGATTGAAGTAAAAGGGGTGCAGGGAGCATTAATGAAATGAAACTGAGTTTTTGAAGCATCAGTTTTGAACCCTTCAATTTTGCTGTTAATTATTAATTTTAGGCGAGAGCCTTGAGAAGTTCAGTGACATTCACAGTAAAGTCAGAGGTGTGGAGAACCATGGAGAGAGAAAATATCCCCTGGAGAGAGTTGTCAGTGCAGTCACTGATCATGCAGGTCTTCTGAATGGTTTTTGCAGACTCAGGCTCTAGAAAAAGAAAAATAAAATGGTAAACAGCATGAGGAGGTGAAACAGCTTGGGTGTACTTCACACACAGAGTAGGCAGGAGAGGCAGGAATGGGATCCAGCTGCTCTGATGCCTAAGCCCAAGGCAGAACCCTTGAGGCCTCCCTGACTCTCACCCTTCAGCATTCCCATTCATATTTACAAGGGAAATGCCATTGCAACAGAGATCAAACCCAAGTTATTATGGGCGAGTTAGAAAAAGAAATCCCAGAAATACATGATAAAGAATGTGGTTGGGATCCTTTCCTTCTCCCCTTCCTTTTCCCTTTTCTCTCTTTTCCCTCTTCTCCCTTTTCCCTATGTGTTCATCCTAGCTCTGGATTTAGCTCCTCCTGAGGGAAATTGAATCCCTCACATAGCATTCCATATTAATGGCTGCAGAACTCGCTGTGCATTTATATTTGAGTCAGGAAACTGAAAAGTAAGTTTGAAAAAAAATAATTCACAGTTTCAGCTTCCCTTTTTTCTATTTGCTTAAATAAAACCTGAAGAAAAAAGTGACCTTTACTGCTGTTTTTCATTTGCTTTCAATTAGAAATGCAATCCTTCTGGCCTGTAAAATTTGCTAATATTTACAAGGATTCTAGACATAGTCCCTTAACTGGAGAAACGAAAATTACAGTTTTTAAACTAGTCTGGAGGAAAAAAACCCTGTTCTAGTGCCTCACAGCATTTCAGAAATCCTTAAGACCAGAAGGATGATTTCTCTCAGAATCATTGTTTATATTAAAGATGAGAAAAATGCAAATATTTTGTTGTCTGTTCTCAAACTGACCCAGGCTGAGAGTTAAAAATACTACTTCTCTCTGAGAATATATACATTTAAGTTATACTTGAAATTATATTTTTTTCTTATCAAGATGAAAGATTTTCATGTTTCTTCAGATTATCTTAGAGAATCAGAAACGCAGGAGTAAAAAGAAAACCAAAAATGCAGTGGTGCACACATATTCCTCACCAAAGAAGCAAATGTGGCTATTATTAAGAAAAAGTTGAAAAGCAAGGCAGAAAACAAGCCAAACTCTTTGTCATTTGTGGGAAACAGTAAGGTAAGAAGATTTCAGAAAGCTGTAAAAACAGGCCTTAGAAACAGAAAGAGCAGAAAACTTAAAACTAGCTACAGCTGCAAAGTCTGAAAGTAGAAAAAATTACAATGGTACAGCAAGCAAGAACATGAAATAATAGCTTGAGTTTTAGGCTTGGCTGAGATAGACCTTAAAACTGCAGAAAAATATGCCAAGCAATATAGTAGGAGGTTTTAAGCTTAATAATGAAGTATTGTGTATTGTTAATGGAGAGTAGACAGTGTGAAGCAGGTCTACCTGTGCTTTTAGTGACTGGCCAGAACAATCATCTGTAAGCTTTAGCAAAGTGCTATTGCCTAGAAAGTTTCTAAAATGCTCTGTAACAAAAAAAAAAAAAAAAAAAAAAAAAAAAAAGAAATCTTTGGCTGCTGCTGGCAAGATGTGAGCTTTTACCACCTTTCTATTGTCTCAACCATGCAATGAGGCTGATGCTGCAATAAAGCTCAAGGAACATCTCCCAGCAGTCCCGTTCCATTAATGAAAAACTCCCAGCTCATCATTCGTGGCCTGCCATCACATTTTCTCCAGCGAGAGGCTCGAATCCCCAACAAGGATGCAACTACCAGTGGCATTTGTGCTCTTCAGAGCCTGGAGGTCTCAGTGAGGGCCGGGCCCCGTTGTGTGTGCGCTGTACAAACACATTGGAGAGTTTCATTGTCCAACTCCTCCGCAGCAAGAGCAGCCAAGCAGAGTGAGAAAATGCTGGAGAGCAGACGAGGGGCGGTGGGCGCTCAGAGGGAGGTGATCACCATCACAGCTGAAGCAGCAGTCAGAGCAGCCACAGACTAATCATTGCTGAAGGGCTTTTTGGCATTTAATCCAAGCTGGCTTTTGTAGCCGCCGGCGCTGCAGTAAGTGAACATCTTTAATGTGTTTATCTTGAGCGCAGAGTTCGCAGCTTAGCTCAGCTGGGGCGCCCAGGCCTTGCAGGAGTGATGCCTCAGGTTTCAGCATTTATATCCTGCAGATTCTGCGCTGCTTTAGTGGGTAAGTCTAGGCTTCATATTAGGGCAGAAAAGGCGACTCGGAGGTCACCTTATCATTCTCCACAACTCCCTGAAAGGTGGTTGTAGCCAGGTGGGGTTGATCTCTTTCACCAGGCAGCACTGACAGAACCAGAGGACACAGTCTTTAGCTGCACCAAGGGAAATACAGGTTGGATATTAGGAAAAAGTTTTTTACTGAAAGAGTGATAAAGTTCTGGAATGAGCTGCCCAGGGAGGTGGTGGAGTTGCCATCCCTGGATGTGGCACTGGGTGCCAGGGTTTAGTTGAGGTGTTGGGGCTGGGTTGGACTCGATGATCTTGAGGGTCTCTTCCAACCGGGTCATTCTGTGAATTCTGTGGATAGCAAGCTCTCTTCACAGAGCAGGGAGACAAAACAATTCCTGTTCCAGTTGGGGATCAAGGACAAATGATCCAAACCTCAGGCCTAAGAGCACAAACAACGTGGGCTGGAGAGAGAAAAACAAGCAGGGTGGGACTGCCTGGGCTAAAGCTGGAATGGGACAATGAACTCCAAGGTGCCAATGGAGCAGAGCTGATCCCAGGGAGAGCCCCCGGGAGCGCTCGTGCATTTTGGGACCATTTTGGTTCATCCTGGGTGCAGCCCTGGCTGGGCTCTGCTGCTGCCCAAGGGGGATCCATGGAGGAGATCCTTTTAATAAATCCCTGCTTTATTCTGTAACTCTGTCCAGCCTCTGCTCTAGGTCAGCCTTCACAAGGCATCAGGAGCACTCTGGGCACTTTCCCTTCTTCTTCCCCCCTCTGTCCCCAGCTCCCAGCAGCACAACTCCACATCCTGAAGGGCTCCAAGCCCTGATCTCTGACCACCAGCAGCACCTTTCCCCCAGGGAGAGGAGCAGATCCCCCTGGGATCTTGGCCCTGGGCATTGCACACACTGGGGCAGCTGAACCCTCTGGGGTAACCCCTTCTCTTTGCACATTATCACAGATATTTAGTGAGCAAAAGCCATTGTAAAATGTTGCAACACTGGTTACTGAGCATTTTAAACTTTCTCTACTAACAAACACTGACCCCCAAGAGAACACTGCATTTAACGTGAGGCCGTAGAAAAAACTTCCAAAATTAAATAAGAAAACTGAAATGATAAATATATAGTTTAAATAAAAAGGTATAAGAGCACATAGGAGAAAACTTGAAGTTTAAAGTTTTAGAATATAGTAATAGATATAAAGCAAAATAAAAAATTTAAAGCAAAAACTAATCCTTCTTCTTCACCTTCTTATTAATAAACTTAAATAGTATATAATTACATTTAAAAATCCACATTACAAACCACAATTAACTAGTTATTAAATTAAAAATACAAATAATTTAAATATAATTTCTTAATTAAACAATTTATCCTTAAAAAGGCTTATTAATTTATTTAATTTTTAATTTATTAAAGTAAAATACTATAGAACTCAGTTTACAAAACTGTCCTATAAATAAAAACTAATAAATATCTAAATCCAAACAAAAAAACACCATCTCACACACTTAATCCCAACCTAAATTTAAAAAAAACTTAAAAAATGCACAGTAAAACATTATGATTTCCTAGACCTCTCCCTTTGTCTGCCTCAGATTGCATTTGAGAAAATTAAATATATATATATATGCTTTCATATCAACAGCTCAGAGTCTTCAGGTTCTTCATTGTTTTTGGGGGCTGTTCAGGGTCTTTTTTTTGTTTAGTTTTGGTTCTTTGTTTGTTTTTTGTTTCTTTTTTTTTAAATAACTGTTAAAAACACTACAAAGCTTGCTAAATCAAGCCTGATTTGCAAGAACAGGTAAAACATGGACCCAGCACCTCCTCAAGGTCTCCAGTGATTTCCAGTGCTTACTGTTTTGAAGCATAAGTCTGGGAAAATCTTGTGAATATACACTGGATAGAGACTCATCTGCTGAAATACTCTTCAGCTTAATTCTGCCTGCCTCCTTTCAGTTTTAATAACTGATTATCTTCCTAAATATACAGTGCAGATTAATTGACTCTGTGTTTTAGCTACAAAAACCAGAGGGATAATCAATACCCTTTATCCAATTTATTAGGCATGCATGACATTTAGGCAATTAGAAAGCAAAACATAAGGATCAAAAGAGCAGAATAGTATATTATTAACAGTGAAAGGGACTTTGTTTTCTTTCCCAAGTGAAGTGGTATTAAAATAGCTTAAAAGATGTAAAAATAGAAAATTTGGCAGATGCATTTTGCCCTTGGTGCACTGTGGAATCCCTGGGCTTTTGAGGCCTTAAAAAAGTTTACTATTATAATTGAAGGCTCTTATTCCACACTGAATAGGAAAAAAAACCATGAAAACAATTTGGAAAACTTTATGCTAATAAATAAGACAAAGTATTCTTACTCCTGCAGTTTGCAGTCCAACTGAGAGTCCTATTGCACACATTTGGGGGTATTTTTGCCTTTTCCTCGATTCTTAGCTGTTCAAACTATTGTAACATCCATTTTTACACATGGAGCATCTTCTACTGCCATTGATTCCTCATGGATAATGTTTTTTTTTGTCCATCATCCATTGCTAGCATTGGCCACAAAGAAGTGCAAAACCCCCAGCTATGGCTGCTGCAGGTGAGCTGATTGTTGCCTTGATCTGACACCGCTTTGTGCCACTCAGCTGCTCATGCTTGATGCTGCAAAGTAAAATACCACTAAATAACAAAAATAAATAAACTATGTCCCTTCTCTGGGCCTCCTTTTTTGCCCACATCTTGTGTTCCCATGGCCCTTCCCCTCATAGCCTGCTGTACAGTGAGCCATTGTGTGCTGGTAAACCCAGGTGGGGCTCTCACCAGCTTTGTCCCTGGCATGTAGCCCCTCCCAGGCTTTAATTAGGGTTAATGCAAACCTAGTGAGCTCTTGCTTCCCAGGAAAACCACAGAATTCACCCAGTTGTTCATATCCAACACTTGGTGTCGAGCCTGTGACACCAACCCTCAGCAAACAGCTCTGGGCAGCTGCTGCTGGTCCCTGTGGTTATGCGAGTTCCACATGGGCTGGATTCCTGTGATGTAACAAAATACAGTGAAAATTACAAGCATTTCACTGGAGAAGCATCAAACTGCAGTTTGGTTTCACTTTCTACACTGACAAATTGGGAGTTTTGTTTGGGCTTGCTCAATGCTGGAGCAGTAAGGAACACTTCTGCTTGTTCCAGCTTCTGTTTGCCAGAGAGGAAATATCCCTAACATCCAACATGTGTGTGTCAGCCCTCACATTGCCCTGAGCATTTCAGCAGAGAAACGCCCATGTCTGTGATATTGGTGTCTTGTGAAGGTTGATCTAGAACAGAGATTAGAAAGAACTAAAGAATAAAGCAGGGATTTATTAAAAGGACCTCCTCCATGGATCCACCTTGGGCAGCACAAGAGCCCAGCCAGGGCTGCACCCAAGATGAACCAAAATACACAGCCTCTCACTTTTATAAATTCTGCGCCATTTGCATATTTGAGTTAATTGTCCCATTCCAGCTTTAGCCCATGAAGTCCCATCCTGCTTGTTTTTCTCTCTTCAGTCCATGTTGTTTATGTTCTTGGGCCTGAAATTTGGATCATTTGTCCCTGAGCCTGAGATTTGGATCATTTGTCCTTGGTCCCCAGCTAGAGAAGGAATTGTTTTGTCACCCTACTCTGTGAAGAGAGCTCACCATTCCCTAATATGAAACTCAGAGCCACGCACTAAAGCTTGAAAAATACCAAAGCTAAAACCTGAGGCATCAATATTTCTGCAAACACAGAGCCTCCAAAAGTCTCTGCCTATCTGGCTTTATTTGGATCGGCTTCCCTCATGGAGGTGGAGCGACTTGGGTTTGCCTATCTTACCTCACTGCACTTTGCACTCCAAACACCAGGTAAAGCTAGTAGGTCAGAGTGACTCCTCCCTCACAACCATGCCAGGATACCCAGACTACTAAAAGTAGATAAACAAGCAGAGCAAACACAAGTGCAGCCCTAGGTTCAGTCGATAGCCTGGTACCTGTCTAATCACCCCATGTCTGTTAGCCTGAATAACTGAGGGGCTCAGCAGCCTTTCAAACTGGAGATTCAGCATCTCTGCTAGCCCTACCCAGACACTGTCCTGCCTGAAAGACTTCCTTCCTGCTGGAATACCTTTGGAATTTGGATTTCTGCTGTAAATCTGGAAATTGCTGACAGCTCCCTGGGTACTGAGCAGTGATTTCCTCTCTGCCCCTGGGAGTGTGAAAGCTGAAAATCTTTAGCTCCTTTCTTTTTTGGCTTGCTGAGGCCATGGCTGCTTCCTATCCCACCTGGGCAGGCCCTTTTTTCTGGTTCATTGGTACATGCACCCTGGCACTGGTGACACAGGATCACTGCAAGGACTGGGACTGCAGCAATGCTGCAATTTCTTCACATGTGACATCCTTGTGACAGACTGAAGCCTGGCATGAGCTTTAGGGGTGCACAACCCTGTATAATTAAAAACCTTTAACATTTTCAGATGTTCTGAAAGACGGCGTTCTGCTTCTCCAAGTAGTTTTTTTTATACTTCTGTCACACAGTACCACAGGTGGTCAAATGCAATTGTGTAACTACTACTCATTTCTGTGAGGTTATGCTTTAATGTCTCCATATCTCAGTGCTACTCTGAAAGTAAAATGTTATCTACTAGTTCAGAAGAAAAAAAATCCCCACGATTTGCAGGTGAATGACAGTTGAATTGACTTTCAAATTCTTGACTTACAAGTGCAAATAACTTTTAATTAAGTTTAAATACATTTTGCCTCTTCTGTGTTCCACTCACTCCTTCCAGAACCAAGCAGCTGCATATGTGATATTGTCAGGACTCATCCCCATAAGGGCCACCAATTGACAGTGGATGGGAACCGACTGTCAACATTAGTTTGTTATTTTACAGTAAAACTTTCATACCTTCTCTCTGTGAGCTCTCACAGGCAGCTCCTTGCAATGGTGACTCCTTACTGTCCATCTCACAGCCATCTGACCCTTCCTCCTCCTCACAACACATCCAATAACCCCAGATCCCCCCCAAACCAGCTAACCCATTCTTTTATAACACCCATCCTCACTGGCCACAGCTGTGACCTGTTAAGGGCAGGGCTGTTCCTGTTCCTTGATAATTAGTACAGCTGAAACCCCTCAGGGGCGAGATTGCCTTCAGCACTATCCCTGTTCTCCTACAATCCATCCTCCCACGTGATGTCCCCTGTAATATTTTATTTCTGCTGTTTACAAGGCTGCAGCTTTCAGGGCTGGTTGCATTGAAAATGTCTTAGGCATTACAGAGAGCAAAAAACAAAACAAAACCAAAAAAAAGCCTCAGCATGTTTAGTGGAGTTTAGAGGAAGTTTTGATATCAACTCACTGTGGATAGCATGCAGATGAAAAGAATCTGATAGATTCATTAGACACACTGAAATCTCCCTATACACTGATTTTGCTGGTGCAACTCATTTCATACAACTCAAGACTGTAGCTCTTTCAATGCAGGGCCTTCTCTAATCAAGTCATATACAGTGCTCAAATTCTAGGAGTACCAAGGCACTTCATCCAACAAAACATTAATATTAGGGGTGGGCAGAATTCTGATGATTCATCATTAAAAAAAAAAAATTGAATCACAATAAATATTCCAGCCCATGAATCACAACCAGGTCTTTCTTTTCCCTAAAAGCCTCAAATGCAAGATGGAGGCAATATGTTAAATGATGTATTAACATGAGGTACTGCTGGCTCTTACATCATTTTTAAATACCTGCAAAAAGGAAAAAAAAAGCTCCCTACACTTAAACTTCTTTTGCTTTCAAGTTAAAGCTACTGTCATTTTTTTGTGACCAGAAAACAAGTGGCAATTCAGGCTGATGGCACTCAGTGCTAAATAACTTTTTTGGCCATCTGAAATAGTGAATTTCCCTCAGCAGAAAGTAATAGGCTGTGTCAACACAACGAGCCTAACCAGTCTGGGCAATCTGCTTATTGATGTGATCTATTGCTAGTCAATGAAGGCTGAACTTTTTTGTGAAACACTGCAGTCTGCACTCCTAGAGCACTGCTGGACTGCAATTCAGGTACTTATCTTCAGAAAAATACAGAAATTTAAAATAGCTCAGTTTTATTTTGTGTCAAAGAAAACCACATTTTGCTACTTAGCCACTGGAGCCATGCTCTGTCCTGCTCAGCTTGACAGCAACAATAAGTGGTTTTCTAAGACACATAGAAATTTCAATTACTTTTATTGTAAGTATTCATGCAATTTACTCCTGTTCTTTCTGGATTTTGCAATAGACACTCTGAGCTGTCAGCAAAACAAAATGTTCAGGCATGTCATAACGAGAGATTTTTGTTATCTTAGAGGTAGCACACTCTGAGCTATCTCTTTCATTCAGGTCTTTTATCAAGACTGAATATTTATAAACTCTTGTATAGCTCAGCAAAAAGAAAAAGTGAAAAGGTACCAGTCATTTGATCTCAGTTTAGCCTTAATTACATAATGACCCTTTATTCTTACCATGCACCAGACACTGGGGATGGAACATTACCAGTATCCATAAAAATGTTTACTCATTTTTCACAGCCACAATGCCTTTTCCACATAGCAGCCATACAGGAATTTTTACTGTGTGTAGACATTTTGGAGGATGGTGTTGATAGTGATACTGAGAATTAGATTATGCTGTGGTCTGCTAATGATCTGTCTTCCAGTTTTCAAACACTCTTTGCAGTGTCTCATTTAAATACATGGCTCAAACATTCTTGCACAGGTGGGTGTTAAGATGCTGGATCCCAATTTCAAAAATAGAAATGCTGAACAAGATAAGCCTATTGTACAATCTTGGTGCTGCCAGTGGCATGCTGGGGTTTAAATTTGAGCTGCTTGTAGCTATCATGATGTTTTTTTCCTTTTATTTGCTGTATTTTCTTTGGTTTTAAGAGTGCGTGGGTGCGTAGATAACAATGATTTTGAGCTCAGATTTAATTCTGTTTCTTAACAGTTTGGGAAATATACCCTGAGACTTCAGGTACAACTCTTACTCTCCCTTATTTTTGATTTTTTTTATGAAACTAAAAGCAAACAGCATTTTCAGCTACTCCAAAACATCTCTTTGTTTGAAGATGTCTTGCACAGCAACTTTAACAGTTACATCTGATGGGGTATGTGGATGGGACTAAATTACTGAAACTGAGGATTCTCTCTGGATGTTTTTCACAGCCTATTCTGGTTTGTTGATGATTTTACAAAAAAACAAAGCATCCTATCCTGTTTTGGAATGGAGAGGAAAAAAAAAAGCAACCCCAAACCCAGAAACAACAAAAAAACTCCATAACAAAACAGAACAGAGCACCACCAAAAAACCCCAAATCAAATTGCAACTTGAAACAAAAAGAATAACACTGTATTCATGTAAATTTTTGGGCATCCTGAGAGGAAACTTTGGATTTCTGAGCACACTCCAAACAGGATTCTCATCTGGTTTTGTAAAGGTAGATTTGCTTTGAATGTAGTTTTCAGTCATTCAGAATATCTGTGGTTCACAGGATGTGGGTGGTACTCGGTCAGCCAAGAAGAAAGCTGGTGCTCAAGCTTTGTAACAGCTTGTTTGCTTTTGAATAATGCTTGTAAGTTGTGTTTCTTATAAGAAAATTTTATTGGTTTTTTTTGGTTTTGCTGAAAGGGGCACAGTTGAAAAATCCCCTGATTTTATAGAGCAGGTTCTTGGCTTTATGGGACCCTGGAGGAGTATCCTAAATTATCTCTGTCTTTCTGAGTCAAATAGAAGATCCAAAAGAACTGGTTACATACCAACCCCTAACTCCCATACCTCCTCCACCCCCAGTCTGTATTCTCCAGTCTTTGTGCAGAATTATCCCCTTTCATTTACAAATGATCAGCAAGTCAGTGTCCCCAGATGGTGCCTGGTGCAATTTAATTTGCATATGAAGTTCTTACACCCTAATGAAAGGTTCTGCTTCTTTTTATAACAATTTTTAAGAGTTTATACCTGCTTTTCTTTCCTTCCTATCATTTAATTTCCTTCTAATGACAAAAACACATTTTCTTCCAGGTGGGAGAGATACTCAGGTCTGTAAGGTAGGTGTGCTGAGCAGGGAAATCAGAGCGAGGGTAGTGCAGAGCACAGAAAATTCTTGGTTTTGAAAGGAAAGGTGTTAGGTGAGGCCTTGAGCTGCTTTGGCAGTATTTGAAGGCTGCTGAGCTGGGAGCTGTGCCTGTGAAGTGGTGGCTGGGTGGCCCTGGTGCTGCTTTCAGGGGTGACAGGGTAATGGGGAGCAATGAGCAGGGCAAGGTCTCGGAGCACTGCTGTGAAACCACTTTGCCCATTCAGCACTCCAGCCTCCTGCAGGACCCTCCCTCTGACTCTGCTTTTCCAGATGTTACCAGAGGATCTGCCAATTTGCAGAGAAACTGAACAGTTTCCTTTTTACCTCCACTCGTGCAGGGTGAAGAATTTCCCCCTAATATTAAATGATTGAAATGAATTTAGTCATCTTTGCCTTCTCTTGAAATAACAATTTCTGCAACCTATTCATTGGGGGAAGGAAAAAAAAAAAGCAGCTGCTGGTGACTAATGTTGATTGTACTGTGAGGTTTTCAGCAGATAATTATATTTAAGTATGTGGGTTTAAGACTAAATAATTGACGCAAATTAATGCAAACTAATAGAGTTATTTCTAGATGGAAGTAATTTCTTGAGGGAAGTACTGTGGCAGTTGTTTCTTTGATTGCTTCTCTTGTTTGCTTGAGACCATATTTTATACTGTGACACTAAGTAAAAATTAATTGGTGGAAAAAAGGTGTGAAACTGAGACTGATTTTATTTTTTGGAATTCCAACACAGTCTTCCTCAGACTTACTTTAGTCCAAAAGAAGAATCAGGGCTTTTGTCTTCACATCAAAGCAATTTCTGAACCTGATATTTCACTTTGCAAAGGAGTTCTTGATATACCATGTGGGATTACAAAGAGCAAAGATGAAAAGCTGTGCATCTAAGCCTCTATAATTGCCACCTATGAACTGATGTGTATTCTGGAGCTGCAATGGCTTGGACAGTGACCATATTAAACTTCTCCCCTTGGATTAGTTAACAGAAAAACAAATGAAACACAAGCCAGTTGTTGTGGAGTGATACGGGCCATGAGGGCAGGGTCTGTGTAAGATGTGTCAAAATGCCACCTCAAGACAGCAATTCTGGTGTTTGCTGCAGAAAGAATTTAATGAAGAATAAAAGAAATGGGCTCTCCTTGTACCAAAGAATAGCTGCAAGTGGTAGGAAACACCCTGGCTTGTTTTAGCTGCTGGCAAAAATAGAATTGTTCAAGAAATTGAGAAAACTTTCCAAGTCCAGTTGATTTTATTTTAAATATTTGAGGGTTTTTTTGTCCTTCATGTATACCTAAAGATACCCTAGGCAAAACCTAAGAAACCAACAAATTCTCATGCTCTTTAGGTTTGAAAAATGAGTACAATATATGCAAGATTTTGATTTAACCCCTAGAAGCCCACACATTTTCAGTTCACACTAATGATCTTTCCAGAATGTCTCTGCCTGAGCTTGAGCTGTAGGTGCAGAGTTTGGTGAACCAAATGCAAAAATTTATGATAATGAAACAGTGAAACTGAAAAGAAAAAAAAAACCCAACAAACAAAACATCAAGAAGCCACTGGAAGTGTGAGATGAGAAATCTTTTTGTTACAATGACCTTGTAAATAAAACACCCCGTGGATGCATTGGAAGGATAGATAAAAAAAAATCACTAATAATTGTTAAAACCAAAACAGAAGCTTGCAGAATTATTGGAATTGTGCCTGGAGTTAGGAGAGATCAAAGGTTTAGGCAATCTAGGCTAGCTAACACGGAAAAGTCATGGGTTTAATGTCAGTCAATCATTATATGTTAGTTCCAGTACATCTGCTTCAAGAGATGCATCCATCCAGACACCCTTCAAAAAGGAGTTGAAGATTTAAAGCTCCTTCTGCAAAGAGAAAATTCACTTTCCCCCCTCTCCCAAAAGCTTTTTGTGGTTCTAAAGCTCCAAAGACCACCATTAACTCTCCCAAGGCTCAATGGAGGCTGGCAATATTATACAAAAAAAATCAGAAAATATAGAAAAATTGTACCATGAACCTACAGGCTAAATTGTGGAGTGGTTTGAACTTGTGACACTGCCTGGGTCTGTACTCACCCAAAGCGATTGTGGGAGGCTTGACTTGAAATTTGCCTTTCCAAGGACTCAGGAATCTTATCTTCCTTTGTGGCAGGTGCCTTCAGGGCAGAGATCAGAACCAGAGCTCAGTGGGCAGGTGGGACAGCCTGAGCTCCCAAACCCTTTCACACTGCACGTGACTACTTCTTTTTTTGATATTGCTGCAGAGTCCTCCATAAGCCAAGGCTTTTCCCGGTAATTACAGGGAATCCTCTCCAGAGCTGGCCCCGGGGGTACTTTAGAGCTCATCTCTAGACAGGTACAATTTTGGCTTTGACAGCATTTCTGGAGCATTAACCACAGCAAAGCAGACATATCCATAAGGCTGGATTTTCAGAGGGAGAGAGCAAGAAATGTCAGAAACACCAAAAAATTGGAGTGAAAATAGATGCTCCTGTCTGAATTGCTAGAAGACTACTACGGTAAAGATAGAAAATAGAAAGTTCTGGTTTGGCACAGTTGTTACAAATTGTGCTAATAAGAAATACCCCTAATAATTCCAGATTAATGGAAGGCGAATTGATTTTTAAAATTTTGGTTGCACCAAAGAGGTTTTGTGCTTTGCTGCCCTGAGCAAACTTGAAGCAGTGACAGGTATTTAAATGAAGAAGCAAAAACTTTAATAAAAAGAAAGGCATTCTGTTCTACTTGGAATAAAGACTGAAAATATTTTATATTCTTCACTTTTTTTTTGCTTATGTTCCTTATGGATATATAATTGACATCACAGGGCTTTTTTTATATACTTCTTTGAATACTAAGCCTTCTCAAATGTGAGCCACGACACTGAAGTGGATATCCCCTGCAGAAAAGCATAAACCTGATAGTTTTACTGTTGTATTGTAAAATATTACAGGATCTAGCAGGTTTATTATTCTCTAGATAAACTTTGGAGAGTAAGAAGGTATGGCAATTCCTGGAAAATCTTCAGGAAGGAAAACTTACCCCTGTCTCAGTAGTGTGAGTGGTCAAAAGGAAAGGAGATTTTCCCTGTGGATAAAATGGAATATTTAAAGCCTAAAGAAATTTCTAAACTGGTTGAGTCTAGCATAGGAAATTATTGATTTTTTTCAGCTTCTGATACAGGCAGTGCCTGGGACTGTAGCTGTGCAATGAAGT
Source organism: Chloebia gouldiae (assembly GCA_003676055.1). NCBI lineage: Eukaryota > Metazoa > Chordata > Aves > Passeriformes > Passeridae > Chloebia > Chloebia gouldiae. The sequence continues at coordinate 2,466,295 of QUSF01000021.1, forward strand.
CATTGGGCACAAGAAGCTTTTGGGTGATGCTCAGACTACTCCTTGCCTAGAAAAAAAAAATACCCATGGTGAGACTTTTAAGATGAAAAACTAAAACCCCCACATAGAGGATAAATCCCAGATAAATCCTGCTCCCTCCTGAGTAAAGGGATGGAGGAGTGGATGTTGTGGGCAAGGCTGGGGATGGATGAGCACAGCTTGCCCACTTCTGGCTGTGTCTGACACCTGTGGCAGCCTTTTCCCTTGCAGCAGGGACCGTGAAGCAGAGCTGAAGGAAGGAGGTGTTTGCTGCACCAGACATCTCTGCTAACAGGGTTTTCCCTCTGCCTTAGTCTCCTGCCATAGGAAGGAACCTGCTGACAGAGATAACTCCCTCCCTTCTCCTCCCTCTTTCTTCGTGAGCTGCACATGAGCAGCTGTGGGGTGAAGCTTCCTTTGAAAATCCACAGTAGGACCAGAAAAGTGGGCTGAAATTCTCCCTTCCTTTCAGTCAATACTTCAAAATAAAACCTAAGAAAAAGGTAGTGCTTAAAAGCAAGAGTCTACTTCCCAGCACCTCCCAGGGGCAAGACTGATGTGCTATTTTCCTGCTGCCTGGAACTACCTTGTGGCTTTTTAAAAGTGTTGGTTTTCAGGATGCTGCTGACTTTTTGCCATGCTAGTTGTTCTAATTGCTATTGTGAAATACCTCACATTTTACATGCAGCACACTGGCAACTAGAATGTGCAACAGATTAGAAGGAGAGGTGCTTAGGAGTTACAGAGCTTTACTTCTCATAACCAAGTCCTTTATTTGACAGGGATTCTTTATCTTACTGGATCTCATCTCTTAGCTCTGGAAAAGATCAAACCAGCATGTTAATAAATGCTCACAAATTCATGCAAAAATTGCATTTGCACCCTCCACAAGACAATGCCCTCCTAGGAAAATCACCACTGGTTTTGGAAAGTTAAATTACAGCCCTCATCATAAGCATTTATTTCTGAGCCAATGATTATGCCAGCAGAAGTTATAACCATTTAGGTATGAAGGCCTGTAGCCAAAATGTTGGTGCTACTCTTATTGTTGTGTGACCTTTCCTATGTTTCCAAGAAAGCTTTGCTGTGCTGAGAAGAATCTCCTGACCTAAGCTTTTGAAAAGATTGGCAGACTCTTCTGAGTGGGAGGCTGCATGAGAGCAAAGGATAAATATTTGCAATACAATGGAGATAAAGAGGAGGCTGGAAATGTTACTGCAGCATCAAGGCTTTATTTTACTTTTGAATTTGGGTAAGTGCCAAAAGGACTAAATCAGCACACTGGAAAATGCAAGAATGAACCCTCTTGAAAGAAAAAGATAAGCTACTAGAATCAGGAGTACAAATTTTCTTCTGAATATGACTCTTGGAATATTTTCACATCTGAACCTTAAGTAATACTAATGGAAAAAAGTATTGTGTTATTATTTCCAGCCGATATATATCTGCCTTTATAATTTACATAAGTCTTGTAGTAGAATATTAACTTCCATTATTTATGAATCTATTGAACTTTGTGAGGATGTACTGACAGTTGAAGGATTATAATTTTAAAGGCAGTTCAGTTCACATCATAAATATCCTAAAAGGTCACATACTACCTTACAGTATCTTCTGAAGGACAAGGAGCTTAAAGTCAGAGTGGTTTCTGTCAGTTCAGAAAAAGTTCCATCAACATTATAATTTTAGGAATCAACATGTACCAATTGATCACCCTGTGGGAATATTTTTCCACATGTTTCTGTGAGAATGCTGAGCTCCCATGGAGTCACTCTTTGGAGTCCCTCCTCTTGGTTCTTACCAGACCTCCTCATTCTGGGGTTAAAGAACAAAGGGAAATCCCAGTGTTAATGCAATGTGGACGTTGCAATACCAACATCAGCTGCATCCTTAGCATATCTTTCTCTTACATCTACTCACCCTGAAGTACCAGAAATAAAGAAAAAGGCACTCAGTATTTTTTTGGCAGCTAGGTCAGCTTAAAGGGCCACTGACTGGAGTAGTATGATTTAATATGTAGGACCACACAATTATAGAAGGTCCTCACTTGGAATGAATGAACAATGATCATTGAATCCAGCTCCTGGCTGTGTCCAGGACACCCCAAGAATCACACCATGAGCCTGAGAGCATTCTCCAAACACTTCTTGAGCTCTGGCAGGTTTGGGGCTGTGACCACTTCCCTGTGGAACCAGTTCCAGTGCCAAACCACCCTCTGGGTGAAGAGCCTTTTCCCAAAATCCAACCTAAACCACCCCTGGCACAGCTGCATGTCATTAGTAACTGTTAATTTCCTGCTTCTTGATGATCGAAAGGCAAATAGTGACATCATTTCCAATTACCTCGTTTCAAGAGAGGGGAAAATAAAGCATTTATTAACTCCCTGTAATAAAACCAATGAATAGATCACAGTGAAAAAAATTGGAGTATTTCATTGCATTAAAATATGTGCCTGTAAAATTTCTTGTTAACTCTGTTTTATACTCTTGAGTTATCTGTCATAATAAAAAGTACCGGGACAGATTTATAAGAACTTTTCATTATTAAAATGCAAAGGAGACTGACAAATATAAACTGATGCTCTTTGGCTGGAATACCAAGTTTTTCCAAGGGAGTTTTAAACAGCCTCTTACATTCACATTCATTGGCAGCAACAAAGAAGAGGGCCCAATATCTATATGAGTCATATACAGATTTATTTTTGTTCACTACTGAGTGAAAGACAGAAAACACCCTATTTTTTTTTTTTATTTAAACAGTTCCTAAATGTGAGTCTCTCACACTGTATCCCTATTTCATCCAGCTTAAAGGACTGGGGAGAACAAAGCAGTAGGTGCTGACAGTCTGTGTGCTAACAGAGCTGGCATCAAGTGGAGAGCCTTTTTTATACTGCCTGCCTTAAAACAAACTCACCTACTCAAATATGGGGAGCTGAAGTATCCCTGTTCATGAAAAGAATTGGCAAAATTCTTTCTTAAGCAGATAAATACCATGATTATTTTAGTGTTTTCATTCTTATGCCAAAGACAAATTGCTTTTGTGTTTTTAGGAGCAAAACACATGCACAATTGCAAGGTTTCTAGTTTGGGATTAACTAAAATAAAATATAAAAACAAAGAATATTATAAAATATAAATATAAAGAATATAATATTATATAAATATAAAAATATAATAAAACATAAATAGAAATAATTGCCTGGAATATAAATGTTCCAGAAAAAAAAAAAAAGCCTGTGGCTTTCATTTTTTACCTCTCATAATGGAAAATAAGCCCCAGCCATCAGTGGGTTCTCAGAGGTGACAGCATAAACTTCTTGGGCTGAAGGAAAAAAGGAGATCGAGACAGGGCTGTCCAATGAAACTGCCAAGAAATGTAGGTAAATAAACTCCAGAAATCAAGATGGAGCCACAGGATCAGGTTACCACCCTGAGCACTTTCCTTGGGAAGCAGTGTGTGATACAAGCCCTCAGCTCCTGTTGGAAATGTGTGCTTCTGACTGCTCTTAACTATTTCAGAATCAGGATTACACCCACCAGCTTCAGGGAGGCTGCTTGTTAGATAAAGGATGACAAATCCTGTCCTGAAGTGGTAGACTCTCGTGATGAATGTGCATCCTAATTCTCAATGACATTTAAGTGAGTGAAACATATGTACAGAGAGAATAAAATGCCAAAATGTGTTGCTTCGCCAAGTTGCCACAGTTGGAAGCTTTCAGTAAATTTCCAATGTGTTTGTTGATAAATCCTTCATTTTGAATAAAACATTATTTCATTTTTAGAGTAGATTTAGAGTGTCAGGTCCTTAAAGGCTAAGCATACCTTGGTTGGTTTGCAACATCTGTGAGAAAGAAATTCCTTCACTTTTTCCCTAGATATCTGTAAGAAGTCTGAATTTTCTAGTAGCTAACTTAGTTGTTATACAGATGTAAATTTTTAAAAGCTCAGAGGCAAATATCAGTTCAAAGGTCCTAAATGTTTATTGCTAGAAGTAGAAATGAGCTTGGTTAATTGTTAAACAACGAGCAATTTCCTGGGTGATTCAATACATCACAGGAGATGGGTAGCCCTGATTAGGACCTCAGAAATTATTGAACAGGATAGATTACAAAAACAAGCTTAAAATGCAAAGAACACAAGAGATGAATTAGTTTAGCATAAATACTATTATCTTCAAATTCCATTAGAAGGTGTTTTTTTTTGGTGTCACTCTACAGCACATTTCAAAGCTTGCTGAATTTATGGAAAATACAGTGAGATGGCAGCGAATATCTGGAATTAAACCAGGATATTAATTAATTATTTAATTTTGCACTAGTCAAGAGAGAGATCTATGCACTCCAATTAAAATTTAATACTGTAGAACAGCAACAAACAATTTTAATTAGCATTAGATTGCTCCATAATGCTAGTTAACATGAGAGCAGCCAATTCACATCCATAACAAGTGATTCTGTGATGCAGTTCACGTAGCACAGCAAGCCCTGAACTAACAATGCTGTAGCTGTGTCTTCTGTCAGAAACCTTGTAGAAATCAGGAATGGAAGTCACAATATTTGGAAAATGACAGTGTTCTTTCCCCAGGTAAAGAATTCATTTCCACGTGCACCTGTTAACCTCTCACCCTGTGAATCTCAGGGCTGCATCAGCCCAGCCTGCCAAGTCCATCTGACAGGTACCTGGGATGGAAGGGACAGAGCCAACAGCTCCCAGCAAGGGCCTCTGCGTGCTCTCTGACCACAGCTGCTGCCAGATGTCCATACAAGCTGTAAACACACAGAAAATATACAGTTTATATTGCAGAATATTCCCAGTATCCACCACTGCAACTCAAGAGCTGCTTATTGGTTAAAGTTAGCAGAATCCAGATCCGCGCCTGGATGTTGGCCGAATCATCTGACAGTTTTTGGAATCATCCTTAAAATATTGCTCCTTTCAAATCCTGAGCAGAGGACCTCTTGATGCTCTGAGGCAAACCCCACTGTCCTGTGGGATCACTGTCCTGGGATCCTTTTCTTCTGTCACCTCATTCCCGAGGTCACTCCCTGCACGTTTTTTTTACTTTTGTGCATCCCTACAAATTGTTTGTGACTGCTGCTTCCTTCTCCTTTGCACTAGCAATATTTCTAACAATAAGCAGTTCTTGTATTTTCTGTCCAGCAGGTATCTCTATGATACCCCAGTTTAGACATTGCCTCTGCCACCTGATGAAAAATCTTGAAGTTGCAAGGAAAATTACTTTAAGGGGCTGGGAGCTTGGAGTGGCTTTCTTACCATTGTTTTTGTAAAGCTTGAAAATCTGTAGCATCTCCAACCAAGTGAAGGCTCAGCCTGATGGAAAACTGAATATTTTTTCTGCAGAAGCTTATAGAAATTAATTGTAGGTAATATAGCTACAGAAGGGAAATCAAAGTATTTGAAATGGGGCACTGGCAAAACATTTTTTTTAATGCAATGTGGCTGCTATAGGTTATTTAAAAATGTCTTGTAAACCAGAAAACTCCTAAATTGTAAATAGATTAATCACAGTGTCCAATTTATCCAAAATATCCCATTAATACTGTGTTATTTTAAACAGATGTAATCACTTCTCAACTACATATATATTTTCTTTTTGATATCCTTGCCAACATAAATCTCATTAGCATTTAATTCACCAATGTGACTGAAAAAAGCTGGATGTTTGCATTACTGAAGGAGATGTTAGTTAATGTAGCAGATCCAGAAGATCCTTGTAAAATTCATGCATTGAATGAGCAGATGAAAGGCAGTTTTACCAAATACACATTAAATCATTAATCAAAATAAAGCTAAAATCCATGGCAAATTTTAATGTATGTAAGGAGTGATGAGTTGTGGTGATATTCTTAAATATTTAAGAATGTTTTGTGGTTTCTTTCTAGCCAGAGATTAAATTGCTCTGGAGTAGTTTCATCTACTACTCTGAAATAAACTCCATTACACTGAATATTCTGGTTTGCTCCACAAGCCTACATAAAACCATGCTAGATTTTAGTTAATTTAAGGCTTAATTTGTAAAACATTAGCACATAAAGGAATTTTTTTTAAGACGATCCCAATTGTCAAAAAAAAGTTTTGATTTCAAACAAGGACTTTCAGAAAGTTCAGTGTTGTCAGAACCAACGATGGTTCAAACCATTCCAATAATGACTATTTACAGAAGAGATGGAATGACTCACAAAAAGAGCTTTCAAGGCAAACTGTAGCAATACATTCCCAGAGAGTTTCTTTTCAATTGTCAGCTGCTCACTATGATCTAAAAGGGTTCAACTGCAGTGATTTGTACCACTCTCCATTTTCATCGATGCTTCACAATTCATCAGTTTCAAACCTAAATAATACTGTACCCCACTGCAAATGTTCCTCTAATCTTTCCTCCTCCAATGACCTGATCTGCAGAACTACAGGGGAAAAATCCCCACTGTTCAGCACTAAATATAAATCCTGCATGAAGCAGATGTCTTCCCTTTATCTTTTCCAATGCTTTGCTATCGCATTTAATGACCTGTCTATGATTTCCCTTATTTCCTGTCTTTTAATAATGAAAAACGAGCAGACAAATCCACTGTAATACACTGATCTCTTTGAAGTCTCCCATCTGATAATTATAGATAAAATGATCCTAAAGAATATAAAACCCCACAAGTTTAAAGGAACAAACGTGCAACGTATCTATAATATGATACTCTGTTGTACCTTGCTATTTATTATAACCTTTCTTCTTTGATTGTCATACAAAACCCCGTGACACCAATTGGTGTCAAATTGTATTATTACAATTTCATGGTGTAATTCCTGAATATTGCTGGAGTTATTTTAAATATTGAATATTTTTTGGTTCAAAATATTATTGAAAGAAGAAGAGATACATCCAGGATGCATATCTCCTTTCCCAGTGCTCACCTCTTTAACACCTGATTGATAGACTCTCCAGGCTGGATTTCCAAAAATCCAATTGAAAAAGCGAGGCAGGAATCTGAGTGTCCTACTTTCTCTGAAATCCCTGTTATTTCCTCAGTTTCATTGAAATTCTCAGCATATCCTACAGAGATTTTCAAGGTGTTGGCTTCCTTATCAATGCCAGAATTCACCACATAGCTGAGAATTATCTCCTACCCCTTGTTCTGTACAACAGCAAGTTCCACAATAGCAAATCATACTTTTATCCCTCAGCAACATCCTCTGCATATGTTAAAACTGGGCTTGAAGATTTTGCATTTCCTGGACAGAATTATGGGAAAGAAGAGATCTGGATTCCTCGTGTTCCATAAGCAGAGGGAGGGCTGCAAGGGGACTGGACTGAGAGGAGATAGAGAAAGTGTGTCTGGAATGGAAATCAATTCCTGCAGAAAACCTCACGCTCTCCCTAATCTCTCCTCTTGTTCAGAGAACAAGGCAGCTGCAGCAAGTAATTTCTAGGTCTTGCACTTGTGCAGCTCAGTATAATTTAGACATGAATTCTCTAGCTAACTTGGAAAGTTACTTTGCTTCCCATCTTCCTCACAGAGTAAAAGACTTCCCTCATGGCCAGTCTGATTCTTTCATGTTTCTGTTTAATCCTGTTGTCTCTTTTGCTCACACCACTATGATTTAATTTTCTTGATACCTTCTTCCCTGCAGGCCTGGGTGGGTGCTGAGGAACCCCTGGATCCATCTCTTCTCCAAGGTCTCCAGTCAAGGCAGGATCTCCAGCCCTGATCCAGTGTTTCTCCACTGAACCTGTGTCACTTTGTCAATGACTTTCTTGTCCTGGGATCTGAGAATGGACACAGAATTCCAGCTTTGTTGCCTGTGACACCGTGTCTCCTGGCATCTCTGAGAGTGCAAATTATTTTCTGCTGTATCAAAATGTTCTCTGAGCTATTTATTACAGCACAAAGGGGGATTACATGGCATGATGCCTTAGGTTGCAAATGGGGGTGTGTATTCTATTTGCCATCTGTTAGAGGTGGGGCAGTTATCCTCTGTTCATTGGGCAGTTTGCTTTATCTCTCCCACAGCCAATCCTCCCTCCAGGAGATATCTTCTGTTAATGGTCCATTAATTATTAATTATCTTCTGTTCATGGGCCAGTGAGCGTCCCTTCATGGCTGATAAAATTACATCAACCCATTGATGTAATTGCTCTGCCCAGGGGGAGGAGCCAAGCATTCCTGCCTGGTTATAATCTGACATTTGGAATACCACAGTAGCCTTTTCCCACTGGATTCCCAGAGGAGCAGCTTTCTTCTCCACTGTCAGCATCGGTGCTTGTCACCAATTTACAGTCGATGGGAACCAACTACCACCATCAGTTTATCATCCTACTGTAAAACTTTCATACCTTCTCTCTGAGAGTTCTCACAGGCAGCTCCTTGCAGCCCTGACTCCTTTTCCCTTTCTTCTGCATGGACAGCTGACCCTTCCTCCTCGCAGCACATCCAAGAACTCCAGCTCCCCACCAAACCAGCTAACCCACTCTTTTATAACACCCATCCTCACTGGCCACAGCTGTGACCTGTTAAGGGCAGGGCTGTTCCTATTCCTTGATAATTAGTACAGCTGCAACCCCTCAGGACCAGGCCCATCTCCCCAGCCCTGGAGCTCCAGAGGAAAACTCCCCCCTTGTGCAGGATCCCTGCTCCAGCAGAAGCACAGCTGGCACTGCAGGAGGGCTGAGCCACCCTGGGATGGGGCTGTGCCACCTCCCTGACCCACAGTGTGTAGATTATGCTGTAGATTATTCTGACTCTGTCAGGGTTTTTTTTTTTTTTATTACTGCATTTTTATTTTTTTTCTAATAAAGAACTGTTATTCCTACTCCCATATCTTTGCCTGAGAGCCCCTTTATTTCAAATAATTCAGAGAGAGGGAGTTTACATTCTCCATTTCAAGGGAGATTCCTGCCTCCCTTAGCAGACACCTGTCTTTTAAAACTGAGACACATGATTAATTAGCTCTTTAGATAACAGGTAAAATAATAGCTTTAAAATCTGGGGAAAAGCAGCCAACTTGCACAGGAAAATTTAGAACAAGTGAATCTGGTCCTTCTGCCCAACCTGAACGTGCTTTTGCCATAGTACAAGGCCTTCTGTGCTCCTGGAAGTATCTGCTCCTAGAGGATATGGAAGAAGCTCCATCTTTCAGACTGGGGAGCTGGTAGGCTGGATTGGCACTTTGGGAATGCACACCAGACAGAAGGAAAACGATCTATTTGCTGACATTTAGTCTTTGTTCATGTATTTGTTGGACTGACAAGTAGCTGTGGAATGCAGATGCATAAGGAAACCTTTTTAAAGAGAGCAATGAATCAGTGTTTGAGACTGATGTTGCTTATGATGACAACTCCCTGGATCTCCACGGCATTTCTCCTGTCAGACACTCATCTTTATGTCATGTCCCATAGCTTGTTTTCCTTTACCTCAAGTCCCCTCTTCCCTAGTTATCTTTCACTATAAAATGTTCTACTTACTCTGTTCTGTTTTTCCTCCCCTGTCACCAGAGTCCTCCCTCTCACGCAGATGCATCTTTAGCACACAAAATTTTGAAAGTGAGAGCAATAGCTTGGAGGTCAACATCAAACCATTCAATGAGCTTCCCCGAGGAGTCACTGTGAGCTGCACAAACAGAGATGCATGTGAATAAAGACCCTAATGCTTCATTACCACTGCAAAGGAATAATTGGTACTCTAATTTACATCCTCCCAACACCATCTATCTATCAGGATGTAATAAGATATTTAACATGTTTTTACTCTACATACACACATGTTTTGTACATAACAACCTGTTATCTGTCAGCTTAAACTAGCACTGTACAGTGCAATTAGATTCTTTCCCCTATAATTATCCTAACATATGTCTGGGCAACCTCAGTAAAGTCAAATAATATGCACTGGATATAAATCATGACAGAAGAAGGCCATGAACTCTTTTAGTTCAGTATTTTATATCATTTCACTTTCTTGAAACTTCAGATGCTTAAAGACAAATGGATTTTTAAAATGAAAAATCTATTCATTTTTCTAAGAGGATGGCATAATACCTACAAATTCCTTGTCTACATTCTTATTCAAAAAGGAATAAAATGAGCTATGCAGCAGGCTAGCATATGGATCAATATGTGTTTTTAATGATTCATGGGTTTATTTCCACTGAAGTCAGGAGGTGTTTTGCCACTCATTTCCAAAAGTGCAAGATTAGGTTGAAGCTGGAATTTCTATCAATCATGTCTATCCCTTCTTTAGGTTCACAAGTACTCCAGAAATATTTAAGTTCCACTACAAATGAGTAAAATTTACTCAGAAATGTGGAGTTCCCCCATAATCTGAAAGTTCTGCCATCACACAAATTCCTACCAGTTCTTCCATTCAAATCACTGCTCTTGCAAATAATATTTCTCAGTAGAATTAAAGCAGTAACTTTTTCTTTGTTCCTATTGAAATCTGGTTTTTTCATCATCACCTACAGTAAGAGTTTTGTGCCTTCTGTGTCTCTTTTGTACAAAAAAACTGCAGTGAAATACTTCTATTCTTACTAAAGGTGATGCATGGTAATTTCAGGAATAACTTAAACCAGGATATTCATGCCACCTTCCCTGGAACCTTCTACATGAGCAGAAGCTATCCTTGTCTGACATAGGTAAGCACACCAATTTTCTGTTCTGTTACTACAAATTCAGGAAAGAGAAAAATGAAATTATTCAAAGGGAGTGATTCATTAATAACATAATGAAGAATGTGCACAACTTTGAAAAACATTAGGTTGAAAGAATCTCAATTACACTAAGACTGATGGGACTGTTCTGTTCCATAGACATGCTGTAATATATTGACAAAGATCTTTTAACCCTCACTTTAGTTTTGTTATTTTTTAATTTTTTCCTACAGAGAATTTATGGTTTTTTTTAAATTACACCAACTGTAGTTTAACCACAGTGAAGGGAATCTAATGCATCCCGATTTCTCATAATATCCTTGTCTGTTAGTTGCTTAGACACCAGCAAGTAGCAAACTGTTAAATTATTTTATTTTCTTAAAAAGAAACACCTTAGTTTAATAAAAAGTAACCTTCACAAAGGCATTACTTTTGAATTTTTAGGGACTTCAGAGATTAAATAATTTAAAAAATTAGAGTATACACAGTTTTGAACTAGTTTAGCTTTGCAGACAATAGTGTATAAAACATTGAGTGCATTCAGCATGGTGCAGCATTGAGATAGGATTAGGGAAATGCTCTGGAAATTAGTGGCCATTCCCCTGGTATTTCAGATTTACATCTTAATTTCCCTTTCCTTCAGAAAACGTTCAATGTATTTCCATGTGTTTTTGTCCAGCTGACATAAGGGATTAGGGCTATTTCATGTGCACAGACATTTTTTTTTTTCTGAAACACAGCAATCTGCAGCTATTTGATAAATAGATCTGGAGGCTTTCTTGTGAAAACATTTAATTTCCATTTCCAATTTCAGATCACCTTACTGGCACTCAATTTATTCTCCTACAGTCAAGAACATTAGAAAGATCAGTTGTTTTGTCTAGACAGTAAATAATTTGGAACAGGGACTATAATTTACTCAATATTTGTATCACTTTCAAAATAATGTATTCTCAAACTGATTGACTTCTAGTCAATACCATAATATGAGTGTTAAAACAGGGTTGCATTTCATATGAAAGCACATATTAGCCAGTATTCATAGAACCCAAATTTAATTCTGTCTTGGGTGAGTATCTGCACTACAGAGTTTAAAGTTACAGTTATCAAATGTCTGAAAGGAAGCAGATCCAATACCTAGCTGGGCAGTCAAAATAGCTCAAATTGCAACTATCAGACACTTATGAAGAAATGCTCATGAATAAGCAGCAGGCTAAGAATTACTGACAGAAGCTATTCTGAGAGGAGTTATGAACAAATCCTTGGGAAAAAAAATCGTGCTCTTTCAATGACAGTTCACAAACAGAGAGCTGACATTTGGCAAACACATAATTCAACATGAATTACTCAGTCAAGACTAGTAATAACACCTAGCAATTATGTAGTCCTTTACACATTCAGTGGATTATATAAACTCTGACATTAATTAAGTTGAACTGCCTCTTCTCCTCTGCTCTTGCCCTTAAAATTCTCTTTATCAAAAAACTTGGTTTGTCACACACAGATTTTTCACACAGAATGGCTGTGTGACCAGCAAAATCTCCATCTTTATGGGCCAAAAGGAACAGGGTTAAAGTCTGAGGCAAAAACACAAGGCTGTCTTGTAAAGTTACAGTCCAGCATAAATTAGGAGTGATGCACAGTTGTGACAAGCCAAAGATGGACTTGAGATTTCTCAGTTGCTGTCCTTATTACTGGGAGGAGGAGGAGGAGGAGGATTTGTCTGCTGGGTTGGTGCCAGCTGAAACCCCAGCAGCCAAGGCAGTGATGCACAGCCCATCCTTGCAGAGAAAGAAGCAGGAAATATTTACAGTAATAATTTACCATTATTGCAGGAAATATTTCCAGGTTATTTAGTACGTGAGCTATGTGTCAAAACACTTCAGGGGGTCAGGAGACATAAAGCCTTCACATGGACTTTTTTTCCCCTTCCCTTCTCACAGCCTCCTTTCCCCCTTTACATTTAGAACTTATTCAGGAGCATATATAAAAAACAGAGTTGCACAATACCTAAGTAAAACCTACTGTGAGAAAACAGGAAGGCTAATAGGCTTGGATCCCACTCATAGCTCAAGACAGCAGTTTCTGTAATTTCTTCTAAGATTTCTGTGAAATTAATTTCCTAAATATTGTCAAATCATTTACCCTCTCTGTTCAGATGGATGAAGAATGCATGAAGTTGATTACTCTGTAACAAATATGTCCTGAAATAATATCAGGCTGCTGATAGTGGTATAATCTAAATGTTGGAACCTTGAATAGATCAGAAATTAGAAATTGTTAATACACTCAGGAGACTGCATATCAATTTATAGAGATGATAGATATTCTAAAGAGACAAAGAAAAATAAATTAGCCCCAGCATTTTTAGCTGATGGGGTTAGAAGGCAAGCTCATTAGCACATTCATAAGGCATTTGCTTATCTATACACCAGCCTTGTGTTGCTGAACAAACCTCCAGAGTATCCCCTGGTTCATTTCTCTGCTTTGTCAGTGGTGCCACATGTTTGGAGTTCAATATTGCCCTAGTTATTCAGCACTGGTGAGTAATCAGTGTGCCCAGTAGCCACTCACTCATGTGTGAGAAAATCAAATGCTTCAGAGTCTTTGATCTCATTGCATTTCACTGCTCGTGTAATTTATAGGGCTGATAATTGAAAGTGGTACTGGTTCCCTGAGTTAAATTCTCTGCTCATTTTCTAATGTGCTTTGATAAATGAAGTAGGTTGGTAAGCATAATTACAGTGCTGGATTTTGATATTTTTCTCTCTCTCTCTTTAGGGTTATATTTAGATATAGTGGCAGTACAATTTTAAAAAGAGCTTTTCCTTAACTACCATATGCTGAGTATCTCCCAAGGCTCAAGTCTTTTAGGTACAAACTCTTAGAGAACATATAAGTTTCTGACAGGCAACCACCTGTCATGTATTTTAATGTATTCTTTATAAATTGCATGGCCCTTCATGATTATAGAAAATGAACACTCAAATGAAGCTTTAAAGTTTTGCCAATAATCAATATTTCCATCTTTTCCTGAAATTCCCTGCATCTACACTACCAAACTTATCTGTGCCAGGTAGCAATCCCTGGCTCTGTGGGCTTGAGATATAACGAGAATATCTTGTGCTTTCACAGTGACATAATCAGAAAGAAAAAGGTGAAATCTGTACTGCAGCCTGCTGGAGCAGTTCCCCCAGAGCAGGATGCCAAAGGCATGCAGTGCTTGCCCTGCAGCCTGTCCTCAGGGTGTGTGCTTGTCTTTGTGGGCACAGGACCTGCTGGCATGGTGTCAGCAGTCTGTCTGGGGCTAAAGGAGCCCGTTTTGGCATTATCTATTTCATGTTTTCTGCCTGCAGTGAACCCTGGAGCAAATTAGCTTGCCAACTGTCCCTTGGCTTCCTCCTGGAGCAAAACAAGCGTGTTCAACCAGCAAGGAGCCTGGGAAGCCCTGGAATAGCTGCTCTAGGAATCAGCAGCACCCAGGCTGGGCAGCTGGCTTGCTGAGCAGCTCAGGGGCCCCTGAGGACAGCTGCCACATGCCCTTGCTATACACTCAGGGCTCTAAGTGCTTCCATGGTGGAATAGAAAATAAAATATCCCCCACATCACAGTTTCCATGACTATATGAGCTCGCAGAGCTCCCTATCCTCACGTGTAAGTTGTAAATAGCAAGCTTTTTGTCACCCTCTGTGTAAGATCCTGGGCTTAATACAGCAATTCTTATGGAAGGGCATTTCCATCTCTTTTCTGCCTGTACCATGATTCTCCATCACATATTAGTTAAGTTCAGGAGGAATTGGTGGAGTACAGGAAAGATACTCTGAAAAGATGAGCATTAGAGATCTGCCTTCCAAGAACTAATCAGGCATCACACCCTTTTTTTGGACAGCTCTTTCATTCTGCCACTTTCACAAATATTAAGAGTAATTAAAATCAGAAAAATAAAAAAAAATTGACTCCTACTCACCTGTGTTTTAAACTGCTGCTTAATGTTTACTTAATTTTTGTAATAGTATTTAGTGCATTCACTCCTTTAAATGGATCTGTAACCATAGCAACAACATCATCATCTCATAACTCATTCTTTAAAGTCACACTCTGGAAACAGCACATTGTTCCAACTTGCATTGTTTACTCTGATGCTTTGGATAACAACAGGATTGCACTTTTTCAGCTGTTGCTGGAGTTAAGTAACCCCTTCCAAGCAAAGCACCTTTCATATACCACTAAATGTCCCCCAAAACTTTTGTTGAGGCCACTCTGCATCATTCCCAAGGGGAGGAAACTAAGGCACAAGTGTATGAGCTGGATTGTCTGCTGTCAGACAGAATTTCTGGCCAAAAAGGAGAACTAGAACACATTTTCTGCACTTCCAGGTAAAACACTCACTGGTCATCAACTAAGCAGTGAGATGTCCTCAAGATCTTAAGTGGACAAAAAAGAGGAAAAAAAGAAAGGAAAAGATAAAAAAATAGGATCTTTTCCATTCAATGTCAGGCTGAAGCACAGTAATTCCAGAAGTCAGGGTGAAATACAGTTTGGGTAAGAATTCATTCCAGCATCTAGGTCATTGGCTATAAAACACACTCAGAAAGCCAGTGTGGGATTTCTTCTGCTTACACTGCTATTTGTTTACTGTAACTGTTGAATTTCAAATTTATGCTGATTCGAGAGCAGAACTTGACCTCTTGTTTTCATGCAAACCACCACATGAAAAAAAGAAAGAAGCAGTAAAAATATCTGAAAGAAGCCAAATAGTTTCTCAACAGCATGAGTTTCATAGTTCCTTGTAAGGCCTCTCAGAAGGGTAGAGTTGTGCTGCTTTTCGTGTACTATGACATATTTTTGTCCTTCTTTTTTATTGCTATTCCCATTAGAATGGAGTGGTAAACATTTTTAACAATGATATGTTTTCACCAATTATTCAACAAATATAGAGAATGTCAAGTTAGGGGAAATGAGGCATGAAGTACCACAGGCAGAGTTTGTACAAAGCACCACAGAGGCTTGAGAACAGCTGCTGAAGGCCGTTGTGCTAAAAAATTCACTTTGAAAAAGGTACACTTCTGTTCAATTGGCTAAAATGTTGCTAAAGGAACCATTCAGAAGCTTTTGTGTAAATCATTTTGAGTCCCATTGTGAAAATAATTTCATTTTAAAAATACCTAGGCAACTGAAATGCCACAAATATGACCACCTTAGGGGCCTGAAGATGTGGAAATACAATTCAGATATCGATTGCAAAGGCTGCAGGCTGTCCTTGGTTCCCTTTGCTTTGGAAACAGAGACAATGCATGATGAGCTGGCCATGGCCTCTATTCCTGTTCCCCTGCAGCCCCAGGGAACAGGAGGCAGAGAAATCCTGAGTGAAGTTAGGAAAGGAATGGTGGGAGGAAGGTGATTCAAGATTCATTTTTTGTTTCTCATTATCCTACTGTGGTTTGGCTGGTAATAAATTAAGCTAATTACCCCAAGCTGAGTCTGCCCACAACGTTATTATGGTGAGTGGTCTCTCCCTGCCCTCATCTGGCCTCCTGGACCTTTCATTATTTCATTTTCTCCCCCCTGCCCAGCTGAGGAGGGCAGTGATGGAGTGGTTTTGGTGGGCACCTGGCACCCAGCCAGAACCAACCCACCACACCACTTTAGTAAATCTCTTCCTTTCACAGAATGAATCCTTCTTTAGTGGCATTGCTTTTAATGAGACACAAGGAGCTGCTTTTATTTTCTTGTGACCAGATTTTGAAAGTAGCCCAACGATGTCATTTTTACACAAATACACCTTCTGGCCATGCTGACCATGGACTGTCAAATGCCATTTGTGATGACTCATGCACATAACTGGTTATTCTCTTGCCTGACTGTCCTTTTGATGCTCTGGCCTTTCAACTTTGTGATTTCTCTGCTCTTCTGTGTCCTTGTCTGACCCTCCCTGGCTCCAGCCTCTCTGACTCTCATATTAGGCAACCTGCTTTCCATCATTTTTATTTTTCAATTTGCTTATTTCTGCTTCTATTCCTGTATAGAGTTTGTCAGGCTCCTTTGGAGGGAAGTTAGCTTTTTTTACTGACAAGAAGCACAGTTTTAGAGCTGGGGATGCCACAGCATCTATGAGTGCTGAATAGAAAAATCAGACTCCAAAGGACCATACCATGTGATTGAGAAACACTACCTGAGCATCAAGGAAGGGAAAGAAAATCTGAAATTTGCCCTCCACCCTCTCTCTCTTATTTTTTATTTTTGTTTTGGTTTCGGGTTGTTTTTTTTTTATTTTTAATTTAAATGAAGTGTTAAAAAGAATTCCATTTAATTGAGGACAGATATCACTGTCAACAAGGAGCAGAGCACTCCAGCAGTTTCCACAGCGCTGCTCTCCAGAAGGATGGGTCGCTTTGTTTTTAGTTTTTATTTGCTGAGGGCAGGAAAAGGGGAGGTCTCAGAATCAGCCCCAGCTGGGCTGGGAGTCCCAGCCCCTTCCCAGCTCTTCCTCTGGGCCCCTTGGGTGGCCAAGCTTCAGACCATTGCCCCCAGCTTGGTGTCCAGCTTGTTTTTCCCTTGTTTCCATGCCCTCACACTTCCTGTTCCCAGCCAGAGACTCTTAGGGCTTGTGGGGACCCTTCTTCCTTATTCTCTGCCCTATTTCTTCCCTCCTGTGCCTGCTGAAAGTTCTCTGGGATCCTGTGCTGCATTAGGGCAAGATAACTCACTGCAGCTCCTTTCCTTGCATCGCTTTTCAGCCTCCTTATCCAGCAACTCCTCCCTCGTGGCAGATCCACCCTTCACAAGCATTCACACTGTGCATTTCACTTTCCCAATCAGCATAACTGGAAAATAAAAATTACCATTATCCTTATTCACTGATAGAGTTGGGTCAGGTAGCTCAGGCTGTACTTGCCATTTAGACCATGGGAGATATCTGTCTAGTATGGAAAATTTTAGCACTTTCAGTAAAAGATTGTCAGATTAAAAATCTGGTATTGGAACAGATAGTGCCTGGCAACCTTAATAATAGCCATAACAACTTTAATAATAGTAATACCACCAGCAGTCACTCATAATGTATGTGTTTTCCTTGACTGTTATGGAAGATTTCCCTGTAATATTAGTTTGAAATTATCTTATCTTTTCTCTCTATGAGTAAATTATAATTGACACTACAATTTATCATTTGAGACTAACACTGTAACCATACATGTTTTAGGAGCTGCTTTTATTCAGATCACACAGATCTGGGACAGACTCTACCCAATAGAAAAGGTCACTTAGTGTAATTTGTCTTTCAAGGTCAGCAAGACTACAGTGACCCAACCAGATCTGGTCAATCATTGAGAGACTTATTCCATAGCTCTGTTTCAAGATGTTAATGTCATTCTTGTACATTCTTCTGTTTCACCAAGCATCTCCTCTCTCTGTGCCCCTGCTTTCAGAATCAAACAGATAATTGTAGAAGAAAACAGATCACAAATGTTCTTCACCATCTCAGACAAAAAAAAAAGACTGAATACAAAATTTAAAAAAGGCAAAATCATATAGAGCACCCATTACTGACATTGAATATAGGTGGCTTGTGGCTCTAGTTTTTTGGCGTACTGACCAGAAAAATGTTAGTGTGCAATCCATGGTATTAGTGGATGTAATAACTTTTAACATTGCTTGCAGCTTAGGAGAGAGTTTCCCAGAAGTGTGCAGAAATACAGAGGCTGTGTTTACATTATCATGACCCCATTGCTTAGATAACTGGAAGGGAAATAACTTCAATACCAGTAGTGTAATATAGGAAAGTGTTTTTATCTTTAATTTACCCAGAAGGTTGGCAATAATATCTTCATAACAATGGTATTATCCACTTTACTAATGTGTAACCAAAGCCTTAGAGAATATATACCAACTGCTATAATGACTTTCCTTTCTTTTCTTCAGACATTCTTAGTCATAAAATCTCTTATATAGTTTCCCAAACCAAATTAATATTGCACTGTAGTACTGAGCATGACATAGATGTTTTCCCAGAGTAAGTCTAATTTAGCAGGAAATGTGTAGAAAAGTTTTGAGCTCTTCCTATAGGAAATTTTGCTGAAATTACTCCGCATCAATCAAAGAGAAGATACCAAAATAACTTGAATGAGCCTCCTGCTTTTTCAATGTTTGCATGTTGGGCATAAGTGATTCGCTGTCTAGTGTGCCCTGGAGAGTTATGAAAGCCAAAAAAGGAAGCCTTCTCTGTTGAAACAGCAGAGTGTTATTCATTAAAATAAAACTGCATTGAGGAAATAAAGCCTACTAATTAACATGGGGCTACTGTGAGCAGATCTATTATTTTCCAATATTAGATAATTAGCATTTTTATTACTGTACCATTATATACACACCCCTTGCTTATTTATTGAAGAGATGTAAGGGTTTTTAAACTTTCATTAATATGGTTTGATGCACCAGAGAATTGCTTTACTGGAACAAACTACTCCAAAACTCTTATTTTTTTCACCCGCTCTGAAAAGAATGAAAGGTGAAGAGCCCAATAAAGCTGAACGTGCTGTATCTTTTAATTTGCTTGTGTATCATTACTGTGACATGGCAGCGTGTGCTCCTGTCATTGTTTCACAATTCTAGTGCAAAAATAATGTAATTCCTGTGCTCTATTTCCCTGTATAAGCTCTCAGAAGGTTCATTTGCAAACCTGTCTTCAAAAGATGCTCACCAGGAGTCACAGGTTCTGTGGTACTCACACCCACTGGCACAAGTCTGTGCACTGTGAAAATGTCCTAAAAACATTGGCACAGCAAAGAAAACACATTTCAGCACAGTCTGAGAGAGACACAGAGTTCTTTAGGACTGTGTTTGATTATTCTGTGGTGTCAAAAAGGAATGATGACCCTGTTCTGCTTGTTGACTGGGAAATGTTTGATTTTTTTTAATAACTGTATGTCAGTTCTCATTGAGCAAAAAATGTTAGAACAATTGCATGGACTATGATCAGTGTTCAAAGAGTATTTGGAAATCTTCTCTGGAGTATGATATTTTTCCACAATTGGGTTGGCTGATCATCCTAGCAGCTACCTGAAATTCTGTTTAGAAGTTACAGAATATTTGGACTTGTTGAACTGTCCAGTCTCAATAGCAGCATCAACGAACATCCACGTTTGATTTTTATTGTTTTTCTTGGCTCATCTTTCCAAGCTTAGTGCAGCAACAAGGATGAGCTCTCTTCCAGTATAGTTATGTCCAGGCAGGCTAAAGCACTCCAATGAGTGCCTGCCACAAGTGGAATTTCCCTCCTTTGCAAGGTGACTCAGTTGGCAAAGACTGTCACAGCTTTAGCCTAATTTAGACATAATTAGATATAAATAGACAAAGATTCTTGACAAAGAGCACTATCTTGCAAAATAAAAGTTTAACAAGAATCTCACAGAGCATATAATTGTGGAATCCAGTCATATGGGACAGCCTTCCCCTACAATATTTAAATATTGACCTGATTTCCAAGTCCTGATAAAGCTTAAAATCATCATTATTCATGATCTCAAACAAACTTGACCCTTACCTTGCTGCAGATACAAACTCAGGTAATTCTGAAGATCCTTATCTAAAATAGAAGTGATATAATAGTTTGCAATTACAGAATTACAATTGAAATACAGAGCTTTGACACACAATTAAAACTCATTATTATAGACATATGTTATAGGCAGAATTTGATCTGTTTAAAACAGAACATGTGTGTAATTTTTATGAGGGTTTTTAAATTTTTGTCCCCAAGATGTTTTTGAAAATCTTGCCTGAAGTTAAGAAACAACCATATAAAAATAACAAAGACAACTAGCCTAATACAGCCATTAGGTCCTTTTGAATGGAGTGCCATGAGCTGGGAAAGATTTTAAAGAGATTATGGGCTGGAGATAAGAATCCCTACGTGGCAGATCCCTCTGGAGGTCATGCAAGGGAAACAAAGAAGAAGCCATGTGGCCAAAAGATGATCCCCTAACAAACAGAGGGTATGTGGGTCAGAGAAGGGGGAAGGAAGGAAGAAAGGCAAAATTGAAGGTACTCAGTCCTATTATATGACTGAGATGCTGATGCAAACAAGTGTTGGTTGTATCCCTGCGTGCAGCAGCTTTCTGATTTTTTCCTCTCAGAGTTCCATTTCCAGGAAATGGAGTTCCACCTTGCTGCTCTGTCTGCTTGTACAGCCAGAAAATGCTGGGAATTAGATAGAAAATGATCCCTCTGGTACCCATGATGGATCACACAGGGCTCAGCTGTGACAGGAGGGACAGAGTGGTTTCACTCCCCATCAGATGAAAAGTCACATGTGAAGTGTGGATCCCTCTGGGGCAATCACCCCAGAAAACATGACAGCTTTTCATCAGGAAGTCCCAAGCTAATGTTGGTGCTCTGACCACTCTCATGAACAAGGAACTGCCCCACCAGGAGGAAAATGTCATTGGAAGGAGAAGAATCAGCATTAGAGCTTTGGGGAGAGGCAGCAGATATGGCACAGAGTGACAAGGCTGTTCAAACTGAACAGATTTGGATAGTACAGGAAGAAACAGCTTTTACCAATGACATCTTGAGCTTAGAGGAAAAGAAAAATAAATTTGCAGTCTCCAGCTCCTGTGATTCTAACAAATGTGAATTCTGTCTGAAGACCTGAAATGCACTTAAATCCTTCCTAAATTAATTCTGTGAACAAACCCAGATGAAGTTCGGAGGCTTGAGAGAATGAAAATGTTCATGTTTTTTGATTTTCTTCCCACTTCCTGTGAATTTATACTGGCTGAAGTAGAACACTTGAAGTAAAACAGATTCCACAGAATAACTGGTCTGAAGGTTGGAGTGTGTTTTCTGGCTGAAAGGGCTCAGAAAACAGCAATGTTCATTCACAGAACAGTTTCTGAAATAGAAGAAAAAAGAAAAGGAAACAGTGAAGAAAGGGAAAAAATATAACAGGTTTGAAGGGCAGTGGTATATTAAAGATATGTTTACTATTTAGGTAGCCTAAATGCTTTTATAATATTTTCTGTTTCTCTGATTTTTTGCTTTGTCACAATTTTGCCTGTTTGCTATGGTGCATGGCTTTTTTCCCCAACCTGCAACTCTTGGGTCCTGGATGGAAATGATGCCTTGGCCATCACTGCTAGCACTACATTAGTCAGAAGGAAAGATAAATGCAGAAGTGTTTCCTTGCTACACTTTCCAGGTAATCCTACATTTGTCTGTAAGAAAAAAAAGATATACCAAAAAGTGAGTCAGGAGTGAAGGCAAAAAAAGAAGAAAGCAGAGAAAGAAACGCCTACATTTCTGAGAGAATCTTAGTTTTCCTGGTAATTGCACAGGAATTTTGTCCAGACCAAAAGGATCATGGGATATTTAATACATAATAACTCATGAACCCCAAAGGATATTGATGAATATGATCAGAAACACAGAATGTTGGTTGTTCCTTTTTTCTCTCTCATTGAGAATAATGTTCAAAACCACTGGACTACTTTCTAATTTGCCCTTTCCCCCCACACTTCATTTCATTTTCATTTGCTGTCATGCTGAGATCTATTTAGGGTATCTAATATAAAGTTAAAACACTATCCTAATGGAGGTAAATTTTTGGTGCAAATAAATCATAAAAGAAGCCCCAAACCTTATGATTGTTGTTATTACAAAAATATTTCTTGTTTAAAATATATTTTACTCTAACACCCAAAGTGTTATTCCTATTGGGAAATCACACTTCTGTAACCATAACTCCCAAATCAACTGCACAAGTTCCACTGAACTGCTTACACAAAATTTAAACTATTTTGTAAGATGCTGCAGGTTTTCAAAACGAGTACCATTGTTACATGCTGCTTATATGAAATTTACCAGCAATTTTGCAAAACTGATTTTGTCTCCGAGTTGTTCCCCTTTTCAAAGCCCCTGCTTAGACAAGCATTGCTAATTCCCATTTCTATCTCATCCAGAAAGAGTGGCTACAGCAGCTCAGTGATGTTCAGTGGAGAGAGCAAGGGCTCTGTCTAAAAGGGAGCTGGCTGTAGAACCTGGGATTTTGTACCTGCTCAGGATTTAGAGCTCTTTTCCCATTGCTGTCTTGATTATCAGTGCTGGGAAGCAAAGTGCTGTGTTTACACTGCTGACTGAAAACACCCTGTGTAGCTGTGAACAGTGAGGGGGAAATCAGCCTAAATGAGACTCCAACTTGTCACAGCTGGGCTCTTTCTATTCCTGAGACAACTCTTTACAGCTGGCCTGGGCAGAATCTCCATGGCAGACATAATCAAAGGGAAAACTGGAGTGTCTTTACTGCATCTCTGTGTGGCTAATGAAGCATCAGGCAGTTTTGTGCCTGAACTCTTGTGTGGAGGAGGAAACAGTGACTCCACCCTGGGAAGTTTCACCAGTGCAATTCACTGCGGCAGCTCCACTTGGCCTACACAGACACATCTTTAAAAACTTTCTTAATTAAGCCAGGCTTCATAGCTCAGTTTCTAGTGAGGCATAATTAGAGGGACTGCTGGACAGTAGGTGTGAGATGGGAATCACTGAGTCAGGTCCCAACTGAATGACATGGAAACATGACATGAAAGAGAAGAGTGCTCCCAGGGAAGGAAATGCATTTGTATTCCAACAGCACAGACAGGAAGGCAGAGTGGATCAGAAAATGGCCATGCAGAAGAAAAGCATCACTCAAGGAAAAAGGAAGTGAGTAGGTTGTCATGATGGGACTGGAAGAGACAGCTCTCTCAGGGGCTGTATGGAATATGTTTGTGAATGAGCAGGAGGCATAAGAATGCAGTGCCATGGACAAGAACTTGGATGACAAGTGAAGTGACAGTGACAGGACAGATATGAGACTGAAAGTAGCTGTAGACTGCAAGAGACAGAATTATAAAGAAAAAATTTTGAAAGGAAGAGTAGAACTTGTGTGACTTCACTTTTGCACAAACCCTTCGCCTAAACTCACAGATGCTGGACATATGAAGAAACCATTTTTAGGGGGGATTTTTTGTTTTTTTGGTTTTTTTTTGATCTGAAAAGTAGTATTTGTCTCTCAGAAAAAGAAGCAGGTAAAGTACTCCAGTGCTGATGCTTGATTGCTGAAATATCTCACTCAAGCATAGGCAGCTACACATCCTCAAGGGGAATGAGGCTGCTCTAATCTGTGACCAAGAAGTGTTCAGAAAGTTTTTTGCTACCTCTCCACATTCTTTTCAGCTGGCCTACATACAACTCTTTTTTTTGCATTGCTATATTCCTCAGTAAGCACAAGATACTCTCTAGAAGAGAGGGAAAAAATGGAACTACTGTTTAAGGAAATTAGGTTCAGGCAGAAAATACAGAAATGCCTTTTAATCTGATCATACAGACAGCAGCAAGATCTTCATGGCTGAACAGGTGGAACCAATTTGCAAAACACTTTTGAAATTGCCTGCTGTATGGTAAAGTGTTACTGGTGCCAGAACACTTCAGTAGAAATTTGAAGAACAGACTTGTTAAAATAATTTCACTCATATGTCATATACACACACATATATAAGAATTACAAACACTATTTTCTGTAGAACAGTAAAAGGAGGGAAAAAATAAATCCAGAAAGATCAGGACTCTCTCTGAGACCTAAACCTCCAGAATTTTGTGCTGACTGCAAGGCACTGAGAGGAGGGTGTGATACAAAACACCACTAAAACTCCTCACACTGTAGAAGTTTCAGCAGCTAGGGTGTGGAAGAGATTGGTTGGATTGTGCTGCTATTAAAGCAGCAGCAGTGATGTATCTTTGCCTGTACAGAGATTCATTCCCTGAAGATTATCCCAGTACCTCCATATAAATCGTGCCATGGATGTCATCACAAAGAGCAGGAGCTGTGCCCTAAGAAATGCTGCAGCTGGAGACAATAAGGTGCATTAAATAGAGGAGGTTGATTCCTGCCTGAATGACAGACATTCATCCAGCAAGAAAATGGGAGGGGTGAGGGAAAACCGGGAAAGGATGCAATTTCTCGATTTCCCTGTATACAGAATTGTTCTCATCAGTTTCTGCAGGCATTCCTGAAGTTAATGACTGTCATTTCCACCATCTACCTGTGAAGAAGACAGAAAATTGGACTTTCAGTAAAGGAGGAAAGGCCCTCCTACTGTCATTTTAGGGTGTCTGCACAACAGAGGCATCCTTTACCATTAGACATGAAAAAAGTCATTGCTGAAACCCCTATTAAAGAAAGATGTCTGCAGATACAGATACAAGCTCAGGGACACCTTTCCCAGTCAGGACAGTATTCTGGAAGAGTAGGAAAGGTGACCAGAAATAAACAGTCCAGTTTCCAGTGGTACAGGTCAACAGAAATTGGCTTCACCCCGAGGTAAGATGAAGGAATGGTGGTTTCTAAGGCAGGATTGGCTTGTTTGAGTTTTCACTGTAAACATAACAGTGTGGTCTTATGGAACTGTAAACCTACAGCTGCATTTCAGACACTAAACAAAGTGGTGCAGAGAGAAAATAAAGAAAATCAGCTGCCAGATTAGAATTATGTGAATTTTGCTTTGTTCAGTTTTTTCTTTAGAACTTTAAATCACTGTACTTAGTATTAAAACATATCAGTTCAAGCAGCTAATTATATCCTATGAGATTTTAAAGCAATTACATTTAAAAAAGGGATTGCAGAAGATGTATAAACAGGAATGATGTTTGAAAGAAATTAAACAAAGATCTTAATTGCAAATCCAGTCATATGGCTGAGAACAGGAAAAAAACTTCTCTAAATAAAGTCTTAGTGACACGAGGATGTAATAATCTGACATTCTATTGCAAGAACTGCATTTTTATTCCTAACTACTAAATACTTGTCTGGTGTTCATTTGCTGCCACATTTGGAACTGTAAGTTCTCCCAGAAAAATGGGGTGTGTTCAATGAGACACTATCTGGGACAGCAACACCAGAAACTAACGTGGACTATGGTCTTAGCACAGGCTGTGGCCATCTCCTGTTAGGTTCCTTCCAGTAATTTCTAATAATTAATGACAAATAAGCATTTGTAACTCCAAAGTAGGCTAAGAATGGTCCTGGTCTCTTTTATGGTCAGATATTTTTATTTACAAGTCCACGATAAGAAAGTATTTCACTGTAAATGGAATTGCCCAAGTTGTTCACTTTCATACTCTAGACAAAAATTGAATCCTGTTCAGTTCTGTGCCACTCCTTCCTTATAAATTCCTAAACAATATTTATCACTTGGGTTCAGATCTTGTTATGACCCCAAATTTAAGACCATGCTCATTTTTGTGCTCTTAGCCAGAATCTTCAAGGAGACTTGGGTGAAACGTGCAGCTTGCATTACATTCAGAGGGAAATTTGGCTGATTGCTTGGCTTGGCATTGCAAAATGCTGATTTTACAGCACAAGGACAGCTTGGCAGATGCCCCAATACTTCTTCCCTCAATATTTATCTAGATTTTCATAAGACTTGCCCTCAGTTGTATTTTCCCAATGATCATTTCTATGTTTGAGGATCCCACGGGCCTTATTTAATTTGTCATTATAGTCTGCAACAAAACACAGGTGCAAAGAACTGCTGAAGTAAATGAGGCAAATGATGAGGATCATGAGGCACAATGAGATTAAGAATATAAACATTTATATCACTAGCACATATACTTTCCTGACCTTAATCCTTACAGAATGGCTTCACTTCCTGACATGTTACAGCAATTCTTTAGTTTGTAGGTCAGAAAGCTCAGGCAAAGTTGAGGATGAGAAGATGGAGGATCATTCCTTCTACCTTTTGTGTTCAGTAAAAAACTATAGCTCAAATATTGAAGCCTACTGAGAATAAACAGTAGAACACACTGCTGTGAAATGAATGACTTTCAAGAAAAAGAGGTAGCCAGCCATATACAATTTGCAACACAAAAACCATCAAATTAGACAAAGAAGTTAATCTGATTTATTTTCTCAGCTCAAACTGTAACACAATATCAAACAAAAGTATGGCAATTATTTAACCTTGTGGATGAGTAATACACTTGAATTCTACATAGTTAAAGCTTAAGTCTGATTCAAAAACACTTTCCTGAATTTCCTGAAAAAAACCTAGGAACTAAACAAAATTATTCTTTGGGTTTATCAAAGTCTTCCCTCATTTGAAGGAAAGTCCCTTCAAAATCATTAAGATTATTTCTTGCTCTTTTTGGTTTTCTGTCTTGCTACATTCTAGGCTTTAAATTACACCATCTATTACTTTCAGCTTTTTTTGAGGCTACTAAATAAATGCTTTCTCAGCCATAAATATGAATTACCATAGTGCTTGCTTTTGACTATAGAGGAATAGAAATAAGAGCCTCAAAGTCATCTGCATGAGTAGTCTGAGTCTTTCCTCAGTTACTGGTGGGTGTCTGCTGAATTTTCCAATCCAGAATCTCATCTTGTGTAACTGAATTCAATGAGAGATTTACTGTTGATTCCTAAGAGTTTTGTTGATGTCTCTAATGAAAAGTAAACCACAAACTGTTCTCTGAGCTGGGCTAGCCAGCACAAGAAGGTGAAATTACAGCCTCGGTGGAGTCTTATTTCCAGTCCTGTAAGAAAAGATAAAGGTGACCAGGAAAACAAGAACAGCTGTAATCACCAATATCTCTATTAATAATATAACTAATAAATCTAAAATTTGATCCTCTAGTCTCAACACAAATAATTCCTAACCTTCTACAAATCTAAATTCTACAAAAACCAAGCTAAGGTGCAGCAATGTTGTAAGGCAATCCCCTCACACCTCAGTGTTTGAAACAGAAATGTGTCCTTCCTGGTGAGCCAGAAATAATTCATGCCTGCACACAGTGTTAGAAATTTCAAAGTTCAAGCATATACTTAGAGAGTTAGAAGCCTGGCAGACAAGGTGAAAGATTCTGATTTTCTTTTGGTTAAAGGACTCTGAAGTTTTCTCTACTTGACAGACCAAGCACAGCCAAACTTGTAGAATAACATATTGGCAATCACATTCTTTGTTGCAGGTTTCACATTAACATTTAATAAAGGGGGGAAAAAAATCAGCTAATAGTCCTGCACTTCTTGTCTCCTTTACACCATATATCACATGAAGAAAAGCTACAGTGAAAGAAAATAAAGGCTGCAAAATTAACTACAGGGGAAAAAATGGAATTACAATTACCTGTATTTGAAGTTATCCTTCCCTTGTGTATATTAATTATTCTACAGTCTAATTACATGATCACATATTAATTTCTTCTCTAGACTCCAGGCTCAGTCACACACAGAATGGATGGTGCTTGCTGCCTAAGGATTTTTCAACATTTGGTTCAGTGCACTGCCCCAGGCCTCACATAGAATCAAACCACGTTCTAAAAAACAAAGTTTTTTCACTCCCACATGGACTTTTTTAACCTACATTACAATATCAAAGTGACTTACCAATATTAATTAAACTAGTTCCTACCACTTTTGTGAGTTAAATGGCTTTTATGGCTTCCTATTTGCGAAGGGAAGTTGAGCCACAGCAACTTCTGCCTGTGGCAAGGAGTGCAGAAAATGTCAGCCAAAATGGTTTAAGTCAGGTGATGTCATGAGTTGCTAATTAGAGGATCTCAGGATAGAAAATATCAGCAAATTTGTAAGTGAAATTGTGCTCTGTACTCTATTTCCATCCTTTTTTACATTTACTTCCAGCATTCCAAGGTATATCAATAGTAAGAACACTTTGGTCCAGAATTTTAAGAGTAATTATACAGTGCATTCTTATGAAGTATTGGAGTAATAGGATCAATGCCTAAAGCTGCTGGAGCTTGTTTATTTGTGAGCTGTGATCTCACAAACTGAGCAGGGTCATTTTAGGCAAATCTTCAGAGTAACTTCAGGAGACGTTTCCAAGGAAATTTTAGATGCCACGGGGGATTGGAGGAGCATGCTCACTCCTCAGTGAGTGATGCATAAAGCTGCACCTTCCATATGCTGAGCATCTCCACCTCCCTGTGAATTTTCCAAGAGAAAATGTTCAGAACATGACTTTGATATGGGGCTTGTGGTGGTGACATCTCCACACAGATCACAAAGACCCCAGATTATTGTGCCACGTGTTAGAACAACAGAAATAAAAGTACTAATCTGTCTGACACACTTTACCAGGCAGGAAGCCATTTTCTTGTGTATTTAAAATTTAGGTGTGAAGACACACCCTGCTGCCTACTGATGACTGTAGTGATCATAGCTTCTTTTCAGAAGCAGAATATATTTAAACTAACTCAGAACAAGGTTCACAAACCTCCAAGGTTGACTAGACACTTCCAGAAGTGAGTATGTGTACAAGAGATGGTGCAAGTTAGGAGCTGGTTGCATTTTGAGTGTGACACTCGCTTTTCAGGGGTCAATTACTATTACCTTTGCATTCCCATCACCTAGATCAGGGTAATAGGACTGCACGAGGCTTCTGTGAAGCTTCATATAAAGAAAATGCTTTGAAATGACAAATTATATTAATATCATAAATACTGAAAACTCTAAGATGCTGTTGATGGTTGCATTCTTCTTCCTGGCTGAGAATGATGAGTTTGTTCATTTTCCTTCTATTGTTTCTGTTTTTCACAATATGTATGAGACACACGTTTTACCCATGGAGGATCTTGGATTTTTATTTACTATGAGATATTTTATTTCTCTTTTTTAAAGGAATGGTGCATATATTTACCTGCATGGAAATTTACTATTTTACTGAGGTGCCTAAAGCTTTAGGTAACTGAAGTTGTAGGGTAAAATTTATGGTGTTATTTGTAAGGTGGTTTAGCAATAAGTAAACTAAAGAATTCTAACATTCTCTGCCTTGAATCTAGAGCAAACAAAATTTAGTTTTCCTGGATTTTAAACTTAAATCTACCTCCATGGTCTACTGTGAATCTCACCTACATTATTAATAACACTAGCCTGAATTAGTAGGATGAAAGCAGTTGCACAGCTTATCTCCTGTTCTATAGTTGTTAAGTTGTAAAGTCAGGACACTTAAGATTAATGCAGCTAAAATTCCTACTTCTTTTAATTCTGGGACAGATCAGGCCAATAAGATATATCAGACCAAAGGCTGTAAACAGTTTTAGCTAAATATGATTTCAAGGTAAGATATGTGTTACTCAGTTTATGGCTGGTTTTATTTTTACCAGGCTGGAAGAACAAGATATTCATGTCCAGGATCCCTCTCCCCAGTGTCTGGGTGTTGTAGTTGTATAATATAGAGATTATATACACCAACAACCTGCAGCAGTCAGGATTAACACCCCACACCTGGAAAAAGTTACAGTTCCTGCAATACCCAAATAATATAGATGGTCTTCTGATGATGGGTTCAAAGAATATTACTTGAGAATTTTAAGATGAAAAGTAAAGATGTCTCAACCATCCCTTCAATCCATCTATCCCAAGAGAGATTATCCTCCACCTCTGATTTTTTAACTAAAATTACTTATCAAGAAAATTCTTTGGTATCAGTGGTAACTTGAGGAGATTCTGGCCTCTTGCACCTTTGTTTCCTCTTTGGAAAGGAATAATTAACTCCAAAAATTTAAATGAAAATTTGGAACTTTCCTTGCTAATAAACACACAAAAACTATTCCAAAATGAGAGGTAATCCAGCCAACAAAGGTTAGAGCCTGCAGTTAGGGAAGCTGTTTTCTGGTAACTCTAATACAGCTCCTGTGCGTGATTTAGCTCCTTAAAGAGCATTATGGGCTGAGGAGGACCAGCACTACCTACACTTAAATCTCTGGATCAGACTGAACGTGAGTCAAAGCTTTGTCCTTAGAACATTAAAGCAATCCTACATGTGGAAGATAGAAGGAAAAAAAAAACCTTCCTTCTACAAGGAAGTTATAATTTTTATGTTTTAAGGAGTGGAATTATAATTTTATTCCAGATATGTGTTAACTCAGGAGTTCTCAGGCATGTGTTTTTTTTTTTTCTGATTATTTCATTACCACACCATACCATGGACTAATAGCATGATCTAAGTGCTGGATATCTAATCTCAGAAGGGGATTTGATAATGCACATGTCAGTGACCTGGCAGAGTATTTATGCTAATGGTTTCCAATAATGGATCAGGGCTCAAGTTCTCAGTGTGTGCCAAAGGCTCTGTGTTTTATGGCACAGCAAATTGCCTGCCTATTCCTTGATCTGTGTGTGTCTTATCCCAAGTGTGCAGCTTTTCTGTGGAAACAGAACAGTTCTTGTTGATGTTAGAATGGAATTCCACAAGTAAAACATTTCAAGAAAAACTTTTGGTTTTGTATGTATTAAAAAACAAAAAAAGCAATAATGTAAAAAAGCCCCATAACTTCTCTATTGATCAGAAAACAAGATGCCCCCATCTAGGAAAACCCAGATGACATTTTAAGTGACCAACAGCTTAGCATTTTTGCTCCATATGCTATTTTATGTGCTGTAATATATGTCTACAGGATTTGAATCAGTTATATCTTCTAAAACAGCACAAAGATATCAAAATCATACCTATTTCAAAAGAC
The DNA here is from genome assembly GCA_003676055.1 of Chloebia gouldiae. Classification (NCBI taxonomy): domain Eukaryota; kingdom Metazoa; phylum Chordata; class Aves; order Passeriformes; family Passeridae; genus Chloebia; species Chloebia gouldiae. The sequence goes on from QUSF01000021.1 coordinate 2,497,479, forward strand.
TCCCTTTTGGGAACATTCCTGCATTTCATTTAAGGATTATACAATATATATATATATATAAATGCAGCAGGTTTTTTGGTCTTCCAAGTGTTATATTTTCCATGACTTGTACCTGAACTGATTTATCACAGGTTCATTTACCTACAGCTTTACAGAGAAGTTTTTGGACTACTAAATCCTATTTTTCCTAGTACACCAAGGGACCTGACTTTTGTAGGTGGTCTTAAATTTAATTTCCCTGTCACAATATAAAGGTGTTGCAGAAGAAAAACTGATATATAACAGAAATCTAGAAACAGTGACCTTTCCCTTGCTTACTAAAGCTGAAGTCTGTGACTGAACACATCTCTTTAATCTGCTGAACAGAAAAAGATGGGATATGAAAAAGTGGAAAATAGGAAAGACCAAACTGGATTTCCAAAAGCTGGGATATGAACCCAGAAGGCATTTCTGCAAACACGCCTGAGTGCAGAACTAATGTAGGCTGTTAGCAGATTTGCAAAACGTGTGTGCAAATCCTATTTTTGGATTAAATGAGTCATGTTAGCTACACACAAGCCAAGTTACTCTGAGTACAATAGAAATAACTTAAATGCAAACATGTCCTTCAAACAATGTTGGGGATAGGAATTACTAATTTAATTTTTTTTTTAAGCAGGCAGATGACCTGCTGGTAGAACTGACACAAGACTTGGCCAGGCTTCTACCAGCCAGCTCAGTGAGTGCCACAGCAATACAGAATTTAAATTGTCATCACCTTCCTCCAGAAGAAAGGAAAGAATGAGGCATTGCCCAAATAATATTAGTCAGGAAGAAACAACTGTCTCCCACCTGGAAGGTTCAGTGCCCTCTGTCAGAAACCAGCCTCCAGTCCTTCACAAAAGGATCTGCTCCCACTGTCAACACTTGGCATCCTGAACTTGAAATTGCCTAAGACATAAAAGGAACTGCATCTGGACGTTACATGTCTTCCTCATGATTCCTCACCAGGACACCCAAAAATTTAAATACCAGGCCAGAGATTAGTAGTTGAGGTAACTACAACAGCTCTATAATTACTTGCAATTGCTTTGATGTCCTACATTTACAAATACGCCTCCCTCAAGTCATTATCTGGCTACAGAGAACAAAACCAGAGGGAAGACAAGCAGGTATGTATTGGAATGGTCAGTGTGTGATTCTGGGGCTGAACTGATGGAGCACAAGGGAGAAACCATCAGCTTTAGTCCTCACAAAGAGAGATCTGCTGGAATCTGGCTCCACTTCCTTTAGCATGTAACAGGCTCTGTTGCCTTGAGAAGGCTGCCCCAGAACAGAGACTGGGCAGAGGTAAAGAATAAAGCAGAGATTTATTAAAAGGATCTCCTCCATGGATCCCCCTTGGGCAGCACAAGAGCCCAGCCAGGGCTGCACCCAGGATGAACCAAAATGGTCCCAAAATGCACGAGCGCTCCCGGGGGCTCTCACTGGGATCAGTTCTGCTCCATTGGCACCTTGGAGTTCATTGTCCCATTCCAGCTTTAGCCCAGGCAGTCCCACCCTGCTGGTTTTTCTCTCTCCAGCCCACGTTGTTTGTGCTCTTGGGTCTGAGATTTGGATCATTTGTCCTTGGTCCCCAGCTGGAGAAGGAATTGTTTTGTCTCCCTGCTTTGTGCAGAGAGCTCAGCATCCCCTAATATGAAGTCCAGACCCACACACTAAAGCAGCACAGAATCTGAAAAATAGAAAAGCTAAAACCTGAGACATCAGTCCAGTTTTAAACTCTCTTTCAGATACAGCTGACTAACAGGATTGACTCAGCTTTGTGCTAACATTCCACCATAAACCAACATGAACCCCATCAAAATACACTTTAAGTCTTCCTGGCAACAAGAAATTGCAGTTTCTGTACTGCAAGAGATATTTGGATCAGTTACATTCAGAAGTGATCCCAAATCCTCAGTCTATCAATTTCCTAAACTTACCCCACTTCCAGATTTATTCCTATCACAGTGAGCAATTTTCACTCCACAACAAACAAAGCCCTGCAGAGTTATAGAGACAGAATCACTGAAGTGGTGTAGGGTTTAAAAAAGGCAAGGCAAGCTTGAGAGCTGCTGCAAGTGAAAGCAAGTTGCTTTTTCTCTTAGTTGTAGTGGGGAATGGAAGACTGCAGGGACCTAACCATCACCACATAATGGAGTCTTCCTGGAGCCCTGGCAGGGAGCTGTGGCCAGGGTTGGGATTTCTGAGAGTGCCTTTGGAAAAAACACAGCAGAGAAAGGGTTTGAAGCATGACTAAGGTTAAAACTGGTGTTAGGATTAGGACTGCAGCACCTGGAAGCTATGTTTAGTGTTAAACACCAGATAAACAGCAAGATTAGGGAGGAAGCCATTGATTCTGATATTTTGCTGTAGGAGAGGATCATGTTCTCTGATACAGTTTTAGGAATAAAGATAAGGGTAAGGTAGAGGCTAAGGAAACAACGATTTACAAAACCTGCTCCAAAGCATCTGTGAGCCAGACTCCACATGCTACCAGCTGTCTTTACTGTGCTTTATGGTAGCTCACCTGTCTGTCTCCAGGAATAATCCCTGAATCCTGCCCTTTTCACTGCAACTCAGTCCTTCTGAGCAGGTTTTGTAAATCCTAGTTTCCCTAGCCAGTACCTCAGCCTTATCTTTCTAACACCATATCAGAGAGCATGATTGATCACCACAGACAGCACCCACTACACCTCCAGAAGACACAACAATACAGCATTTTTATTCTGTGAATTAGTGTTGAGCCATTAAATAGTATCCTTAGTCAACCCCTTGCCAGGATATGCTGGAAGTTACTAACAAAAATAAATGTTTCTTGCCAATGCTACCACCTCCACATCCCTAACCATATTTTCAGGATGAAGAGGAAGCTGTTCAGTTTTTTTTTCCTCCAAGAGGATTCACAGGCTACTTTAATAAAAGTACAGGTGATGTGTTGTAGGGAAGCTTTTAGCAATTACAGTCTATCTGAAATCCCCTGCTGAAGTTGCTCACTCTCCAGCACAGCATTACAGTCTCCTCTTCACAGACCACAAGGGTGTTTTATTTTCCAGAGAATGACGCAATTCCTAATTATTACTGTGATTTGTGATAAAATTCACAGTATGGGAGATTTATCTAAGTGGACTGTACCATTGCAAGTAACTAACTGTTGGCTTTGTGGATTTAGGCAATAGTTTAAAGGTCCATCAGCTTGACCAGAAAGAGGCTTTATCTTCTCACTGTTTCTTTGTGATTGCATCTCTGCTAAATAATCAATCAAATCTCTCATTTGTTAAAGCATTTTCTAGCCTGTGATAGAATGTGAGAGTAAAACCAAGAAATATATAGGTGCTGCCATTATATTTTCAGGCTAAAGCTATTGGAAAATGGAAACATGAATTACAAGGAAGGATATATTTTTTATAAAACAGGCATAAATCACTTCAGAAAACAGCAAACAGAATCAAATAGATTTCATAATTTTGATATACAGAAGTGAAAACTTTGAGTTGGAGTTTTCTCTGCCCAAACCCTGGTTGGTAGTTCTGTGTTTTGTGAAATATTGCAAAGAGCAGAATTCACGAACATGACTTAGCACTGGTTTTCAAGACCTTACTCTGTTTCAGAAAATCACCCACACACATTTCCTACGTGATGACTAGAATCTGAAGTTCCCTGAGCAATACCAAGACACTACATTACACATCATTAAAAAGCATTTTTGCTTTTCCAAACCCCAAGAAATCAACTATACAAAACCCAAATATGGAAGAACCAGAGCACTTGGAGATATTTGAACACTCATGAGAAAACACCCTCAAAAGAGTCATGTACATTGATTATTCCTGATGTGTCCTGCAATCAGAACATCAGTCAGGACTCATTCTGTCACAAAATTTACTGCCAAAAAGATAATGCTTACCTAGAGCTAACAGCCAGAGAGATAGCACTGGTGTATTTAAATGATTCATATGAGAATTCAGTGCAGTAGCTTAATTTTTTTGTTGTTTTTAATTTTGCCCACAGCAATGGATTGCACCAGATTAGCATCTGAAATGAGATATGTTAAAAATACCAACCAGGTGCTGCAAAACCAATCAGCAATTTTGTTTACTGCCTTGCCCCTGCTAGTCCTTGGCTCAGCTGTGTGATTCACACCAGTTAATCCCAAACTAACAAATTCCTTGCATTTAGTTCCCCATTTTCAGAATCTTCTGAAAAGGAGGAAAAAAAAATCCTTCCTTGAATGTGTTTTTAATTCTTTATAGGGGACACCTGATCAATTCCCAGTGGGATCTGATAAAGGCACATGCAGTTATCTGGCTCCTTGCTTTCTTGCCTTTGGAGGATTTCTGTAACAAATATAGAGCAGACTCATTTAAAGGTATAAGACTGTTATTTTTAGCCATAATAACTTATAACTTAAGCACATGCTGAATTGTATTATTCCTACACAATTCACAATAGCACCACTCCATGCATTTACACACCCACAACCTGAGAATTCTGAAAAGGAAAAGGGAAAAATCAGTGTTTTCTATGTAGTTTGTCTCACCCCGAGGTTTGTAGAACCTTGTTGACCCCTGATTTTACCTCCCACCTCTACACTTGCAACATCACAGCCCCCAAAAATTCACTGTGGCGGGAAAAGGAAAATTATTTGCTATTGACAGTTAGCAGAGACCAGACTGGAATAAAATTGGTGTGATGAAGGAAAAGATGCATTGTAACATTTCTGGGCAGATAAATAACAGTCTGAAGGCAGCAGCCACTTTGTACACTTGTAGTCACTGATTTCTCAATCCATATTTAGCAATTAGACTGTCAAAATAGATATGATCTAGCTTATACTGTGACAAACACCAGTTATAAGAGAAGCATCAGAGCTGTAGGTGGTGTGTGCCAAGAGGCAGGTGACAGAGGGGTGTGACAGGTTCTCTTTTTGACTGAATATTACTTCTGAATTTGTAAGGCTTTTATGGAAAGAGTCCCTAAGTACTTCAAGGCCTAGAAGAATAATGCAGATACCCTGACAGCTCTGAACCAGTCTTACCCTCTTCTGCTCCTGAAGAATTTATGAATTTGACCTCAGCAATTCAGAGCACACACTCTCCACCCTGTAGGACAGAAAGCAGGAGGACATCTGGAGACACAAAGTGCTACCACAGTCACACTGCAGCCCTTGTGCCAAACTCCCTCCAGCACTGAGACTGGCAGCAGAGCCAGCAGTGGAACTGAACCGACACACTAAAAAGGATCTTTAAAGAGCTGACACCTGGATACAGTCACCTGAAATAAACTCACTGCTGTGACAGACATCCAGGCAGAGCAGCTGCCAAAGCCACCTATCAAGCAGCCAGACTTTGTGATTCTGTTGCTCAGCTGGACATCAGGGGATGTCAAATAATCCCCTGGTCCCATTTGTCAGCTGGAGGAAGAGCAGGGCTTTCTGAAGCCCTTGGTGACATGGCAGAGCACCTCCAGCCCTGCTGCTGCTGGGCAAGGCTGGGGAGCAGTGCTGGGCAGGGCTGGAGGTGTTCCCTGCAGGCAGCACCAGGCTCCCCAGTCCCAGGGCTGCTCCTCATCTCAGTTTTCTACTTTCCCCTCACCTATTCTCCCTCTGGTGACAGCAGCACTGAACACAGGGCTAGCCCCTGGCCTTGTGACAGAACCAAAAGCATAAAGCTGGCTCTGGGAAGATGGCAAAGGGCTCGGAGACGGCCATAATGGCTGTGATAGAGAGCTGCAGGAGAAGAACAAAGCAGGTGCTGTGATTCAAGCTGGTGTTTTCTCTACACTGATATGGCAGTTTCCCTCACAGTTTGCTGACACCTGCCTTGTTTGTACACTCTGATGTTGGGTCATTCACATAGCTCACTAGGCTGTGTGAAAACAACGCAGAACTAGAGGCTAGCTTAAAAATTCTCCTCATAAAATATAGTTGAGTATATTTTTTACTATATTCCTGTACTATTGAAATTTTTAAGATGCAGTGGTACTAATTCTTTGGGACCAACATGATTTTTTTGCCTATGCACTAGAAGCAAAAGGACAGGCTCAGACACCTTGAGAGAATAAGCATATATTCTCAGAGTTCTATATTAAATTGAATAATACTGCAGAACAAAAAAGATAAATATTTCACAGGAAGTAAAGTAGGTTTAACACAACAAACAAAGCAACATTTTTCTGTTGTGACCTGAAATAATTATATCCACATGCCAAAATTTTGGTGTGAATGGACCAGAGAAGCTGATTCTGTGATGGTCATTATGTGCCTTGGAGACCAACCTGATCCATGTCCTGACGGGTGCACAGGTAGTTAAAATTTATGTTTAGAGAAAGCTGTACAAATATGGGGAAAGGTAGTAGCTATAACCATATACAGGGCAGATTTATTATATTTCCTTGCATTCCCTAAATTTAAAAGTCAAAAGTCTAGCAATGACTTTATGAACATAGCACTAAATGATCCATAAAGAATCTTCACTTATAGCAGGATGTATGGTCCTCCACATCCAAAGCTGAAAGTCAAAGCTGTGCATCAAACAGGAGGGAAGCTTCCTGCTGGCATTTATTAACACTGCTCTAGAGCCCCATTAATCCTTTGCCACCCTTAGTGTCTGCTTGGCAAAGGTGTTATCAAGAAATGAGGGGGCAGAGAAAGAGCAGAAACTGTTACCACTGAGCTTTGCCCAAAACAAGAGGCAGGTGGCAGAGGGGTGTGACAGGCTTCTCATTTTGACTGAATATTACTTCTGAATTTGTAAGGTTTTTATGGAAAGAGTCCCAAAGTACTTCAAGGCCTAGAAGAGTCCTGCAGATACCCTGCTTGTCTTCTGCAAAAAACAATTAAACAATGTTCTCATCCGGCCTAATTCATTTTTACTGATGTAAATCAATTTCCTTGCATTCATAACCCTTCTTGGGACTGATCTTCTGTTCCTCTCTTTTCCTAATGCTTTTTGTGGGCTTGCACTTCCTTTTTATTCCCCACCCTCTGTAGCCTGCAATTTTCAATTCCCTGAAAAGTCATTTTCTCTACAGCTGTGCTTTCCAACCCTGTCTTCCATAGCTTGATGGTTCCTGGCATTCACTTTCTTAATTTTCTACTCTTGGCTTTCAGAGCTCTGTAAAAAGCCCAGCTCTGAGCAGAGCTTGAAACTTGACTGTACAATATTTGCCCAACTGTTCAATTCCTTCTCCAAGACTATTTTGGTAGCTAAAAGAAACATTTAGACTCTAAGATGAGAAATGGCCATGAGTTGATCAAATTTTCTTGTCCCACAATCTTTCTTTCTGTGATTTAATTCACACCCAAACAACTCTTCTCCCTAATTTCCTGAATTTTGTTTGTGAATTTGTGTTCCCAAAATTTCACCCTCACATTTTCCTAGCCTTTAATGCTTAGGATTCATTACAAGGGTTGTGACCAGCTTTCCATGAAGCCAGCAGGAATTTCTGTCACCTCCAACAGAAGTCAAATCTTGCAATAACTCCTGTATATTCTAGCATATTCTTCAGAGAAATATGACAATGAGGTCACTTTACTTTCCCCCATAAGGATAAGGAATTTGGTCATTAACTTCTGATTTAAAACTCTGCAACGTGGCCTGAATTGCCAATTTTTCTCATCCAGGTAGTCTCATTGCACGTGATTTAAAAGAACCCACATGAGACAAGAGTATGAAAACCACAAGGGCATGTTTTGAACTGCTCCTAAGACACAGCAGTACAAAACTGAAGAAATAGAGGAACAGAGATGACAAAATTTTGTCTCTCTTATTCAATTAGCAAAGAAATTTTAACTGGTATAACCAGGAGAAGACAATTTATAGCATGGCAAGGACGTGCTGTAGTCATAGTGAAATAAACTGGATGTGTAGTTATGCATCCAGCAGGGACTTTAAAAAAGAAAAAAAAAACTAATACACTTTACAGATATTTCAGAAGATAGAGCCATTAAAAGGGAAGAAAAAAGCTCAGTCCCCGAGCTGGTGTGACAGGCCTGGTGAAGTATGCTAACCATGAACAAAAATAGAAAACTTATAAGCACATAAATGAATCAAAAGTCTCTTAAAACACATGCCCTACAGCACTTGCTCCTAGCAGTTTTGACACATTTGTCCATCAGTATGTGAATCAAATAGATTAGCTTGGGAAAATTTGCCTTACAGTGAAGAAAAACATAAAAAAACCCCAAACCCAAAATACAAAACAAAAAAATCCCAAGAAACATTTTCTTTGGAGCATCTTCCATTTCTTGCTATTACAGCAATAAAAAATGGTTTTCATATAATTTACCAGGCTTACCTGTCAGTACAATGGGTCAGGACCAAGTGACAAGTAACTCCAATACATTCCAGGAGGCTGATCATTTACTTTATTCAGCAACCCATGCTTTTATACCCTACTTTGCTATAGGTGGACTTGATTGGTCCTTTAATTAAAACACCATCACCATTGGCTAATTAAGAAACCACCCTTAGGTAAACAAATCTCCGTAACACATTCCACACGTTCACAACACCAGGTGCAGCAAGTGAAGATAAGAATTGTTTCTCATTCTTTTCTCACAGCCCTTCCCAAGGTGATGCCTGGGAAAGTTATCTGTTGCTCTATGACCAGAGAGCTGCAGACAATTTACCAATATTATTCCCATGTTAAAGTTTCTCCAATTGTCTGCCATGTTTGAGTGAAACATGGTAAGAGGGTGCTAAAGAAACTTCTTCCTGTAATGCAGATGTTACCAGAATATTATTTAGGTTTTTCAGAGTGGAAAAAAGGCTCATTTCACAGGACACTTAACCACATGAGCAGGACCAGGTGGCTGACCATGGGTTCCTTCCAACCTTCCCCATTCTGTGACATTGATAAATTAACATGAATTTTTCACCCAATCTCATCGACCTCTTATCTCATATTGGTCAACAGGTTAAAATTAACAGAGATTATTCTCCTCATGCCTCCCAAATAGCAGATATTTTGAATGCAACAAGAAGAAATAACTCATAATATGTTACACATTGCAAAACCCAAACCAAAACACAACTCCCTAACAGGATTGTCATAAAATTAATCTCCTAAAAAAAATTTAAGATACAGAAATTAATTATAGAAGAATTAATATCATTACAGTGTTTAGGGTTTCCTGCATTACTAATCTTTGTGTCTCAGTTCAGCTGTGCTTCCACTGTGCTTCAAATACTCCATTTGGATTTTCACAGGGCATGAAGCGTGGTACCTTTCATCTGGAGTACATGGAAAATAAAAACACATTGAAGGCAAAGAGCAAGAGACACAGATGGACAATCCCTGTAAATCTGTAACAGTGATACAGCATTGGCTTTGTGAACTGTGAAATCTTTTCTGAAAGACCCCAATTACTAATTTATGCTACTTTTATATATTAAAATATAGATATGTACATGTGCACATAAAATATATTATTCTCTGCTATTTTACTCGCTTATTATACTGCAGTGAGTTGTCAAAATATCTTGCCACAGATCAGGAAAAACATCCCACAGTCTAATAAAAACAATGGCAAAGACATTTGGTCACAGAACTGAAGTGTTTGTCGTCTGTGCTTGCCAACAGCAAATCCCACACCAGCTAAAGGCAGACAAACAGCCTTCTCTTCCACTGTGTTCTGGCAGCTGCCAAAAATCAAAATTGGACAGATCTTATGTGGAAAAAAATTTGGGGAGTTCAAGACAAATTTAAGGCATATGGTCACTGTATTACATATAGATATCTATCATTCCTCGTTTGACAGGAAAATATTATTTTTCCATCTTTTAAGTTCTAGTTTTCCCCTACCAATGCCTCTTACGGAAATTTTGAGGTCAAATGTGACCATTGCTGGCTGCAGGGTGAAGATTTTTTTTAATGATTAGGCCGTAATCCAGCTCCAATTAAGGTCAATGAAAAGACCCTAATAGCTACATTGAACAGGGCACAGTGCCAGCTCTTCCAGACTTTGCAAAAGCCCCAAACAAAGGTGCTTATTGTACTGGAGATCCCACATTTGCTAATCCAGCTATCTACATCCAGCAAAGTGGTAGCCAGATTTTTGCACTGCTGTAACCTTTCTGACAAGCACTGGCTGGCAAGAACAATGGCCAGGTTCACTGGAAAACTACTGAAAATAATATGAAAGAAAACATAAACCCCCATTTCAGCCCTTCCTGAATTTGAATTATATTGTTTGGATTCTTGGTAAGGAGCACTCTGAATCTCCTTTTTCAAGCACTGGTTAAAGTGGTTTACAGCAGCAGAACAGTATTAGGAAGCACAGATGAAAGGGAAACTCAGTAAGAATAAAACCTGGAAAACAAAATAACCCATAACTTTCAAGACCATCCCACCTCAAGATACAAGGAGCAAGAGGAAAAGTAGCCAGTCATGAGCCATCCTCAGCATCACCTTACTCACCCACCAGAGCCCAGATAGAAACTGATGCCTTGGGAAGGCTGCCCTAGAACAGAGGCTGGACAGAGCTAAAGAATAAAGCAGGGATTTATTGAAAGGATCTCCTCCATGGATCCACCTTGGGCAGCAGCAGAGCCCAGCCAGGGCTGCACCCAGGATGAACCAAAATGGTCCCAAAATGCACGAGCGCTGCTGGGGGCTCTCACTGGGATCAGTTCTGCTCCATTGGCACCTTGGAGTTCATTGTCCCATTCCAGCTTCAGCCCAGGCAGTCCCATCCTGCTTGTTTTTCTCTCTCCAGCCCACGTTGTTTGTGCTCCTGGGCCTGAGGTTTGGATCATTTGTCCTTGGTCCCCAGCTGGAGAAGGAATTGTTTTGTGTCCCTGCTCTGTGAAGAGAGCTCACCATCCCCTAATATGAAGCGCAGACTCACACACTAAAACAGCACAGAATGTGAAAAACATAAAAACTAAAACCTGAGGCCTCAGAATGAAGCCTGCTCATGGACCTCATTACTCTAACTTTATAAAGAAACAAATAACATCATCTACATCTTTCTAAGTGTTAAGAGTTCTTACAAACCTGCAAGCCCCAAAAGGTCTTCTCTTCTAATGGTTAATTGAGGTTATATGCAGAGTCATTCCTCCAGAACAGATTGTTCCTACAAACTCTCTTTGTTAACAGACTGAAAAGGATAAAAAGGAACTTAGTTGGAGTTTTAGGTTTTGGTTCTGTTGTTTGTTGGGGTTTTTTTTCTTTCTTTTTCCCAGAAAAAAAACCAACAAAAACAAACCCAAACCCCCAACATTAAATTTCTTCATGCATCTCTTGAATAAATTACTGCATCACTTTAAATGTAGAGAGCAGAACTTTTTGTATGCCACGCCAAATGCTTTACAAAGTTTTAGAAGAGTAGGTGCTATATTAAGTCCACAGCACAGTGTTTGTTGTGCGTTTGCCAGGTCCAATTAAGAAAAATTTATCAAAGCTGGCAACAATCAGCTTGTTTCATCTGCTCCTTGAAAGGCCTGATCCATATTTTCTGTGAGAGACTTAATGGCTGGTCTGACTTAGAATACTGATCAGAACTTCAGGAAAGCAGTTAAAGATAGAGAAAGCTGAAGGGAACAGAACTGCCTGTGGAATTTATTATTCTAGATGCAAAATATTTCTGATAATACTCTTGTTTTGTACAGGCAAAACATGATTAATTAGCAGGCAATAAAAAAGCCTATGTAAAAGCATCATGCATGACATGAAATTGGCAAAACATTCCTTTTTTTGGTGTTTGCTGGAACCTGAGGTTTATCATCTCACTGGAATCCTATAACTAGATCATCATAACATCGTCTCTGTAGCACATACCTCGTCTGACTGGCACTTCACTTGCTCTCAACCCAGCCTTTCTGTGTATCTGGCTTTTGTTGATGGCTTTAAGAGAATGTTTAAGAGCCCACTGAGAGTTGTGGTGCTGGGCCAGCAGAGGACAGATTGGCAGAGCGGTGTCAGAAGGATCACAGGGTAAATTCCTCCTCACACCGACAATTTCAGCATAGCCCATTCAACAGAAAACATTGCATGCCAGAGTGGGCAGTAATGGAAAGATAATGTGCCACAAAAAAAAAAATGTTGTGACAAGCTCTTATCATTGTAAAACAATAAAAACTTATGCTCTGTTATTCAAGCCACACTGTCTTCCAGAACCACTGACAGACACTCTTTTTACCTGTCTCCTTGCCCCTGGATTATATTGTCTGCCACTAACATAGCTCATTCCCTTAAATAGGAAACTGTAGCTCATTCCTCTGACAGCCTGGAGAGGTTGATTTCTTCTGCCATTTCTCATGCAGAGGCCATCTGGGGACACTTCCCTTGCCATTCTGCCTTTAGGGAGAGCTCACTCATGTCTGGAAGCAGATGGAAGTTTGTTGTCTCTTCTAAAAGACAGTTTTTGTGTTCTTAAGCTGCTTGCTAGCAGCTTGATTTCCATCATTAGTACTGCTCCAAAATAAAGACCATGACTGATGTGACATAGTGAACGTTCCCTTGCATCACTGCTGACTGTACTGAGAATTTACTGAGCTTTGTTATCTAAAAATCTAATTAGTTTTGGGGCTGGGGAGGGGGGAAGGGGGGAAGTGACAGCCGTGATTTACAGTAAGGCAACTTTGTTTATCTCTCGAAAAACAATCTCTGAAAGAAAACAAAGTCTGATGGAGGAAAAAGACCAAGGTCCTTTGAACTTCACTGAAGTTGTTTTTGGTGAGTTGCTCCATAGCTCAAAGAAAATCCATACTAAAATTTTTGAGATACCTGTGAGGACACAGCAGAGAACAAGACACCCCAAGTGACGTACATTTAATTAACTTAGTATTTTATTCTACTCATGACTCAAAGAAACTACTTGAGATAATTTCTAATACCACATTGTGGCCTCCCTCTTTCACAATTTATGACAGTAAATAAGAATGTACTGTTCCTTCCCCTATCAATTCTCCTTCTGTGTTGGAGAGCTAATTTTGGAATTTCTATTCAATATTTAAAGTAAAGAATGGCCCAGGTCTATTCCTCCCACCCAAGTCAATTTGACACAAGAGAGCTGTTGTCTGATTGCTCCTTACTACCCTAGATCTGGTGGAATCACTGAAATCCTCCAAATTAATCTTATTTCAGACTCTGATGTGACCAAATTTTAAATGCCTGGATTTAGATACATCTTAAATACATTACTATGTATGACCCACATCTTTTGGGTGTTATTTATAAAGACAAAATGGACTTACCCAGGGCAAAATGGGACTTTTTCCTTCTCAGGAACATTTAAAAATTAATTTCCCATTAATTTTCTGCTCAGCCATACCCATTTCCAACAAAAAGTATTGCTATAATTTCTCTTTTTCCTACTACTTTTTTTACTTAATAACCTTTCTGATCGATGTAACAAATATTTTGCCTCTTTTACTTTACTCTGAGATAACTAGCAAACCCCCAGCTTTTGCTATCAGATATCTTCATTTCCTATCCATTGAGCCTACTTAATCAGCATACAGTCTACTCTCAGTGGCAAATTGTAATAATTGCATAACTTTCACTGGAAAATACTGAAGTAACTGCAAAAATTCCATTTTATTAATAAGGTGAATGATAATGGAGGTAGTTTTGATAGGATGTGATCTTTTTGTGTCAAGTAAGCATTTTTCTTGCTTGTCCTTGAAAGGAACTGCAAGTGAAACAACAGAACCTCAATTTTATACTAGATAAGAGTTAGAAATCCTCCTGTCTCCCGTATCAGACAGTGAATAGAGCACTCTTGGTGCTATTTTGAAAATGTGCATTGAACTTATTAGGCACATTCATTGTGGCTATCAGCCTTCATTTGTCACCAAAAAAAAAGATAATGCAGGCCCTGTCAGAGCATGAAATCTGTGTGAAGAACACACAGCAGCCACTACTTGTAGCTGCAAACAGAGAGCAAGTTATTGGTATTGTTGGACTCTGAAGAAGCACAGTGTAATGTTCTCTGAGCAGAGCAAACAAACTGCAGTGTGAATGGCACATTCACTATTATACACCCATCATGTAATAAATTCTCTATTCCCATATTCCCATTTTTTTTGGGCACTCTTAAATTGAGAGAATCACTCTTAAACTGAGAGAATAAAGACCCAACATCATATAATTTTTAGCTCTTTATGTTGAGTGTGGTCTCTTCTGTGTGCTTTGTTTAGTGCCATAAACAAACACAATGTTTGATGCCTCTGCCTGCTTAATTCTTGAATTCATAGCTAATCTATCACATTTATCTATCAAAATATAAAAATAATTCAGTTGTGTCACAAGTATCATGAAAGGGAAATGGGATTCCCACCACCCTCACAGCTGCTCAGGTGTGTGACATGTGGTTATTGCAACCACACTCATGTTGAAAGCAAGGGACTGGTTTTGTGTAAATCTGATTTAGTTCCAATGTTGAGCTCAGCAAACCACCCAGGGATGTGTTATGCTGTCCTGAGCACTTAGAGATCAGTGCTTGAGTGATTACAGACTCCCCTGTACTGGAGAGAAGAGAATGCTTCTTCTTAAAAATAGTGGTCCCTTGCCCACATGTCTATATTTTTGTACAGATTTATATATACGGCATTGATACAGAGTATATGGAACCATACAACTTTTTTTTTTTTTTTTGTCTGGAGAGTTTAGTAAGTAAACCAACAAATCAATCAACAAATACCAAAAAGAGCATTTCTATGTGACTATTCTGTGACTGCTTGGGCTTTGTTTGTTGTTTTGTTTCTTTTTTCCTTAACAAAACAAGGCCTTCCTCCTTTAGCCTGCCTAAGACCAAAGCAGATGTCATCAAAGACAAAATGTGTCCCTGGGAAAAACAAAAGAAATTAAGATTTAGTTGAAAGACACACCTCTCCTGGATTCTTGTCTTAAGCTAATGGACTGGATAGTTTAGAATTATGGTTTTAGTGCTTCAGTTTTACCACCACTAAAACAATAACAGCAAGCCTTGTGTGTGGTACAATAGCTGAGAGGCCTCAAAACTAATTCAAGTATTCCTCAGGGCAGGGATGCTCCTAATCCAGCCATAGGGACACAGCTCTGCCTACTGAGCACTTGCATTAAATATTTTTTGGCCCTTCCCCAAAGCCTGAAATCTTAAACCACTGGCTTTGAGCTTTGTCTCCTGCTTGTGTTGAGAGACAAACAGAGATGAATATCTCCCCTCCAAGAGTTCACAAGAATTATTATTTACACAGCATTTCTTAGATACCGAGCGTGGCATGCTGTTATTTTTGTATCCTTTTGTACTGTGCTCAAAAAAAATATTGTATTCTGCAGGCACTGTACAATTGCTAAGTCTTTTATTTATGTCCTTAGAAGATAAGATAGGGTAGAATAGGAGAAAAAACAGGGCCTGCAATTAGTGCAGGCAGAGTGTTTTATTGTGCTTTTTAAACCCCTTAAAGTTGCCAATGTAGTTATAGCACTTAATTTTACAATACCCTCATCTCTAATAAAAACGTTTAATCTACAGCTTTATTCTCCTTTTGAAAAGACATTTTTGTGGCTCTCAGAAGCAAAGCATTTATGTTGTCAAATGGCACATTTAATGGCTAAAACACTCAAACATATATAATGCATTAGCTTTCCATAAAAGGTCTTCTGACATATGATAGAGGTATTTAATTGCTGGAAAAAGTCAGTAAATACTGAATACTATTTTGGCTGCCCTACAAAAACAAATTTTAGGACACAAACTTGTGGTCAAGAGATAGTTTTTAAGATCACTTTTAAACTTTACTTATCAGAGGCATTTTGAATTTCAATGCTTTTAAATAGAGCAGAGCCACCTTTACTGCTTGTGTTTGCAAGACAGGATACAATGCAAAAGACACGGTAAAACTAGAACTTTAAGTAACCAAAACCACAGAGAATCAGATTTAAAGTTGTCATTCCACAGATTAACTTATTTATTCTCTTTCTGACTATGGCTTTTTTCATCCTTCCTGTTTTCCTCACCTTTGTTCCTACTGCATTCTTTCTTCTTTACTTGCTTAGCACCTTAGTTTTCTTTCCTCTCCCAAAATACACATTGAAATTATTTTATTTAGCCTTAAAAAAACCAGTACCATCTCTGTTTATAACAAAGTGCTGGTCTTCCACTCTGTCTCTCTACAAAGAACCTTATTCCCTTTACCAGAATCAGACACTTTAATTTATAGATAGGAATTTTTGAGGGCAGCTGAGGACAATAAAACATGAAAAAAAAATAGGCTAGACTAAACATTGAGTTTTATTTTTATATCTTTTTTTAAATCTTCTATTAAAGTAACTCATGCCCTAAACTGGGCTTGTTTTGTTAATACATCTTCCCAAAATATCTTCATGGATTTTTTTCAAGTGTTTTTGGGGTTTTTTAATTGTGCAAAGGATCTGTGCCTTTTCATGGCCTCTTGCCTGGGGCTGCCACATTTCCTACCACCCAGAGCTCAACCTGTACTAAATGTACTCCTCAACATCATATTGGTGATCTGCCCACTCCAGTGTCAGCATCACAGGAAAAATAAAGCAGTGACACAAATTCCAAGACCTTAGTGCATGAAGGTTGCAGAAGGATGCAAAAATGAACCTATTTTAGGTTTATTGCTACAGTGAGCCTGAAAAGTCAGCTGAGGAGAGAGGGGTGAGTCTTTATAATGGCTGTATTCTCAATTAAATATAATCCAGGTCTGAAATGCAAGGAGCTCACTAACCAAAGATATGATTATTACTGAGTTAATGAGTAGGTGTGATTGCACAGGAACATGCTCTTCCTCCAGTTTTTTTTTTTTTTCATGGAAAATTACCTACTAGAAATGTTTCACCCTTTCAGAGATTGATGCTTCTGCGGTGTTTAATCAGCTTTAATATCTGTCCCTACTCCTCCTGACCCTTGCAATGAATTCAGTCCTAAAGTTTCTCCAGCTGAAAGGAGGACCTATAATTTACAAAGCACCACCTACATCCCAATCCAAACATGGCAAAAGGTTAAAAGGAGGAGACTATTTCATCCTCATTCAACAGACACAGAGCTGTGGCCCAAAATGTGTGGGTCATTTTCTCAAGTCTCTGGTGAAGCAGTTATTAAATCACATCTCATACCTCTCACTTCAAGAGCTCTTAATCACAAGGATTCCTTTGTTGAGGATTCCTAGTAAATGAGATAAAAATAGGTTTGAAAGGAAATTTTGTGTAACAATCAAGGAAATCCAGTTGCCAGCACTTAAATGGTGGCACTTCTGCTCAGTGTCTGCTGAGGGTAAATCTGCCTTGGTGCCACACTTGAGGATGAGACAGGATCTGGGAAAGAAAGGCTCCTTGGCACAGGGAGAAATGCAGGGGACAGGAATGAGGGCAGCCTCTCCAGAACATGACTCAGACAAATTGAACTGAATCACAGCTGTGACACTGCACTTTCTTGAAGGCTACATAAAACCATTATTCTGTCCCTAATATTAGGAAAGTGCTTGCTAAAAAAAAAATCTCAAAATAATTTGTTCTACAAGACAGACTAATGGTTTGGCAGGGGTCAAAAGTTAAAGTAGCAGCAGTACAGTAGAGCACTCTGAGGACTGGGAAATAAAAATAAACATACAAATACATCTGCTTTGATTTGCTAATGATAGCTCTCAGCTAGACTACAGTATTTGAATGCCTGGTAGCCACTGCAAAGTGACAGTAGCTATAAAGCAAATCACAAAGAAACAGCTATTTGGAGTGACAATAATTACATAACTGGAAATTATTTACTTTTATGCATTTAAATGGAAACAACTTAAATAGGCCTCAGATTTGGCACAATCTTCAGAAACACAGACCAGAGCAATAAAAGACAAAATGTAAGAAACAACTATGCGTGAGGTAGGAAAACCAGAGAAGACTTTAAAAAAAACCCTCTCTATTTACACCTGATAAATTCTGCCCAGATATCTATTGAGAATGACCATGTTGTAAGATGGTGTGGAGATCTAGTATGATTCATAAGATTCATAATGTATCCTTGTGCTGATTAGTTTTATACATTGTGATCATGTTGATTAAATGAGAATATTTTTATGGTTTTCAAAACATAAATAATTTTAAATGGTTTTAATAACATAAATAATGGTTTTCAAAAATAAATAATATCACATATTATAATAATGTTTTATGCAGCATTAAATACTACATCAATATCTTTTAGATAAATTTAATCTTCATATAAAGAATTCAATGTATTTTTTTTTGTACATACAAATTGTTGGTTGCTCTCACTCTGCTTTCTGCTTTTCTGCCCTGAAATTCCATGAACCCAAGTTTTTGAGCTCATTATTCTATTGGGAATGTGTTGTGGAAGAGAAGGGAAAATACTGTTTGTTGGTAGCAGATTTATCTGTAGTTTTTGGAACACACTGAATATTAATGCATTTATAATAATAATTCATATTTAGAGCTTACAGAAAGACATTAATTTCTAATTTAATATCAAGACATGATTTTTTACAAACCACATAAGAATCAAACTTGTGGAACAGAACACACCAAAAGAAATGAGCAAATAATTTAGGAAATGCTTGTAAATCCATATCTTTCATTTATTGTGTTGACTATGCAGTCCACTTCAGAGTACTTGTGTGCTTAACACACTGATATAAAAAAAGTGGGAGACTAATTTTTAAAAAAAACTCAGTGCATTATGTGTTAGATTTGGAAGACAGTAGAATTTTATTAGAGTGAGCTGTGTTCATCACAAATCAAATTCAAGGATTGGCAGGATGCATGATTCTGCAGAGAAGTCATGTAAGTTCCCCACCACACGAATATTAAAGGACAACATGTGATTTAAAATCAAGATTTAAGTCATTCCCCATAAGTACCTTGAAGAAAAGATTGAATTGATAGCTATTATCATAACCTTGACACTCAGCTGTTCTGGAAAGGAATGATTTGTGTCATAGCTGAAATTTAAGAAACTCTTTTATTTCATTTCTTTTGCTGTTATAAGGCTGAAGTTTCTGTCACCTATGGAAAGAGTTAGGACTCCAAAGCTGAATGCAGATACACCAAACTATAAACAAACTAAAATAAAACACCAATTCTAGCAAAGTTTCATGATCATATTTGATAATTATTGTGGATTTATACCTAGGTAAACTCATACAGAAAACAGTCAGAAAAATGGGGAGATTTTTTTTCCCTGACATATAAGCTCTCATTTCCTTATATAATATAATAGATTTATATGTAAAATAGTGTATTAGACAAAAGGCTGAATTTTGTTCTTTTTCATGCTGGTGAGATCACTGCAACTAATCTGAACTGCTGTTTGTTAAACAGTTGCACAATCTGCCCTTTCACCCTTGCAGCTCAACCTCAAATTAAAACCAGCTCTTGTTGTTAAAACTTTCATATCTAAAAAATTGATTAGAAACTTTTGGTGGACATAAACTATATTTGTTGGTTTTTATAACTTTTTTTAGTGTATGAATTCAGGCCTACATAAATTATGATAAACAATGAGTGCTGTGCAGGAATGTCAGCTGAATGAGAATAGTTTTATAGGGAGAATTTGTGGTTACTTTGATTTCAAGAATACACAGCATTGTAAAATAACTCTGAGGGTCTTACAAAACACACACACACATACACAAAATACTGTCTTAAAAGAACCCCAAACTATATTAGCAAGAGAATTGAATATTTCAGTGAATATATGTGTTAAGCAGGTAACTATTGCCAAGCTTTTTCTAACAAGTTTGAGGCAACCTATTCAGCACACAGCTTTCTTTGCCAGCCACCTTCAAAAAAAGAATCAGATGATCTAATTTTAGGCATCAATTTCACTGTGCTTTGCTGCTGTATCAACCACTTCTACCCAGAATAATTCTGTACAGAATGGCATAGCAGAATTGTTCAGGATACATACAATGTGTCTGCCCACATATCTGAGTTTGCAAATTGGCTTGTCAGCACTCTTCAATCCCAAATCAGGCCCAGTTATACCTGTTACAAAACCCATAACATTTCTTTCACAGTTCCTGATATAGTGCTTTCTATTCAAAGACAATTTCCAGTATATTTATAATAATTTCTTTCATCAGTGAAGTATTACTAGCAGCCCGACAGACAGTAACCACTGGGCAAAACACATAATGTCCCACACCCCATCTTATCTATCAGCTTACATGAATTTTCTTTGTATCTCAGAAAGTTATCACTAAGTTTGGTTCCAGGAAAATAGCTGTTCTTAAAGCAGCTCTTTAAAAAATGTAATCTTTAAAAAATGTAATTTCTGTATAAAGTTGCTGAAATAACAAGGAAAAACAGAATAGCTTTTCATTCCTCAATGTTACATTGAGTTTGTGAGACAGCAATCAGATACATCTTCATCTATGTAAAAGATAAAAAACCAGAATAAAATAGCCTGAAATAGGAAATATTAAGATGTGTGTTACCCTTAATACCCTGTCATACAAATATTCACCTTTCTGCCAAAAACTTTCCTGTCTACAGACAATTTTTGAGATGGTTTTAGGAACAGAAGTTTGCATCCTGCAGAAGAGTTTTCTATCAGCCTGATCATAGCACAGTTTCTGTCAAGGACAGCAGAACTTACTTAAAAAAATTCAATTTAATAAAGTAAGTTGCTTCATTTGGAGGGGTGGATATAACAGAATTGGAGAAAAGCTATTGGGACGTGGGAGGCCCTGTCAGAAGGGTTCCAGCAAAGCAACTATTGGATGTTGGATTATTTGTGGTTTTTTGATGAATGTTTGTCCAAATGCAAATGATGTCTGAGAATGTTTTGGGTTGTTATTCTTCCTGCTTGGGAAAATCAGCCAGCAGGGCATTCCTGTACTCTCTGTTTTGGAAGTTCAGGGCACTTCTGCTCATGGCAAAAAGGAACAATTTCTAATGTAAAACTGACTGAATAATATGGTTAATTATAAATTTTAGGATAATGACCTATTAGTCAGGGATGTGAAAGAGTGAATGCAGTACAGTGATTGTATCTAGTACAGTGTAATGTTTTATGGGACAAGGGCTGATGATAGGAGAGAATCAATGCCATATTTCCTTGGAAAACAGAGAGATTCTCATATTAAATAAATATGAGATGCCATAAAGAAATTAGAGAAGACAATCAATTCACTGGGATACATCTGGAGTGAGTCAGAAAGACACAGGGAAGAGAAGTAGAATGCTTTTAAGATGTCTGAGTTCAACATAAGCATGATTTATGTTAGAATAAAATGGAGATAGCTTCTCTCAAGCAGAAATACTCCTGATCAGATGAGTTATGATAAGGGAAACAGAACATGTTTATCAACAAGTGAGTTCTTGATGACTAATCATGACAAACGGGACTTCAAACACATAAATACATCACTGCACTGCAACACCTCTGGGGATCTTTCAAAAAAGACAAGAGGAAAGGAAAAGTCTTCCAGAATAAAACAAATGCGAATAAATAATTTCTGTGTTGTAAATATATTTCAATCTCAAAAGGGTTTATTCATATAACTAATTTTGGTTTTCAATTAACATTATTTTGGATTTCCATTGTATTTAGATCTTAAAGTGAAATTGCATTTTGAATTACGGTTGGTGAGCGAAGATCCACAAACTAAACCTACTTTGATTCACAGCACTGAGGTGCTGTAAAAGGGGCAGGGAAGAGAAAAACAAGATAAAAGTTCTGCTTCAACCTCCTGTTCAGGGTTCAGAACAGCATGATGTCACTTGCCTTATGAATAGTGGAGACCCATTCACCACTTTGACAGCAGTGCTAGAAAAAATGTTCTGTATGGGAACCCTTGGGAAGTGACAAATTGAAAAGTTGCTGAAAGACATTAATACATTTTATATGGGCTTTGGTAACCTTAAGGACAGGAAATATATTTTTCTTGTTATTATTTGATATGTGGCTGTCCATAATAAGTGAGCTTACAACATTTTGAAGGCTATAATTCCAAAGATTTGGTGACTGGCTGAAATGTACTGACAAAGGATTGACTTCTGGGATGTCAGCTCTTGGAATGATTACATTTCTTCCTCCATAAAAATGAGGAAGAAATGTAATCATTTTAGGATCTTTTCAGCCTTTAGTTTAAAATCATGATATAATTATTCATGTCCTGTTAAAGATGAAAATTCCTGTCTCCCAGGTATCAGCAAGATACCTAGGAGACAGGAATTGAGATGATATTCTGGATATCTCAGGATTTTCCCACCACTCCCTGTACTTTGTGGTTCACAAAGTTAAAGTAAGCCAAATTGCAATACTCTAACCCCATAGGAGGATAAGAATTAATCATGTCAGATAGCCAACCTCTTAGAAGCATTTATTTGGTATTTTAGGGGAAGGTGGCTTTCTGTGTGCCAGAGCAAACAGAAGCAATCCTTAATGACACAGGAGCAGATGAAATAAATGTCACATGTTTCCAGTTTGTGAAGGCAACCAACGATTAGAGTAATTGCTTTTAATATATTCCGACCTTAAGAATTCTGAGCCTTGATTACTGCTGGCCTTTCCCCAAACACCAGTGGGGACTTTTCAGCTGTACCTCCTGTATACAATCAAATTACATGGTCAGGTTCTGTGAGCATTCCCTATTCCTTGAAACAGCAGCAGAAAGAGATGGTGAGGTCAGAGTTCATGCATTTTCCTCCCCCTTGAGGAGCTGGCAAAGCAGGAGAGGTGAGCCAGGGTGTACATGTCCAGTTTGCTGATCAGCTCAGAGGGAGTTTCACAGCCATACAGAGCAGGGCCTGGGGCCAGTGGCTGCACCTCAGCTTTTTTTTGGGAAAACTTCTCAAGTTTCTTTGTGATAAACTCTCCAGCTGCATCAAGGGAAATACAGGTTGGATATTAGGAAAGAAGTTTTTTGATGGAAAGAGTGATAAAGTTCTGGAATGGGCTGCCCAGGGAGGTGCTGGAGTCACCATCCCTGGATGGGTTTAAACAAAGACTGGATGTGGCACTGGGTGCCAGGGTTTAGTTGAGGATTTGGGGCTGGGTTGGACTTGATGATTTTGAAGGTCTTGTCCAACCTGGTCATTGTGTGAGTCTGTGAACTTTTGTCCTCACTGCTCTTCTATGCAAAGAGTGAAACTTCATCTCTAGTTCCTTCCCTCCATGTCCCTAAATGGATATATTTGGAAGCGTAGCAAGGCACACAGTGGTGATAGAATTTGTTTTACTTAGCTCACCTGTTTAAAAGAGAAGAGATAACTTACTGCTTCTCTGCTCTAGTACATGACCTAACAAGCTGTGAAGTTTATGTGTGTTTTTTAATACTGTGTAAAATAGATGGTTCAGTCTTTACAGGTTTTAGGTTTTAATTTCTAGAGGGAATATAGATTTTCCTAGTTTAGCCAAAGCAGCAGTCAGTACTGCTGAAGATTCAGGAGATCTGAACCTTCAGTCAGAAGATTCCTCTATGTGGTTAGGCCACAATCCCGTGTGCCTTAATACAGTGGAGATCTGCATCAACATTTAGGGATTTCTGTGATAAGACACTAGTGAAACAATGAGGTTATGCACTACAGAGTTTGCCTCCAAGGAATTGAGATTTTCAGGGAAACTCATCAGAATTTCTACATCTTTTGTAATAAATCTTTTTGAAGGAGCAGGATATGCAGCAATGGCAAGGTCCTTTGGCTTAAATGAGAATACAATCAATTTCCTGAAACATATTTCATCTTCTTGAGAATGGAAACCAACAGTGGAGAGTGTGTGGTGCTGAAAGTCTAGTGGTTTTACTGCATTTCTTTTCCATCCACAGTATTCCATTTAATTGATGACACAAATGAAAATTTGCAGTGACAATTCAAGTACACAAACACATAATATAAACAGTCAAATATAGTGAATTGGGGTGGATAGTCTGCTGGTGAAGTCAGGGATGCTAAGTTGTGCTTTTCTGTTGTGCTGTACAGCAATAGCATCCTCTTTAATCTATTTTAAAAATGGCACACCTCAAAATAAAATTATTTTGTCTTTTTCTTAACATGTCAAAAAGAAGAGAAAGTGCAAACTGTATCCCAAATTTATCAAAGGGAATGAAACAAGGTAAAGAAGAAAGAGAACATTTGTTCAAACCAAGCTAACCAACACGCCAGCGTAGCAAGCAGAAAATAAGTAATGTGTGATTGAGCAGTTAGAGTGTATCAGCAAGTAGAAATTCACAAAGGTAAACATCTCACTGCTTTTCTTTTGACATATTTGTCATTGAATAGAACATTTAGACAAAATTTTTAAAGAGCAAATAGATCAGACTAAGAATTCTAAAACATTGAACATCAATACTTCTTTAAGCATATGAGTGGATCATTTAGAGGCAGAGTGCAATGTCTGTCACTTTGATAAACCAAGGAAAATGTCACAGCAAATTGACATATGGAGATAGTATTGACATATGGAGTTATCCATAAGATAAGAGGTTACAGTGAATAGGAGGTTATTATGAACTGAATTTCAGAATTATATGGAATCAGCAGAATAAATTTAAAGTTGAACCATAGCAAAATGCAGAGTACTGTTCAGGAGCTATGGGAAAGTCTGCTGCTACAAAAATCCATTTTCCTCCAGTCCT
Organism: Chloebia gouldiae; assembly: GCA_003676055.1. Lineage (NCBI taxonomy): Eukaryota > Metazoa > Chordata > Aves > Passeriformes > Passeridae > Chloebia > Chloebia gouldiae. The sequence goes on from QUSF01000021.1 coordinate 2,522,045, forward strand.
TTGCCATCTCCCCTTTTTTTAACTTCTGCTCCCTAGTCATCCCTATTTTACCCTTCACAATCTTTTTACTCCTGTGCATTGTAATTCACTTACTTCCTGCTTCTCTAGGCTGTGCAGCTTGCTATCAAAGGAGCACTAAAAACAAAGGAGAGATTTTTGGCCTGCTCAGCGTCATGTAGATGCAATTTCAAGGGAGATTATTCCTAAAGCTGCTCAGTATTGATGGACTGTCTGAAGACCTGTCTGTCCATCACTTGTGGGACCGTGCCTGTAGCACTGTGACCATTAAGTGCTCCACTATTAACTCCACCTCATCTGGGCAGGCTTCATTCCTCTCCCACCTGAGTTATGACTTGACAAAATTTTTATTCCCCTCACAGGTGGAAACTGATTCTTCTGGTGCTCTTTGTCCTTGCTTAAGAGTCCAAACTGTGTTGGCTGCTCTGTGTATTTAATTGCAGTTTTTTCTGTATTGTTGCAGTAATTCTTTAGGATGTGGCTTCCCATAGCATGGATGCAGGATACAGTAGTGGTGCAAGTGCAGTTTCTTCTCAGGAATTTTTTTAACAATATGCAATACTATTTTATGCAGTATAAACATATCTTTCATAAATATTCATATACCATTTGTCTAGGTTTCTATATGGCCATTGTCATAGATACAAAACTCATTTAATACATAAGCCTTTACTCAATCTGAAAGCTCCTAGCAACAGATATTCACTCTCAGTGATATTTCACTTGATTTGACACAATTGAGGCATTTAAATATTCTTTTAATATAAATAACAAAATTTAAATCAAATATTATTTTTAAAGTTATCCTGATGGATATAAATACTATCTTTATATAAACAGATTAAGAATGAGAGCAGAATAGATTTAATGTGGGATAAATTTTTATTATGACCAATAGTAAATTTGTGGAGTTAATAAGTAAGTGTTAGTTTGTTAGTAAGTAAGTGGAGTAGTAACTCCACTTGTAGAGATATTTACACTAATCTGTAATCAAAGTTGTTTTGCATCCAATTTCTTAAGTGATCAGATAGCATTTTCCAAGGCTGTTATACTGAAAAACAGAGTATTTTCTGTTTTTAAAAAAAGTAGGCAGATACCAAGGAATGCTGCATATAAAGCTTCAATGTTCTATAATGATATTAGATACAGTAACTAAGTCACTATTTTAAACTGCATATTTATAAATCTATTTGGCAACCAGGGAAAAAGTTTAGCTGTCAACCACTTATTATATTATTCTTTTTCAAAGGAAAACTTTTATTATCCTGAAATATGTGGCATAGCACTGAGGTTCATCTTGCTTAGATATATTTATTTTTCAATAATTCCTCAAATATGACTTTCACTACAACCTTGTTTCTTGTGAGGATTACCCGGAATCTCCTTAGAGAGAGTCTTCAATGATACAGCATTAAACATTGAATAAGTGACTGCAACTTTCATCCTGTATGGGAATTAGAGCTTAGCCCTTTTATGATTTTTAGCTCTCCTAATTTTATTGGCTCTATTTCATCTCCAAGTGTATATATGTGCATAGACATGTTTTATAATATCTATATATGCATACACACACATTAAATTTATATTTTAAATATATATAGGCTTTTTTTCTTCCCATAAAATATGTTTGCAATGTCAGTCCTGTCCTTTATATGGCATTTCATGGCCACAACACATTTGCAGTGACCCTGGAGGTAACAACCTCATTTATACTGTGCAGCACAGCTGGGGATTCTCTCAGAGATCCTTCATGAATTCCAAAATCAGCTGAGCTGCAGTAGCTCCACAGTTCATAGAATATCCTTAGCCTGGGTTTTAGCTCTTCAGGCAGAGCAGGAATGAATCTGGTTCAAGAACTAGGCTGATCAGGGTTTGGATATCTCAGTACCAAGATCAATTGTGCAAAGATTTTAGAAGGATTTTATACCAAACAAATGGAGATTCATACTTGGCTATCCAAAATCCTTATTTCAACAGTCTGATAGAAATATATCAGCCCTACCTTTATTGCATTCTCTGTCTTATTTTTTGCAGGAACATATCAGGAACTACTCTATTCTAAGAACAAATATTATTTCCCCCTCCCACCACCAGCACACTTAGATATTTTTTCTGCCTCCTTCCAATTCTTTTATTTTCTCATGTGGGTACTCACATTCACCAGGATATGTGCCACGCTCTCTTTCCTTTTGGTGTGTTGATGGAAAACAGGATCTTAATCCTTTGCACCTGACACCTCAAAGAAGAGTTCTGCTAGGTGTGAAGGGGTGCACCCAGAGTTTCCTTTAAAGGGAGGAAGGAGGGGTTTGCTCAGAGCTCTGCTGGTGGGTGAGCCCCTAAATTGAGCTTGCAGCTCAAGTGACGTGTCTGGGGAGAGATGGGCATTAAATCCAACTTCCCAAGGGAAAAGTGCAATCTCCCATTTCATGCCACATGCCCTGACATCAAAACAAGTGTGAAGACTTTATTCTCCTTCTTACCACACTGAGCAAAGAGGTCATCCAGCCTTTAGCTTGTCCACCTAAGAGCCTCTGAGCTGCTCAGTGCCACAGCAGCATGGAAGCTGACTCCTGACCTATATGGCCCAAAGACATGAAAGTAATTCAGACTCTGAATTTTCTTCAGGCATCAAAAGGCAGAACGGGAGCAGGACAAACTGAATTGAGCTCTCCTGTAAAATCATATATTGGCAGTCAGGGTTGCACAGCTGAGTAAAGAGAGAAATAGCAAAAAGAAAAAAAAATAGCAAACATGCTGAGCAATATATTTTGGTTTTTGAATTGTTTTCCTGCTTCTGTCTGAGGCAAATAATACACCCAAGAAAGCACTTCTGCCACTGTTGATATGAGACTGCAGATCTGCGTGGAATACTTGAAAATGCATAAATTCTTCACTAATTACATCTTAAACAAACATTTAATATAATTTCAGATTTCACCACATCATACTAATGAGCTACAAACAACTGTCCTTTGACCCAGAGCTTACAGCCCCTGGCAATTTCCTTTCTACTTAGCACATCATGAAGTCTTTAGATGGCAATTTTACAATATGACATGGTTAATAATTTGGTCTTTTAGAAGCAAATGAAATAGAGAATATTCTTCTAGGGAATTGAAATTATCAGGATTATGCTGCCTATGAGGAGCTTAATGAAACAGGAACAGAAGTATCAAAGTCACTTTTGACTGCAGAATTTAATGATAAATGCGTTCTTTTCATTTCTGCTTTAACTTTTTGCTTATAAAAATATTGTGCCAACATCACTAGGAATTAGACATTGGAATTACCTACTCTGCTTCAAGGGTAAATTTGCAAATGCTTTCACCTCTTCTAGTCTGGTCCTATGTGTTCAGAGAATTGACAGAAATTCCCTTTATATAGAAAATTCTTATAATAAATTTTGTTTTAAAAAAAAGTACTGGAAAACCTCAAATTCTAAACTAATGATCGATGGCAAGCAAAAATCCAAGGTTTTTTTTGCACCTAATTTCTAATGAAGCACTGTGAGCTTCATGTATTTACTTTCCCACTACATAATGGTCAATCATCTCACAGAAATTAAACAGAATTTCACTCCACTGGATCCACGAAAGCAGTATGGAAAGTTTTTTAAATATAGTTTTTATATCTTCCTGGTGCAAAAGAAGTGACCAGAACACAGTTCTCCAGCTACCTTCAAGCTATGTCAGGAATGATACAAATCTTGCTCATTTTATGCCCACAAATTGCTCATTCTAAGCATTTTCTTACAGCTGTAAGGGAACTCCAGTGGAAAAATGAGTTGAACCACATTGCTGAACCTCCTCAAATTCAGAAGACATTGAACACTCTTGTTCAGAGCTTAAATGGACAAGGTACTTCACTTGACTGTTGGGTTTTTGTCCAGAGCAAGAATAAATGCTTAGCATTAAATTTACTGAAGTTTCTTACCTTTTGACAACACTTCTGGATCTAGTAGTATTAATTTAAAGAAAATTAATCAACATCTATTATACTTAAGACAAAAAAAGGCATCAGAATCATGTAAATTAAGTTATAAAATAGATTTGAGCAAAGGACTGAAAAATGGTCTGTAGAAAATACCTTCAGGCAGGGCTAAAGTTCACAGTTAAAAGGAAAGAACATTTCTGTTGTCTGTACCTGCTTTATCAGGTCCTTCATTTTGCATGATCAAATTCAACCAACTGTAGCATCATGGTAGCTATATCATACTACTCCTCCCAGTGGAAATAGTCACATGATTATAAATAATCAGATATTTAAGCACTTTGTTGAACTGGATTTAAACAGAGGAGCCAGAAAAGAGCTGAAGGCAAAATAGAGCCAATGTATTTTAATCTTCTCTTTCGCCCCATGAATACTTCATGGGAAATAACAGGTTGTTTTGAAAGAACCTAAATTTTAAGCAGTTTGTCCCACAATCTGTATCACACATTTGGCAGTCTATGTAACTTTGGTAACAGAAAATAAATTACTGCACATCAAATACCAAAATGTTAATTATGCTTTTCATTTGTTTCAGATAAATCCATATTTTGCAATAGATTTAGGCATATGGAACTACAGCTCAAGGGCAGAGACAACAGCTTGGTTCTTGCAGGGCTTACAGATCATAGAAAGCATGTTGTTGATGTGCCTTTAAAATGACCTTTTGATGGAAAGAGAAAGAATAAATATATCTGCTCAGTGAATACATACAGCACTGGATGATAATTACTAAAGGAACTGGTCTGAGCAAGAATATATTAGCAGATAATGTTAATTATTGAAGAAAGAACAACAGAATAAATTTGCATGTAGATATTAATATGGAAAGCAATGGTACTGAATCTATGTAATACAGTACCTGAAGCAATCACATTTATTTTATGGACTTGAAAAAGTGATGAACAAGAAGGTGACTTCTTACTGCAGATGTGCTTCAGGCATTGCTTCATTAACAATACAAGAATGGATAATAAATACTTCAAATAAGCTGTGCTTCTCGTATCTGTCTCTAATGACTATGTAATTAAAGTAAGTTGAAAATGGGAAGTCTTGTGTGAAATACAGTTCTTAAATAAAATTAATATCTTCAGCGAACTGGAAATTCTTTTTTTCTCAAAAATAATCATAGGGATTTGTAAAAGATATTTACTAATGAACTTGTAAGCATTGGAAACAAAACCCCACTTTTTCTCATCTGTTGAATTCTATAAAGCAAGAAACATAGCATAAGGAAACTTGATGACTTGGAACATGCCTGGTTCTAAAGGGAAGTTATCTATGATGCTTCAAGATCAATGGAGTCAATGGTACAGAAAGGACAACACAGCTGTTCAAGGCATTTTTTCCATTTTTCCATCTGACACAAAGTTTAAGAAGCTTTTCCACCTGTGTGAGCCTGGTTTCTGAGTGGTGAGCTTATCAGAGCAAATCTTGTTAACAAATATCTTCAATGTAGGGTGAAAAAACCCCAAAACTCTACAACCACCCCACTCACCCCCAATAATTTGTTCATCTTCCCTTTATTTATCTTGTTTCAGAAACAAAGTGTTTCTGTCTGAAACCAAAGACTTTTATTTGTCCTAGTTATTTGTTTGTTTGTTTTTCACTGAAGCCAATCTCTGGAGGTTTATCTGTCAATTCCCCACTCAAAGAGAAGTGGCTTATAGGGCATTTATTTTTCTTAACCTCTAGAGAAACTTGGACTCTTCCAGCCATAGAATTCCAATAGTTGGATACACTTCACAGTATGCTGTCCCAACCTCCTGTCCCAGCTGAACCTCAGATTAAACATTCCCTTCCAAGGGAAATCCATGTGAGTAGGTGGGCAAAGAATGAGCCATATTAAATGGGTATTTCACCATGTGCCCAGGTAGAATGACTGGAAGACTGATGCCACTGTGACAGTCTCCAGCCATGAACACGAATGACTGTGAGCACAAACCCATATTTTTATCTCAGTTGAATGTGTAGGATTTAGTATGGCCTGATCTATGTACCTGGGGTAAAGTCCAACCCCTTGGTGGGCAGGCTGTGTCTCAGAAGTCAGATTACAGTAAAATTACATGAACAGCACGATACTCCATGTTTGGTCTTCTTCAGGTTTCTGAACTTTTTGTGTTTAAGAATAAACAACATGTGTTTAAGAAAAAGCAATGAATAAGTGAGCAAGCAAAAACTTTTGGTCCTTTGCTTTCTGCCAGTGAAGATGAGCACACCTAAATAGCTGCAGGCTTGCCAGGGGCTGGTGCACTCCTCTATGAGATCTGTGTAGGTAGATCTTGAATCTTTGCAGAAAAGAAAGCTGTTGTACATGAGAGCACAGCAGCATGCATGAGGATGTAGGTTTGTAATTCTAAATTTCAACCAGGATAGAAAATTTCTTGTTTCTTAATGCTTTTTCATTTTGTGAAAGAAACTTGCATCAGCTGTCAGAGAATTTCATTTGGGATCATGGCTGCTTTGCACACATGTCCCATATAATTATATTAATCCCTGACCCCAACCATTGTTGTCTCTAATCTAACTTAGACACTGGCCTTCCATTCCTCTGAAAATGTGTCTCATTTGCATTTCTGGGGACATAGAGAGGGACAGCCCCTAGACAGGTCTCATCTGCAATCTTTGTCACTATCAGCAGACTTTATTAGGATCCTGGATGCTAAATAATATCTCAGGATATTTTCTGGGTAATTATTTTAGGATGTGAGGTCCTTTTTCCATTCAAGGATAGATGATTCCATTAATGATCTAATATAGCATGGGTAATTTGTTTAAAATATTATTATTTTTATTATTATCATAATCATAATCATTAATATCTCTTATTCCTTCATTTTTTTATGGTGACATTACTATTATTATTATTATTATTATTATTATTATTATTATTATTATTATTGTCTCTCATTCCCTCAGTTTTGTATGGTGACAATTCCAAAGCCTTTCTCATAATTTTGGAGAATCCCAGGATACTAAGCTTTGAATAGCTCAAAATAGTTATTTTTTTGAAACAGTGACTTTTTGAAACCATTCCACATTTTTTGTAACTCTGAAGCTTTCATTAAAAAGGACTGTAAAATCCACTATTTGGGCAGGAATGACATACTGACATACAGACTTAGAAAATATCTTGCACTTGGCATGAATTAAATCTGCTTTTTCAGATTTATTGAAAATTTTAAACCATTCCTACTGTAGAAGGGAAAATAATCCTTGAATTTAGTCTTACTATAGCTGCAGCATTAATGTGTTGATTGTTTGAGCTCAGTGAGAGAGAGACACTTGACAGAAGGTTCTGTGGATTTCCTTCATTTTTATTTCCTCTGTTTTAAAATCATATTTTTTCTTTCCCACAATTTGGAAAGCAATGGGGAGTAAGAAATATAGTGGAGATTTTAGGACAGACTGCAAGCTAGAAGACATACAAGCAAGGTGTTTTGTGTTACAAAAATTGTCTTTTCCATTCTTCAAATGGAAACAAAGAAAAATTTTTTGGAAAATGTAAAGAGGAAAACATGAGTTTCTTCCAATGACTAGGAATACTGATAGACTTTGCTTTCTGCCAACAGATAACTGGAATCTTTATTGTCTGTTACAGATTTATCTATCTATTCTGAAACAAAAAATAAATTAGCTTTTAATTCCACACATATATTTGAATATGAAATCATTATGCTTGTTTCACTGTTTTCATTTTGATAGGTTTTCCACCTGCTGTAGTACTAGCAAAACAAGAAGCAAACTTTATAATGTGAACATTAAATATTCAGTCCAAATACTAAGTGTCTTCTCATTTTAATGCAGCTGTAAGCTGGCAGAGAAGTCCAAGCTAAACTCTAATGTTGTTGGCGTAATAAATATGAAAATTTTCTTTACAGCAACAATTAATGACAGATCCAAAATTATAATCAGAAATAAAAAAAATTGAGCCAATTTGGCTCAGGTATGTTTGTACCAACTGGGTGATTCCTATGAGTCTGAAAGCCTGAAAATGGAGGAACAGAATTTTAAAAAAATTCCCATTTTATTTTAAAAGAAAATTACATCTCTGTGTAAAGCTGTTCTGAACTTGTGGAGTAGGTGACCTTCTCCTTGGGACAAAGAACCATGGCTGCTCAGGAGCAACCCAAGATAAGAAGAACCAAAAGATACCTGATGATAATGTATTTTTGAAGGCACAAAGAAAGTCTTTACCAGCAGATTATTATGATAGTAAATAAGACAGAGCTTCAATTCCCAATGTGCTGTGCTCCTGACTGCAGTGGAAAACTGCTGCTTGATAAAGCTGGACAACTTGAATTTTTATTTTTGTTTTAGATATAAATATGCATATATTATATGTGCCAATCCTTAATTTCTTTTGTTAAAATACAGGGAACTGGAAAAAAAAAAAGAAAAGAAGGTTTCACAAGGAGCTATAAGAATGTGAATGGTTTTCAAAGCATTAGAGAGAAAAGGAGGCTATTTTAGGAATAAAGATAATAAAAGTTGGCATATATTCCCTGTACAACAACAAAAAATCATTTATAGACAAAAACCAAGCAGTTGCAACTAAGTCTCAAAGACATTCAGAGCCACAAAAGTATATAAATAAAAGTTCCCTGAAGTTTTCCATGGAGGTGTACACCTTCGGCTTCTTCTCATAATGTTTATTCTTCCCCAAGTCTCCACTTTCCTAAAGAAATTTTTTAAAAAAAAAGATCCAAGCCCATCCTGAAGAATGTAGAGGGAAAATTGACAAAGCCTATTTTGTAATTACCTTTTCCAGATTAATTTCATATCCTTGCAAAAAATGAGTGAGCATTTTCAGTCAGATCAGAACATTTATTCTGCTGAAATTCCATCCCTCTGAGCAGCTTTTGTTGCAGATTCTCATTTCACGGATTCCCTCTTTTACAGAGAAAGGAAATTGAAAGAAAATGAAAAGTTCATAAAGGTAGACTGATTGACTGATACTGCAATATTAAATGCTTTTTCTTATTGCACTCCTTGTTACAGTTTTGCCATATAGAAACAGTATTTTAAAGTAGAGAGAATTTAATTCAACAGAACCAAAAAGAGTATTGCAAAATGCCATATATTTGCATCTCATAAGGGATTGATCTAGTGGAATAAATATTGAAACTGAAAGCTGTTTAACTGTTTAGTCTTTTTCATTGTTCTTTATTATTCCCTATTCTTTGTTCATGTTCAATATTTGTGAAAAAAGTGATCTTTTTTCAATACAGAATTTCTAGTGTTATATCTGTGTCTGCTAGCACTTAAATCCATGCCAAAAATTTCTTCTATTTTTTGGTACTGCAGATATAAACTACACAACCAACAGGCCATCTTCATTATAGCAGCCCTAGGTTGTATAACATTTTTAATAAAATTCCCTTTATTTTCAATAAAGAAATTAACACATATTCAACCAAATTCCATGTAAAGACAACTTCTTGCTCATTGAATGGTGTCCAGCAGCAACACAGGCACTGAAGGATTGGATCGCAGCAGCAGCTGTGGGGTGAAAAAAAAATGACCCATAGGTAATGCAACTCTCTCTGAAGAACCAAGGGAGCACAGAAAATGCTCTCTATGCTCCACCTTTTTCCTTGTTCAGCTGCACTGATTTCTCTTGCATATTAATTATCATATCCAGATACATAGAGAATGGAACCTCCCAAATCAGAGGGCAGTAAGTATGCAAAATCTTCATTTTCCTTCAAAAGAGTAACCTGAAGATGCTCATTTTTGCACAATGTTTTTTCTCCTCAAAACCACAGCAATGTGTAGTTCTTGATGACATTTTAAAACCAAGACAATGAAAGCAATCATGGCCAGTCAGCAGTGAATCTCTAAAGCCACAGGTGAGTATTTACAAAAGGGCGTGTTCAAGACAAATGGCACTGCAATTCCCACCAGCTGTGATGAACAGCAGCAAAATCTTATGCTTATGTTAAAAACATCTAATATTTGTCAGAATAATGCTTACATGTTCACACTTTTTCCCCCTAAGCGTAGTGTTTATAGTAGTGCTTGAAATTAAACTTTGTTTCTGTTGAAACTATAATTAAAAGTTATGTTTACAGAAAACAACAAAGATGGTAGGCATTTGTAAAAATTTGTGATAAATGTTAGGAAATAATCACTATCACAGTTTGAAAGTAAACCAAAAATCACATGCATTCCTTTGGCCTTTGTAATAAATACTGGGAGAAAGGGAGTTGCATTACTTTATTTTTAATGCTGCAACACCCAGCCTACAGCCCTGGTCAGTCCTGAAATATCTTCTGTACTATCTATAAGAAATTTATTCCTCCAGTGTCCTGATCTTCCTTTTGTTCATGTGCCTGTATAAGGGATTCAGAGATAAATACACGAGCAAAGCCTGAAGGCTGAATTTACAGGGGTTCTGTAGCAATGAAAGAAATCTAGATATTATGTGCCAATCCTTGCCAATATACCATATCAAATTCCTTAAAATCAATGTTTCATTTGGTGTGATGCTACATAAGTGAATATAATTTTGGTTAAACATAAAAAGGAAAGTAAGAATTTGCTTACTAACTCACCTGTAGCACTGTGCTGCCTTTGACATTTTGACCATGACTAGTAAAGTACTTGAAAACTACATGAAGAAAGTGAAAAAAAAACCAAAAAAAAAGCCCCAGATTATTTCCAGTCACTGCAGACCTGAATTATTTTTAAAGTGGTGATTGACTGATGGAAGTCTCTGTACTCTCCTGAGTGATACAAAAATAAATCAATTAAACAACTCCACTTTGTCTTTTGTCCCGGTTTTTTATTTAAGTCCTCATATCAAAGATAGTATCTCAGTAAGTATTGAGGCACTTTAGCATTGGAGACCTTGGTGTTCAGATGCTGATCATTCCATAGCTTATTCCAGTTCATAAAATCGTGAGTAACAGGGAATTCCTCGACAGATTTCCCCCCCATATATCCTCTGACAAAACCTGAATGTTTTCCAGAATGTCAACACAAAACTTGGTGTCCTCAGCTTTCACAAGTTTCATAAAATCCGTGGCAAACTGCCTTTGGTCTGTCACATTTAGAGTCTCACTCAGGCTTGCTGACAGCTACATGGAAGATGGCAACTTTGAAGCCGTTTGCCTGGAGAAGAATCCCTGTAAAATGAGTGAGAAATGGGAAACAGAGTCAGGGTGAAAGTCCAGCCTGATTTCCAAAGGTTGTCCCAATGATTTGAAGGCTGATTCTGGTGTGCCTCAAAGCAGGGCATGGACAGCTGCTCTTGCCTGGGTTGGTTTTCAGGATACAACAGCTCCCTCCCTGCAGTGAAGTGGGAGCTTGGGTGGCCTCCTAGCCCTGTGGGGTGGCCTCCTAACCATTTGGGGTGGCTTCCAGCCCTTTGGGGTGGCCTCACAGCCCTTTGGGGTGGCCTCACAGCCATTTGGGGTGTCATCTCAGCCCTTCGGGTTGGCCTGTCACCGTTCCCCAACATCCACCATCACCCCGTGCCATGGAGCCAGCTGGTTCCCCAAGGCCGAGAGAGGGATCTCGCCCCAAGCTGTTGCAGTGCCTTGGCAGCACAGTGCTCCTGGTTTTTTTTGGGAAAGATGTTGTGGTGACCTCCTGCCTCACCAGCTTGTCACCTCGCAGCAGAGCAGAGAGGCCTGGGACAAGCTGGCCGAAATCCCCAGGAGGACACTGGCCCAGGTGGCTGCAGATGGCCAACGCGGCGTGACGCAGCTCCCGCCTCGGCACAGGGTGTGGGGCATCCTAAGGGTGGGTGAGGGCAGGGTGTGGGAGACATTTTGTGCTGGAAGGACAAGGCACACGATGGTGGCAGGCTGCTGGGGCGGTGGCAGGAAGGAAGGAGCCTGGGCTGGGTGGTTTGTGACATCAGCAGAGCGGCACCTCAGCAACACTGGAAGGATGGGGGCGAGCGTTCCGTGCCGCCCGAGCTGCGCACGGGGGCATGAGGAGCCCACTGTGAGCCCGAGCGAGGGGCTGGCAATGCCCCTGCAGTGAGGGGGCTGGAGCACAGCCGCCATGGATGAGAACAGATATCCTTTCCCTCTGCTGCCTTCTCCTCCGCCTCTCCCTTCCCTGCCCTGTGACAGCTGCCATTGGGACACCCCCCCCCCGATATGTCCCTTTCCCCTCAGGGCTGGGCACACAGGAGGGTGGCAGGGATGGCCTGGGGCAGCCAGTCCCATCAGCCAGGGCTGGTTGATAATGTTTGGGGGGTCACAGTGCTGGGGGCACTCATTCCTTGGTGTTTCTCGGCACTTCCACCGTTCCCTGCTGCTGATGAGTCCCCTGGGGCTCCCCACATTTCCCTCCTCTCACTGCACCCCTTTCTGCACCCTGAGCACCCCCAGATCTCCTTCACACCCTCCCTCCAGCCCTTCTGGCCACTGCCCTTCAAGCCTCTGAGGACAGAGCAGAAATCTCTTCCTGCACACCTCAGGGCCTGCTGCAATTTTAGAGGTCAAAAGACAAGGATGTTCTAGAGTACGAGAAAAGGAAAGCACAATTTTCTTAGGTTTAACAAAATTAAACTTCTCCCCCTCATCCCCCCATTAATGGGCAATTTTGTGAGCCAAAATCTTCCTTAACCTCATGTCTCATACGTGGTTTTGGAATATCATTCAGAATGATTTCAAAACTGGGAATATTGATTTTGAGGGTTGCATGAGGTTGCTTGAAAAAATGCAAATAAATTTTGATGAAGACCATTTAAAACATATTTTCAAGGTAAGGTGTATGTACATTAAGCAATTAACAGTTCAGTTACACACATCATACGTTTGCTGATTTTTTCAAGTTGATTTTTTGGGAAATATATTTCGTGCTAGAATGGCATGCAAAATCAGCAAAGAATCTTCCTCCTCCAGGTCTTTTGTTTCTGTGTAAAATAGATAACCCATGGCTTGCATTTGAATCATAATCATTTTAGATTGGAAAATACCTCTAAGATCACTGAGTCCAACCATTAATTCATTGAAAACTCCACCTCTAAACCTTGTCCCTAAGCACCACATCTACAGGTCTCATAAATGCTTTCAAGGACTGGTAACTCAGATGCTTCCCTGGACAGCCTGTTCCAATGCTTGACAACACTTTCAGTGAAGAAATTTTTACTAATAACCAGTCTAAACCATCCCTGGCACAATTTCAGTCCCCTTCTGCTTGTCCTACTGCTTGTTACTCAGAGAAGAGACTGACATCCATAACTCTGTCTTTTCACCACAACGAATTAATGTCAGATGGAAAACACATCAATTTTGATTCCCAGATTTTTTTGTCAATGACTAGACTTGAGAAAAGTTAAAGCATTCTGGTTTTATCCTATTCAGCTTCTTCTGTGATCAAGCTGATGAGGCCAGATGTGTCTGTCTGCTGCTGGGCAGAGCCATGAGAGCAACCTCCTCAAAATCCTCTTGCCAGGAGGACAACATGACTTGTCTGAGCTGCTCAGGCTTTAGATCCAGCACACATTCATTCCATCCTCCCCTACACCTCTCCTGTAGTATTTAAGAGGTGTGCCTGAATGGATGGGAATTGCACTCTAACCCTCAGGGAGAGGATTTGGCCTTGAGACGTGGCAGTGTTTAAGAAATTTCCATGAAGGTTACACCATCCAGCTAGGAACTGGACTGAATAAGTTAATTTAGTGTAGGTAAGCAAACTACTGCCAAGCAGATCTTGTCTGTGAGCAAATACTACAAAACTGCGTGCCTTGGCACATACTGGGTGTACATGTTCTTCATGTAATGACTCAAAAGATGTAGGATTTTCCCTTTTACCTCATTTTCCCCCCACCAGAACAGCTGTCTGGTAATGGTGTTTCCCTAAGGGAGTGAAAACAAGTGTATGGATATATATAAATAGATGTATATTTATTTACACATTTATATATATATATAATTCTTTTGACAATGTTGCAAGCAGCTGGCTGGCTCTGTCCTGATTTGGCAGAGGAGAATTAGCTATGGTGTCAGAAGCTTTTAGGTCATGAGAAGGAAGGCACTAAGTTTTCCTCACCCTGTCTTCCTCTCTCATTGTTTGCCTTGTCAAGCCAAGGTAGAGGCAGCAGCATGAGCTCAACCCTGGCTAGAGAGGCTTCCTGTGGTTTTGGAACTTCTAATGCAAGGAGATAGTTGCCAACCTAGAAAACCTCTTGAGAACTTAAATATATTTCTCACTGTTTCCTCTATCTTCCCCCTACTTTGGTTTCTGAGAGTGATGGTCAGCTGTGGGTAGAGAAGAGAGGAATTATTTGTGGGAAGTGACCTGCAAAGAACAAGCCTGATCTACCTGTATTTAACAACCTATTGTACCCAGTAGCCTGATCTAGTTATTTATAGCAGTAATGTTAGGTGTTCTTTCCTATCTGAGAAAGATTTACAGGTGTTCAGTATTTTTTTGGCAGGGGAGCCTCAAATATTTAATCAGTGTAATAACATGTAAAAATTCAAAGCATTGTGGCAGGGAATCTTACTGATGTCATTGTCAGTAACTACAGATCAGCAGTTAATCTAATGGCTATACATAGCAAAAAACATTTTCTAGAAAACTAATTTAAAGGAATAATCTGCTTTTTTTTCCTTGTCTGTTCCCTTTTGGTTTGTTTTACTGTAATACTCTTTTGAGCAATATGAACATTAAGGTTTAAGGAATACTAAATTTTCATATAATTTCTCTCAGGACTCTGTCTCTTCTTGTTCTGAAAAACAAAGATATGATGTGCATTAATAAAAACAGGAATGATAAAAATCTACCCCAAAAAATTGTAAGAATATCTTTTTATAGCAGCATGATTTTTATCACTTTAATTTGGAGAGCTCTCTTGTGTAGTATTAATTCCTGTATTTCAACAAAAGGCAACTAAAATAGAAACTTTAAATTTTTGCCCAGCTTCTCCTTGTGGCAGTAACTAAGTGAACATCTTCCAAGTCCAGATAGACTGTTTATTTCCAAAATAAGTTGGTATTTTCTGTTCCTGCTTAATGGTTATGAGCAAATTTGTCAAATTGCTAAGAACATTAAATATTGGATTGAGGGTATCAACCTTAGATGGTGAATTTCTCAGCAGTAATGAAATGTGTATAATTAGCATTTGTACAGAAACATTTTCTTGCTAATGATTTCTGTTTAAAATTATCATTATTATTCTCTTTCACAAAATCAAAGCAAATAATGAAGCACTGATTTGTAAGGTTTTTTTCACTAGAACTCCCCATGAAATTTAATTTTGTACTTGTTTTAGTTATCTAATATATTTTTACTCCTATTGTACTTATTCAGAGGTACAGTAGGAACTGTACTGTATAGGAAGGAACTGGCAATGGATCATTAAACTTGTAGGTTTTTTGATATGGCTTCAAAACCAATCTAATTTAGCAGTAATCCAAAATCTTGATCAAAGAGCAGCCAGAGCTCAAGTAAGCAATTTCCTGTTTATAGACACTTTTGTGGAAGCCAAACCAGCCATTGGAAGTGCCATGTTTTGGATGCTGGAACTTGGCCTCTTTGGCAGTCTCAGTTTAAGGAGCCAACAATTAGGAATTTTCATCAGTTTACAGTGATGATCACTGAGGCAGTGGATTGCCATTTGTTTGTGATTTTTGTGAGCAATTTTGTCAGCAGTTTTCTCTTATTTTGGCAACTTTTAAAAATGATTCAGGCTAAAATGTTAGAAACATTTATATTTTGTATGCAGTTACTTATTTTGGGGAGAAAATTTTAAAGGAAAAATTGAATTAAACCTGAGAAAAACACAAAAGTCATAAAACCTGTTATTCTACCCAAATTCTTTTGCCCTTTTTTCTTTTGGCTTTTGTACTGAACCACTGAAATTAATTACTATGCTAACATTTTGTTAGCTCTATGAAAACAAACTTACAATTCAAGAATTCTGAGAGTGTGAATAATTAATCTAAGTTAAACATTCTGGCTTGTTAAGAGTAGAAAATGATCTCATAGGTTATTATAAAATATCGTCTTCAAATGTTGATAGCGTTTCTTATTTGAAGTGTTAAAGGACTTGTATCTCTTGAGAATTTGGTCATCCTTGTTCCATTTTACTGGTGCTGTTTTTGTATGCAAATTTCACTGACAGTATTTACAGTTTGGTGCAAGTAGCTGTTGAGAGGTATTACATTAAATAAATTTTCCACTTGATAAGTTTTATGCTGCACATTTATTTTATAGCATAACATTTTAGATACTTTCTGCCACGTGTTTTAATATTAAAAAGGCATTAAATCTAAATTTATTGTATGTATTTAGATGTTAATTATGTCATATGGTCCATTTTACTTTATATAAAATATTTGTAGCACACAAAGTGTAATCTAAAAGTTGAAGAGTTTAATCTGCTTGTAGCTACTGTTGCCTGAGGATTCTTCTATGATTCTCACTCCTGTGGTCAGTTATAAAAAAAAGTGTGGTGCATAATTTTGTATATATGCATGTTGTTTTATTGATGTTTAAAAAAAATCTTTTGGTTGTTTTTTTTTTTTTTCCCTCAGAAAACCATTGACAAACACTCAGGAGATATAATTAGCATGGATGACTTCAAAGCAATTTATCGAGCTCTTGTACACAGACCTGAATTTGAAGAACTGTTCAAGGCTTACTCAATGGATGGCAACATTCTACCTAATAGCCAGCTCCTTAAATTTCTTGCAAAAGAACAATTTCAAACTGAAGCTAATGAAACAACTGCCTTAGAAATTATTATGAAGTATGAGCCCATTGATGAAGGTATGCACAGTTAAATTATTTAATATCTAGGTCTGATTTATTGTGCTTCTCTCAATGACTGTTTTTGCAACACCTCATATCTTTATTTCTTCTAAATCATGTCTTTTCATCTATTTATTATTTTTCTTCCTGTATTTTAATTTATTTTCATTTTTTTTCTCCTTTCTCTGTGCTCTTATTTTTTCTGCTATTTCTTACCTTTTTTTATCTAGTCATATAAATTCTGTCCTTCAGCTCATTACAAACCATTTTCAATTTATTTTTCTTAAGGTTCTTATCTGCCATTGTTCTTGTCTTCTCATTACACTGTATTCTCTCCCTTCAGTCATTTAGTGATGCAAGCCCTCAGACAAGACTTTGATGTCCCTCTGACTTCCTTGCAGAAGCACTGTGTAAGATTTTCAGAGGTGCCTGGTCACCCTTTCTGAATCACAAGAACTGAGATGAAGAGGGGTTAATAAATCTCTATCATGTTCTTCACCTATTTCAAGGTGCCCCAAGTTAGGGTGTGACACTTCTTCTGAGTTTCACTGATTTCAACTTGTGGCAAAATTTATAACTGAACTATGAAAAGGATACAGCTGCATTTTGTTTGGTTTTATTTTTTTTTTAAATTCAGTGGAATGTGTTTAATTCTTTTGTTTTCATGGTTCCCAGTCTTTGAAAATGGGTGGAATTGATAACTGGTTAAGGAAAAAAAAATCAAGGAGAAAATATTTCTTCTGGGATAAAATCCTGGGGTTTTCTATGCTGACCTGTGAAGGAAGAAAATGAAAAATGCCACTTTTTCAATGAGAAACAGAAGAACATTTGGTATTTCATTCAGAGGCACTTACTGTCCAGTAATAGCTGCAAAACACATGACTCATGCCTTTACTCTTTGAGGCTGCTTTTCAAATCTGACTGAACTTTATTGAACATATTCTACTCTTTCAGAGGAACTAATGTTTACTAATTATATAAGTTGCCAGTTTAAAAGGTTCCTTTTATTTTCTGTTACCTGTTTTGATGGGAAAGTTCAAAGCTATAACACAGTTAAACAATGAAAAATCTTCAGTCCATTGGAAAACACCTCTGTAAATATCAGCTGAGGTTTCTATAGGTTTAATTTGATGCCTGGTTTAAATTTCAGATGCTGAGCCAAATTCTTGTTTGTTTCTTCATCTGTGATAAATTTGTTTGTCTCGTAATTGGAAGTAATCTTGCTGAACAAAATGATCTCTGTATTGTTCATGCTCTTTTGAGTGAATTCAAACTCCCACTCAAACATATTTATTGAAAAGTTCCAGTTATGATTGACATGAGGGAAGATTCATATGGTATTGTGATAGACCATTTTGTGTAACTGTCGTTCTGAATTTGCCACAGAACATTCTTCATCAGGATGATCTGTTGGACTCATCTGTCACCCTTGCCCTGTACTTTACAGAAAGGGAAAAGGGCAAGTTTTGACACTTGATTGACAGGTTTGCTGATAGTAATGACCATTCTCTCATCAATGTGATAGCACTGGTACGTCAAGATTAGGATAAAAACAATGACTACGTTTTACATGTAATTTAAATAAATCCATTTATGGCATTTAGTGCACCCCTAACATTTGTGCAGTGAGATTTCCAAAGCTATTGGGCCAGATAACTCTGAATATACTCTGTGGGTACTGTAGCTAGTTCAGGAATGAATTACTCTTTTATTTTTGCTATATAATTTTAGTACCGAAAGTCAAAATGCTAAACTAACAGTTTTTTTTCATGTGTGTGCTAAAAGCTTGCATTTTTGGCAGAAAGAGCCATTTCTATGGAATTGATCACAAAATATGAATATGTTTTGAGACCCCTGACAGTTGGGTCTTGCTAACACCCAAATTTCAGTTTTGCTTTTCCCAAACATGCCATTATCTGCCTATTTTACTATTAGCTTTGACTAGAAGCCTCAACTCATTAAATGAGATTAAAGAAAACATGCCAATTAAATGCATTTTTTTAGGCTTAGTATACATGTCATTTAAAAAAAAATACTTCTCATTTACATGGATAGGATTAGAGGCACAGTGAGGATAAGAAGGTGCATCCCATTGTAATTTATAATGTAGCGCCATTCAAAGACTCTACTCCTGCCTATTTTACTGCTAGGCAATAGAAAAACAGGGCAAAAATGCAATCCTGTCTTAAAAAATCAGCTTGCTTTGTAAATAACAATATAAGCCTGGTGCATCTGTCAGATAAGGACTTTGAGTAATCCAGAATGTATTTGTGAAGTAAAAAAAAAAAAAAAGATTTTCAGTTTATTCCTAATATACACAGTCATGAGGTGGGTTTTTTTTGTTTGTTTGTTTGTTTAGTTTTTTTTGGTGCATGTGTGTGGGGGACACAGCAGGATGTAGAGAATAAATTTGAAGAAGGGAGCATTTGATCCCATTGGCCAATGTAAATCAAACTTAATAAAGCAGACATCTCTGTCAAAGTCCTACAGATTTGATAAAAAAAAAAATCATGTGAAGCAGGAAAGATGACTTAAAAATCTCAACAAAGACAATGGCTGTGCCTGGATTTGTGAGACACAATAGTTCAGATGTATGAAAGGGGGTGTAAATATCCAGTCTCAGGGAAAATTTTCAAAAGAAGGTGATTATGAGCTATAAGCCCTTAGAAAATTGAACTGGACTGTTCAGATAGATACTTTATTCCAGTGTGCACCAGTTATAGGTGTGAGTAAGGCAGAAAAAAGCCTCCTAGAATATAAACTCAGCGCAGAAGAGGAATAACTGTATTTTTACTTTAGTCAAGGAAATACTTCTCTCTTTACTGTTCCCTTAGAGCATGAATGTTTCATTCTGATGGGAAGTAGTCAAATTTCATAGTATGAAATTCCATCTGATGATGTTTCTGCCTGACTATTAACAATGATTGAAAGCTTCCTTCTTCCAGCATAGCAGAGGAACACTCTGGTCTCTGATTGCAAGTATTTCTCATGAGTTTCCCCTAAAATTCCCAGCAAACATATCTGTACCCACATCACTATCTCTGGGGGCTAAGTAACAGGTATTTAATTACTGCTTTAGCTCTTAGGAAACAAAGAGCACACACATACATGTAAAACCATGGGAAACACGTTTCTCCCCATTTCCTGGTCTCAAATTCAGTTCAGGCTCTTCTCTTCCCCACTCCCAGTCTCTGCTTCAGTCCAGAAGGGCTTCAGGTTGTACTCAGACCCTTTAGGAGGAAGCAGGTCTTGCAGGAGGCTCTGGCCAGTGCAGAGTGATTTCTTGTTTTTTCTGCTTCAGTGTGGGTACTCTACAGGCCTTCAGGGAAGCAAATATCTTATGAAAGTTTCCAATTTTTATTCTTTCCAAAGAGGAAGAAAAATACTTTCAAAGAAGTTCCAAGATAAATAAGAAAGCAGAATGTAATAAACACTGAAGATAATGTATAATGTAATCAGACTCTTTCAAATACTCAGGTTATATCCATAATTCCTCTCTGATGTGACAGTATTTGCATATATGGCAGAGCTGTAATTTACCTTAACAGGAGGAATGAGAAAAATATTTTTCCTTACATCAGATTTTAGAGAAACCAAACAATATAAAATAATATTACTAATAAAATGAATTCCACACTATCCAAAAGGGGAGGGCAAGAAAAAAAAATCATTGAACTTTGTGAACAGAAAGAGGCAACAAGAAGACAGAAATTTTTTCTTGCCTCCCCTTTCTACAAGGAATGGATATGTGTGTGCACCCTAACTACTGCTAAAAGTTTCTAATGGAGAAAAAAGACTGAGGCTCCTCCAGGGGAGAAATGTAAGCCCTTGATGAAAGTCTTTTCACCGTGGAATAGTTATGGAGATGAATTCCCATTTCCTTTAATGGAGAAGCAGAAAAGGTCTGTAAATGGTCAGCAAATAATATGACTGGGCTATTCCTCAGAAATGTAAGGGCCTGTAATAAGCTCTGTAAAAATACAAAGATTTTTAGTCTGTTGGTTGGAGACATGAGCTGAATGTTGGATTGAAGTCCACAAGTTTACATATTGACTAACAAAACAATGCTAGGTGTTCATTTTTGGGGCATTATGGTCATCAGTATGTCTGCACAAACATTAATTTCTCTTGTGACTATTGCAGTTAACTTTTGTTAATGAAAAGAACAGCCAGGAAAACATCATAAATAATTCAGGAAAAAAGCAAGACTTTGAAAAGCCAGTATTTTCCACTAATGTAATAAATAAATGCAGTAAAGGTAAAAATTATTAGAAAATAAAAATGCTCACACAAATAGTTACTAGCTCTACTTGTAATTGCTCAGAGAAATATACAGACCATAAAAAAGAAATTAATCAGAAATGAAATCCAGACAGGTCATATAATTCATTATAGGCAAAGCATACAGGATGAGTGTATTCTGTTTTAAACAACATAAAAAAATCAGAATGATTTTTAAAGATCCAGAAAGTAGAAACTTAATCCAATTTTTACAAGTGTAGAACAATATAACATGTGCATGTGGATAAATCTAAGTCAAGATGCTAAATAGCATACACTTTTCAAGAGTCATCTGGGTGGCAAGAAGTCATCCTGCAAATCTCTTAGTTAAAAGATGAAAGAAATTCCTCTGTAATATTATCAATCTGAGCAAGATCTCAGTCAAAAATATGGATGAAACAGGGTAGGACCTTCTTAAATGATGTAATCAGGTCAGTGAAGACAAGTTGACAAATCCAAGTCCTTAGAAAATTGACTGTAATGAACTTGGCTAATACAAGTCAAAGGTTACTTTTGAAAATAGGGGGGGAATGAATGATGAATTGAAAGGCTGGAAAAGATCAAATGTAATATCTATTTTAGAAAGGGAACATCCAAGCAAGTAGATACTGTCAGTTACTAGAAAAAAAAAATGGAGCAAATAATAAATATGTAAACCCTTCTAAGATGGTAAAAGTGAGTAGCAATTTGGCAGGACATTTCATGAAGAAATAGCATCCTGTTTTCTCCTGTGAAAGAATAACAGCACTGGTGGATAGCAGAAAAATGAAAATGATCAGAAATCTGAAACAGAAAGATGCTGTGGATTGGATTTGTTTTTGTGGAAAGCAGCAGAATGAGAGAAGTGCACGAGCAGTTTTTATCAGTGGAAGAGTGTGAAAAAAGAGGGGAGAAATAATACCAAACTGAACAAATATTTTGGATAGCAAGGAAGTTTCAGGGTAAACTTCTGTTTCCTAATTAAGGAAAAATTCCTGACAGTAAGGCTGTTTAGCAGTTGCAATGGTTTTACAGTTGTTTGGGGATTTTGCAGTTGTTTGGGGATTCTTGATCAATGGAAGTCTGGAAGAATAATATTAGAAAGACTTCTGGTAGGAATAACAGTTGTGTTCTGGTAGGAATAACAGGTGAATATATGTTTGATGTCTGGATGGCCTTCTGTTTTTCTTTATCATTGTAAAACATTGCAAGTTTTCTAGTTCAAAGACCTGTGTAATTGAGGGATAATTATTTTCTTTAAATTCTCATTCAGGTGTAAAACTTTCACTCTGTCACACCCCAAAGATTGATAATAGCAATTCTAACTTGTAAATTCTGATTCTTACAGCTGTAGTAAGAATTACTAGGGCAGAAAAGGGGGTTTTCCTGCCAGATATACCCAGGCTTCAAGTTTGTATACATTGACTTCTAAGTTATTGTTAGGATAAAATAATCTTGTATTATTTGCTGCTTGTTCACTACTGGCCTGCTATGGTGACAATATAATTATTTTAGAGTAAGAACTGGGCAAAATCCCTCACTAATTCAAACTATGTTTTGAAGCAAAGCTGACTTTTGAGATTACATAATTTGCAAAATGACTGCATTCGAAACCTGACATTGGGAGCAGTAGCTGGCAGTGTAATGGCTCTGTCTGCCATTAAATCAGTCAAAACCAGAACAAATGGGATGGCTGTCCCTGGTATGGACTCAATTAGTTCATTTTATTTAAATGCAGTAGTGTAATAGGCTTGACTTGCAATTCATCTCTGTAGGCAGTTATTGCTTTTGTTAAGATGCTATTTTTATTCCAAACATTTCTAAACACAATTTGATCAATATTTATTTGGAGTTTTCTACCCCTGGGGAAGATATTTGGTGCTAGTTCCTGCAAGATTATGTTGAGAATTTCTATCTGACTTTTTTTGACAACAGTCCTGGTTCTCTTAAAAAAGAAAAGAAGATTCTATTAGTGCATTGCTGGCCAAGTTACTTTCCAAAGTAAACAACAAATATTTTACTTTATATTTAATTAAGAATACTGAAAACTCTTCTTACTGCTGTCCATAGAAAAATAAAAGTGTCAAAACACATTTATTTCCTATTAGAAGTTTGAGCCACAGCAATTCAGCTCCAGAGTCACATGTATCTGATTTTGTGTTGTTTATGCTCTTGTTATGAATTTTAAAATTGCAGGAAATTGTTGTGCTGTATAACCTTTAGCAGTGTTCAGTACCGGCTCTTAAAAATTTCAGAAAGTACATAGCTATAACCATCAGAGTGGCTTCATGACAGAGTTTTTTTTTCCTTTTTGTTTTTGTTCAGTGAGGAA
Organism: Chloebia gouldiae; assembly: GCA_003676055.1. NCBI lineage: Eukaryota > Metazoa > Chordata > Aves > Passeriformes > Passeridae > Chloebia > Chloebia gouldiae. The sequence goes on from QUSF01000021.1 coordinate 2,545,362, forward strand.
GAAAAAGCAGATGTCATTTGAAGGATTTATAAGGTACATGAACTCAGAAGAATGTTCAATATTTAAAAGCCAGCACAAGAGCGTCTATCAAGATATGAACCAACCATTGTGTGACTATTTTATTTCATCTTCTCACAACACCTACTTGATAGCTGACCAATTAATGGGACCCAGTCACTTATGGGGATATACCAGGTATTTAGACATTATTTTTAAATATTTTATACATTCTTCAGCTTTTAAAGAATGAATACCAAGTCACATACAATCCTATTTGGCAATAAGGGACAAAGCCATCAAAGATACAAGTTGAAAATGTGAGAGTGCTATTTTACTTTGTGTGTACACTTTTCAATATATTTGCCAAACCATCTGCTCATAGTCTGGAAACAATTTATTTTTTTCACTTACATCTCAGAAAATCAACCTTGCAGCAAATGAAATCTAAAGTATGGTGTACAGTACACGATTAAATCAGTTTTTAATCTCAACACGCCGTGCAAAAATAAATAACTCCTGAAAGAAATGTAAAATTCCTGGGCAAGCTCTAATTTGTTCAGTATACAAGATGTGTGTTGGAGTATGTCTGTGTCAAGGACATTTGTGGCCAGTGCATGTGGGCAGTTTAGAAACAACAAAACAAAAAAATGTGAGCATTCAAGCAGCCAGCAGGGAAAGGAACCTCTGCAGTTTGTGACTCCAGGAGGATGATCAGGATGGCAGGAAAGATGGAAATGGATTGTGTAACAAAGGCAACACTGAGAGCAGGATATATTAAAAATTAGGAAGAGCTGTGTCCAGAATTCCTATTATTTGTACTGCTTTAGTGAATAGGAAGCAGTTGGAACCATCATCTATCTGAACTAAATTTTGGTTGCTCTCTTCATGTTCCATAGCGACTTGCAACCGTCAGAAACAATACTGAATTTCTAACAGTATTTGAAATTCCATTATGTTAATGCTGTATTGCAAAGAGGGTATAACCCCCTCTCTGTTCCTCTTTATCTACTATTTGTGTGAGGAAAATGCTAAAATCAGCTACAGGCATATTTGACATATTGTTAATGTGTGAAAAGCAGCATGTAAAAGACAGATTGGTAATTAAGTAAAACAGTTTATAAGAAATGTTTCAGTTAGTTGCGAGTCAAATATGAGAAACCTAAGAGTTTAAGGGATGCCACTAACATATTAAAATTAAAGGAGTCAAGTCAGTGTGCCTGAGAAACTTTAGCACTCCCTCTTAGGAATATGGGCTGGGGAGAAGAACTGATTTATGTAAAGACCAAGTGCAACCTGATACTCTAAGTGCAATGGATCTTTAGATACAGTGATTCTCAAAATTGCAAGCAAGTTTGGAAGACTAACACAAAAGACCATTTAAAATACTTGTTATTATATTTTAAGTGGAAATTTGCCTTTATTCCAAAATTCATTTATTGAAAACTATGACCTTTGTTTTTAGTCTTTTAAAGAAGATAATTCAGGTAATCCTATATTCTTTAAAGCTCTAACAAAGCTTATTACGTAACACACCTAAAATAAACAACAGAAAGTATGTCTGTCTCATATATATACAATTCTGCAGGATTTCTTTATATTTATGATGAAAATGAGGTGGTTTTTCTGTAATTAATCACTGTGCCTGTGATCAGAAATACAGCACCTTGTATAAAAAAGCGTGGTATCTTTCTTTTGGCTGTAAAATGCTTTCTCTTGTTCTTCTGAAGTGCTCTCTTAAAAGGATGTCGTTGCCTGGAGATTGACTGCTGGGATGGCAACAACAATGAACCCATTGTGTATCATGGTCACACTTTAACAAGCAAAATCCCATTTCGTTCTGTAATTCGTGTGATTGACAAGTATGCATTTATGGTATGTATAGATATATGTATGTATACACAATTTGGTTAGAGTTGTGGCTTTAACTAACCCAGGGATGTGGCTCTTATAGATACTCCAGGGTAAAAAAACATATGAAGCAGAGCCTGTGGCAATGGGTATTGTTAAAATTAATTATGTAGCAATTGTGCTATTTGTTCTTAATGTATTTTTAAAACTTTTTAAAGGAATCATAAGAATTTGTCTTGATAATGAATATCCATTAAACTTAGTGCAAAGGATTCAGGTGATCTTACTCAGCTTCTTATGTGTAATTCTCACCTGAGATTATTTAAACAAGGACTGAATATAAATTTAAGAACTACTTCAGAATTGGTCTGATGTCTTCCTCCTTCTTTATATATTTTAAAGGTTTTTATATCACTTATTCTTCTGCTGCTATCAATCTGTATTATATCCTATGTGAATTTATGAAATAGACAAAAATATTAGATAACAGATAAGTCTGAGGCTTTGTTTTTCATTTCTTCTCTTTTTATTTTGAATGTTGACCCTGATAAATGTTAGCAGCCAATAGTTTTTTTGGTCAGGTGACTCATCAGGGCAAGGTTCCTTCTGCCTATCTCTGAAAAAGCATGGAAATCTGGAGAGTTTTTGGCATTGTATAGGCTTTTGGCAAAATTCCTACTCAAAGGAAGTGCTGCATGACTATTAAGATAAATCTCAGAATCAGGCCAGCATTATATGTGAGAATACATACATGCATGATCATAAATTTATGTGGCTTTTTATACATATGTGTTTATAGCCTTCTCAGGGTTAATAAAAGCTGTGCTTTTTCTGTTCTGTTTCCTATATAAGATTTAATTAGTCTCTGATTTTAAAAGTGAAATTAAAACCATGATTTTATTCCACGATTTTTCAAAACTCATTGGATATAACTCCTATTCTTGCTAATACACAACATATTGTGCTTAACTCTGATGCAAACTTCATTTCTCAAGCCCAAGTGCCAATGAGATGATAAAATCACAACAGGTAATGGTTGGTACCAGCTGTCCATGCAGGCTGAGCTTTGCTTCTCTTAAGAGTCAATAGCAAAAGCTCAGAGGACAAATGTAAAGACAGAAAAAACATAAAATGGTGTTTTCCTTATTGACAATTTAGGTCCTGCCTGAGCAAAGATATCATTCAGATTATGTTTTTGGTAGCTATCAGTATTACTGGCAACTTACGTGATTTACTTATGTAATTTTGTTATGGATGTATTTCTTTTGAGTTATTCTCTAATTTTTACTCAATTTCCCTTTTTCACATTTTACCTTTATTTTTTACTGAATTACCCTTGCTTGAGTACTGGGATGAGTAAAGTGTAGACTGTCCTTAGAAAAGTTTACAACATTATGAAAAATAAAAAATATGCATAGCTTTTTCATGTAAAAGCAATCATTTCTGAACAAGGTTTGGGGAGACTATCAGCTTGAAAAGTAATCAAAAAAATCTGTCATAAACTAAAGCAAAAGACAGTTAATCCTGCCTTATGTTGTCAATTTTAATTTTATAATCGGATTTTACCTTTTAAAACCAAAACAAAGCAGTCCTTTTTACACCTCTGCCTATTTCTAGCTCTGCTTTAACTTTCTGAAGGTGCAATTTTTCTTCTTCAATTTTGCTTTCTCTTTTCCACAAATGTGAGCTTTTTTATTGTCTTACTAACCTGAAACAACCGATCTATGTTTGAAATGTTTCAAAAATGAAGATAAATACAGATTGCCAAGGGGACTTTTCCAAGATATTTTGGAAAAGCAATTATTCTTCTTTTTATTTATTAATAATAAAATCCTAAAATTATATTTCCAGTCATCTGCCTATCCACTTGTACTGTCTTTGGAGAACCACTGCAGCCCTAAACAGCAGGAAGTAATGGCAGAGTGCTTGAAAAGTATTCTAGGTGACAAACTTCTTTCTACACCAATTGGTGGTGAAGTAGATATGACTCGACTGCCTTCTCCTGAGGTAATAAATTTTCATTTTTCTCTATGAAGGAGATGGAAAAAATTGTGAGGTTCCTGATTATTATTTTTTTAAACCTCTGGAACTGAATTTATGGATCAGTTCTGGTGTCAGAAATACACTTCAGTTAGTAACAAAAAAATTCAAACAGCACAAAAAAGCCCCATGGAAAGATGCCACATGTTGGTGTACTGTTCTCTGCTGATTTATTTTTTATTGCTTGAATTGAAAGAAATTCCTGAAATTTAAACATATTATTGAAATGGAAACCTGGATCAGCATTTTTTTTGGTCAGTAACAGTGATGATGAAACTTTTCCTTTGCATTCTGCTACTGCAAAGCCATTCTCTCTGTCAGTGTGTTTCTCCCTCAGACAGCGTTCTTCAGCTGGTGGCCTGAGACCCCTGGGATATGAAGTCACAAAAGGCAATTAGATAGGTACTGAAAATTTTACTGCAAGCTAGAATAAATAAATTTTCATTGTGCTAGACTTTGCACATAATTCTCTTTCAAGGACAATTTTTTTTTAATCTCTTGTAGAACAAATCTGTGCATACATACAAAATACTTAGGCTTGTCAGTGTTGCTAGTGATAGGCTAGTGATAGCTATATTTTACACTTTTTTTTTACAGTAGCTACAAAAAAATGCAAATGAAAATGTGGGGAGGAAGCAGTCTCATAAGGAAAAACAACACAAAAAAGGTTGTAATTTTCAAGGAACTTGTCAAGGAAAAATATTTTTAAAGCAATCTGTCCAGAAGATGTGTTAAAGTATTACAATACTCATATTTCCATAAAAATATGGAATTTATGTATATATAAATTTATTTTTAAATGAATTTATGTATGAATTTATTTATAATTTTATTTAATATTTACATTTCTCCACTTTTTTGTTGTTGTTGTAGCATTATTTTTGTTTTTTTACATCACAATATCCAATATAATTTTGAAGACTTAAAAACTGCTTTTTCAATTAGGAAAAAGTATAAACTATATCAAACATGAGGGCTTGTTTTAAAGCTTATGAAAGCATGGCTGGATTCAGTGTAGGAGGTGTACAAGGGTCATATGTCCTCTGAAATAAGCACAAAATCAGTGAACATGGAATTACTAAATCACACACTTAAAAATATTACTTTCTATGCTATATAATCCTTACCATATAGTTACTGTGATATAGGGAATTCATACTTTATATTTCCATAGCTTAGAGTTTTCATGAGTCAGCTCTGTAGAGTTTTGCCTGCAAATGGGTTGCTGGATCCATAAGTATGGAAATGTTGTCAGGTGAGATTAATTCTCCTGAATTTTTAGCATATTTAAGTATTGTGAGATATATTTCCCACCTGTGCAAGGTGTAAGGATTACCTAAATAACACCCATGTCCTCAGCTGGTTACAAGGTTCGAATTTAATAAATTATTATCTTGAGAATGAGCATAAATTAGGATCATCTCCATTTCTCCTAGGTGTTCTGATCAAGCATGTAAGAAAAATCAGTAAGATTTTACCTAGCAATGCAAATATGCAGCTATGACAGAATTTGTAAATTCAGTAGTAAGCTTGACTTTTGTCTGACATCTTTTTGAAGAACAATTCTTGGTCCACGTTCAAAAGGAGTTTAGTGACATCACATCTTTAAAGCTTGGGACCTTGTGCATTTCCAAGGCCTGGGTAAATTCATTATCATTTGAGAAAGCCAAATTCTGAATTTAGTCTTCAGACTGCTTTACTTAAGCTGTGCAAAGGAGATGTTACAGAATCATAAATGGTGGATTTAAAATGCTCTTTGTGGGAAGGATTCTCAGTTAGTGTAAAAAAAAAAAAGCTGTCACCTATATAATTTACTGCTCTGCTTTTTTCAAGATGGAGCATGAGCAAGAATAGGGAAAAAGCTGTTTTACTGTTCTTCAAGATCAGAATTAAATGGTTCTCTTGTGTGTACATGAAGTGGGAAACCACACAGTTTCCTACAACACTTCAGAGAAACATTTGCCAATTATAGGTTCCTTTTAGGTTTTGGATTTTGGAGACTTCCGTGGAAATTATTTGCTCTTCTCTTATATAGTCAATCTTCTACTTCTTTAAGTAAATCTTGAGCTATACTTTTGTCAACTGAGATGTGTGTGTGTGGAAGGGGGTTAAAATGAGGAAAACCCACTCTTAGGTGTTTTTTTGGACCACCTTGCAATGATGTCTCCTACCATTGTAATTCTAAGTGAAAATCACATGGAGGACCAGAAAATAAAAGTATAGGATCACTGAGCACTTCTTCTCTCTGCTTTTCCCAACACTTACTTCATCTGAAAAACAAACCCCAGAATATTTCAGGAATAAAGTTTTTTTTAATTCTTCGCCCTCAGTCATATATTCACACTTCCAGAAGACTACATTGATATTGTTAATTCCCTGCAATTCCTGTATTCTGTAGCATCTCAACACAAAATTCTTCCTCTATACAGCAGAAGAGAAGACTCTTTCCTACATACAGAAGAAAGAGAAGACTCTAGCTGTTTCCTTCTTTCACACATACCTTATCCCATGAGAAACTGAGGCTGCCCTTAAGCTTCACCTGTCTATTCTACCTCTTTCCAGAGCAGATGTTTTTCCACCCAAAACAACAGACCTGACAAAATTTTCTGCCCCCAGTCTTGGCCATCAGGGTGCCTCTAAAGAGACTTCATGAACTTCCTGTAATATTCACTGGAATATCAGGTCCTTTGAGTCAGTTCCTGCACTAAATTAGATGTGGCATCACAGACTGGTGCCAGACATCCCTGCTGGTTGCACCAGCACTCCTGGTGATGTGCTGATAGAAAGTGAAGGAATGAAGTGTCTTATGCAGCAGAGCCATAGTAAATGATTCGTAATTCGTAGATGAACTTAGCAAATATCAAAAATTTATGTTAAAATATATGTTAGAAGAGATAAGGTTTTACTTACCCTGCTGTCTCCTTCCTCTCTAAGAAATTTGACAGCAATTGAAAGAAACATGCAGGTATCCAATATAACACAGAAAAGAATGTAAACACATTGCTTTGATGAAGGTTTTTCCTCAATTATTTTGCATTGTAGTGCATTGAACTGGCTTACACTGCTGACAAGATATATATATCAGATAGACAGGAAATTTTTATTATTTGCAGGTTTTCTGTCACAAAGTTGGAATGAGATATTGATGTGTGATTAACTGAATGTGAAGTGGCAGCTACTGTGATTTTACAAGTTGTCTTTAATGTTTACCACACAACTGCAAGATCAATTACTGTATTGTGGTGCTTCACAAGCATTTCTGGCCAGGATTGCCAAGGCTTCCCTATGGTTCTTAAACCTGTGGTGTCCAAATAAAAGGATCTATTTAATGAGCTCCTTGAAAAAGATCAATAGAAGGTCTCCAGTACAACATTATGGGCTATGGACATTTTAAATTCTGCTATTATGGGGAAAGCAGCTAACCCCATAAAACAGGATTCGTTCTTCCCACTTTTCTTCACCTTTATCTACTCAGTATACAAAGGAGTACACAATGAGTGTTTTCATTGAGAAATTCAAGATCAAGCCTGCTTTAGCATATCTAATTCTGTTGCTTCAGTTATGAGATGAATTCTTATTTATTTTGACAATTAAAGATACATAAATGTCTTGACCAAGTCTTTGCATCACAAATATCTTTGCTTCTTAGCAAGTCAAAACATTTCTAGTCATTCTTTTGACTTTCAATCAGACTATGGTATCTATTCTTTACAAAAATAAGAAGAAAGTTATGAGAATGTGGTATGCCTCGGTGATGACCTCAAAAATAAAAAAAATCAGTATTGTTTCTCATAAAATTTCTGGAAACTGTAGGCTGTACTGAGTACTTACAAAGGGCTCATCTAATTCCTTCACTATTTTTAGGCATTGCACTCTTCTTGAGGGAACATGGTTTTCCCAGAAATGTGGTAAACATGTGACAGCCATTATCTGCTGTTAATAGCTTCCCTGTAGTGTAAAGCAACTTCAGGAGGCATCTAAAAACAAGACATTGCCATATTTTATATCATCACCCAGGTAGATCTTGGGTCAATGGTTTAATTGGTATATAAAAATCAGGTTTATTTGGTATATAAAAATCAAGTTTGGCAAAGTATCTTTTAGGAACATTGACCTTTGGTAAGGAATCTGTGCCACTCTGAGCACACTGTTTTAATATCCAATATGTTGCCAACTTACAACCATCTTTCTCCACAATCATCCTTTGGATTTCTTTCCAGTCCATCCAGAGATTTAGCTGCCTGTGTAGAATATCATCTCAGGTGTAGCACAGCTGTTTAGCCTTGGACTAGACTTGCCTGAAGTTTACTACAGAGCACAACACAGAAGTGGAATTTTCACTTTCCCAGGGTTTCTCACTGGGCAAATGTGTTTTATGAAAACTTGTTATGAGGTAGTTAAAATGCTGCTCCTGATATAATTAATATCAGTTTACCTAGAGCTCAGATATTGCTGGTAGTATTGATTTAAAGTATCTTGATAACTGTGATGTATAAGGCTGCCACAAAGGCATCCATTCACGTTTCACTGAGTGTGATTCTCTTGAACTGTTAAAGATAGCTGGTGTTGGTTTGTTTTAACAGTTGTACTTAACAAATCTTGTCATTGTCTCAAAACCTTTCCCTGTGTTAGACTTCACAGGAGGTGTTGCATCTTCACCCTATATCAGTAGTTAAGGCAGCAACACAATTCTTGAAATAGAATATTATGTAAAATTCAGAAGAGATTTTTAACCTTGTTATTTAGCAAGATTTTTCAGGATTTGGTATTCCTCTAACTAAGCACCTACAGCTGGTCAGGAGAGGAGAAGGGGGAACAAGCTAAATTGAAACAGGAGAAGCTATTATTTTTTAAATACTTATATCTCAAATCCAGGGTTTATTCCTTACATTTCTGGGAACTGAATTTTTATATTACATAGCCACAGTGATCAATAGGTGGGTTTGCCTGATCCAGAGTGCTTGTGATTTTTGTCCTGGAAACTTGGCATTGCTTCAGCTGATTTGTGTTGTACATCACATTAACCAGAATGTACAAGAAAAAAGTTTTGTTAATTTCATTATGTAAATATTTGTTCCAGTTGATTGTACTTTGATTTTTTTTTGCTTATGCTAGCCTTGAAGTCCCACTATGCTCTAGGGAAGATCTATTATGTTTTACATATTTAAATTTTTTAGTATTCTTACCGTTTATATAGAAGTAAACAGCAAGTGTATTCTTAACACATTTTGCCTTTCATAATAAAACTAGAAAGGAGAAGTTATAGTGAATGCTCAGAGTTTCAGCTCATTAAAAGGCATTTCAGCCTGTAGAGAAAAAGGTGTCATATGTTTAGCAGTGCTGATTACTGATTAAAGAACTCAGATTTCACAGTCACTGATTTTGTAACCATAAATTTGTTATAAGTTTTTTTGAAGATGTTTGAAGTTCAGACAAAATCATTGGTATGTAATTTTTTCACTCTATGTTTCCCTTTCAATGATTTGGGGTAACTACTATTGGAATTTGCTTCTGGCCAAAAAACTATCATATCACTGGAGTATTTTTTATAACTGTTTCTAAAAAGAGCTGTGATTTAAAAATGTTATCTTTGTAGAAAACAAAACAAGAAAACCTCAAAAAACTCATTCTACCTCAGGGTGTTTATGCTTTTTTAACAGCTTGTAAACAGAGTTTTAGAGACTGACTTAAAACATTATGACCCATTTTTATATAACTACACACACTCATTCTATGAAGAAGTTTGCATATAGGGGCCAGTAATGTAACCATAGAAAGTTTTTTTCTTCCCTTGTATACCAGGTCTGTTGTTTTTGGTTCGTTTTTTTTTTTTCATTTATAGAATTAAGTCTTCCTGTGAATAACAAAATAAAAGCTCAAAAGTGGATAGAATTGCTTTTAAATATTAGGAAATGTGAACATGAAAAGGAAAATTCAGAACCCTTAAAAAATATGAGTAGCATTAATCATATTAAAACACTTCTAAAAATATCAAAGGGGAAAAAAATGAGTGCATCAATAAGAAATGAAGGAAATGTTAAAGGGCATCCTTATTCTGGGTCACCAGTGCAGAGAGACTAATCAAACCTTCCAGCAGCATGGCATTGATAGATATTGGGCATAGGATGTCTCATTCCACTGGCACCCTGCAAACTACAACAGGAGATCTCAAGTGATAAGGGGATTTTATAAGCAATGGAGCTGGGAATGGAAATTAATGGAATGTCTCTAGCCTTGCCTATGGCTCTGGTTTCCATTACGGAACTTTGGGTTTATATGTTTTAATCATCCATAGGTTTCATTTTTATTTAATGGATACCTTAAACTACAGCATTTCAGTTACCTTCCATTTATTGTGAAATTATTTGGTCCCTTTCCTGCCACACTCCCAGTAGTGTAATCTTTCTTTTCACTAGAGCATAGGAAATTTAAGGAATATTTTTGAGGATCACTTTATTCAAGAGCCATAATAAGTCTTGTTACTCACGGGCAGCTCCTGTGTCCAGATGTAGAGTTGAATGTCTGCTATCTAAGAGCAGCTTTACTACTAATATAATTGTATAAATGAAAGTGAAATATATACTCATAAGATTCTGTTGCACAGATGAAAGCCATGTTATTAGAATCAATATAATTCAATATTATTTTTGCCCCTCTACATTATATATTATGGAGATTGATACATACATGTCCATTTAAAAATAGAGAAACTGCTTAGGCAAAATCACCAAGCTGTTGTTTCCCTGACCAGGTAAGATCAGCATAAGGATCTACAGTAATATAAACAAGTTATAAACAAAACTTTTAATTTGGTACACAAGACAGATATGCACAAAAAATGAAATCAGAAATTTCCTGTAGCCTCAATGATAAATGAAAACAATCCAAATCAATATCAGACATGTCTTTGAGTGTGTATATATATATATAAAGACATTTAGGCATAGTAAAAAAACATACCTTCTACATCTTGCCAGGCTAACTTACTTCCTACTTTTATCTTTTTGTAGTTTCAGCATGTATATACCTCTGGTGGAGAGCTTCATTTCTTGTCATGGGGTTAGATAGTCACATTCTGTTGTGTACTTTGATCCTCAGATTCTGTTTGGTTTATTTGGCTTTGGTTTCTGCCTCACTCATATCTATTTTGCTTCATTTTATAAGCTCACTTCATTATTCTTAATAAAAAACTTTGAAGATGAGTTAAATAACACCAAGAGATGAAAAACTTACATAATTCTAGCTACTATTGTTAAACCTCTTTTCTGTAGGCATTAAAATTCAAAGTTCTGGTAAAAAATAAGAAAGTTGGAACACTTGAGCAAAGCCTGATGAGGATGGATGATGACTACCGTGGTGAGGCAGAGGAATTGTCTGACTCTGACTTTCAGTCTGATGATGAGGATGCAGATGACATGATGCCTCTTCAGAGAACCAGGAGTCCCACCAAAAGAAAAGGAGATCGTAAATCTTCAATCCCACCTCAAAAAAAACCCAAGGTAACTTTTGCTTCAATTGAATATAGAGAACACACAGATTTTTAAAAAAATATTATCTTAAAATAGAGACTAAATTTAAAAGGGAAACTTTAAAATTACTAAGATCAGTGTATTTGGAAATGACATGTTTTAGCTGAAGGTTTCAGAGTTTTCCTATTCTTATAAGAAAAGTCAGACCGGACCACATTTTAGTATCCTACCTCTCTGTGCTCCCATCTTGAACCTCAATCACATTTTCCTCTTTCTATGCTTGTCCCAGGTGCTCAGTCCCACAGTAGATTTAAGATGAAGTTACCCAAGTGTTTTGTTGGCTCCATGGCCCACCTGGAACTATAAATGTACAGAGAACATTTATAGCAGTTTGTGATGACAACAGGCAGAGTTAACTATTTCTTCCCCAAGTCTACCAGTTTATTTTTAAGATAGATCGATTCCCCTGTTTTCTTCTGTTCTATGATTTTTGCATTAAATTAGGTGCATATTCCTGGTTGTGCTGAAACATTTTTCAGCACCTGGAACTGAAGAGGCATTTTTACATTTATCATGTAGAGACTTAACATTAAGCACTATTTCTGAAAGAAGTGTAAAAATTGGATGTAATCTCCTTTTAGAAAGTCAAATTGAACTAATTTTTTTAACTAAGTATAATTCTCTACCATGTAAAATCTGTTGTTTCATGAGGGTTGAACATCAGGGTTCACCTTTTTTAAGATGTCAGGCAGCACCTGAAGTATCCAGTCACTCTTGCACATCATGCTCTGATTACCTGAATGTGGCTAAATTGGCAAGGTTCCTCAGAGACCAGCATTCTTGCTAAGAGGCAGGGTGTCTTTTTTTAATATGACTTGATGGTGAAAGTTTTCGCTTCTTTCTCATTCCATCTGACATGGGGAGACAGTAAGGAAAAATTCTGAGGAAGGATGGAGCCTTCTTTGAACAGGAAATGCCATCTTTCTAGGTGATAGGTTTCAAGTTTATTTGTAGGACCATGTTACAGACAAGAATGTATTCCACATACTCTTAAACAGCAGCAACAAAAAGTGTCTGCTCCTGTTGCACAGACAGAAGAGAAAGTGGTTTCCAGGGTCCCAGTCTGTTGGAGTATTTGTCTTGATATCCCACTGTATTGCTTTTGGGAGGCTGGGAGAGTATTTGAATCTGCAGAAGATACCCCAGTGATGCTGCTGGCTTTGCCTGCCTCCAGAGAGTTGCATTTTTCAGCATTTCCATGGCAGTAGACTCCTATTGCTCCTCGTGGGACACAACCCCAGAATAATTAATCATCTTGAACTTTGCATAGTTTAAGAGCCATGAGGAGGCAATCTCTATTATTTTGCCAGATGAGAATTTGCCTTCAAAAGCCTTAATGGAATGTAAACATGATTAGCATCAGCAGTTCTCTGCTGGCTACTGCCCCCAATTAGCTCACAAGTTATGCTGTGGAAAATGGTTATGTAGTGCCTCACTGTAAGAGAGAAGACCCTTGTAATATTTCAGTAATTTTTGCTTGTTTTGGTAATGGAGCAGACTAAATTAAGATTTTGGTGACAGAACTTTCAACCTTAATCAAGAGGAAAAGTTTTCCTGACTTCAGAACAATCCTTAGAGGAATATGCTTTTGACTAATTTGCTTATCACAGTGTAATATTTGCCTGTTATTCTGCACTTTATAGATGAGTTTATGCTTTTGGTCTTTTCTAGTACTTCATATATTTACAAATAGAAAGTTGGAGGTGTATTTCTGAGGATAATGTTAAAAGCCATGGAAAATGATGTTATTTTTAAACCAGTCTTAGAAGCAGGAAAATTATGAAGCTATCCAGAAGAATATTCTGCTAGGAAGCATCTCTCCACTCACCCTATGATTACTATGATAAACATGGACACAATAACCTCAATTTTCTCTCAGTGGATCAAATCTCACTATTAAAGGTCATATTTATTAAATTCATTAGCTGTGGTATATTTTCTCATGCTTCATGCATCCAAAATGATTGTTTCTGTGAATTATTAATATCAATAATAATGAAATATGCATTATTGTGACTTTTTAAATTCCATTATTCATCTGATGATTATTAGGTGAAGAGGACAAAGATTGCCCTTGTATTGTCAGACCTTGTGGTTTATACCAAATCTCAGAAGTTTGTGAGCTTTGAGCATTCCCAGCAGCATCAGCAGTGCTATGAAAATAATTCCATTGGAGAGAGTCAAGCACGAAAACTTGCAAAAATTTCAGGTAATTTCTTTTGAGTTAATAATTTAAAAGTTACATTGTTGCTATGGTTCACTTCTTAGGCATTGGAAGGGTTAAAATTTTATGAAACAACTGCTGTCTGATTTTACTTGGTTCTTTGTATAACACTGTTTTAGAAATGTCCTTTGCATAACATTTTTTTTTAATTTCTGTTAGTTTTGTGAGGAAAATTGAAATTCAGCTTTGTTTTAATTCCGTGTAAAGAACAACTATTAACACAGTCTACAAAATGTATATCTGCCTTTTGATTGTTTTCTGCACCAAAAAATTTAGGAGTTTCAGTCAGTACTTGAAAAAGTGTGGATTAAATTTCACTCTCGCCCCATTCCCTTTCTCAAAATCTGGGCTGAGAAAGCAGAGTTGGCTTGGCAGTCCCCTGGCTTTGGTGAGAGCTGCAGATAAGAATCCTCATTAATGGGATGGATAAAGCCCAGGGCAGGCAGTGTGCTCCACTGGAGCAGACCTTTCAGCCCAGCCAAGTTGGATTATTCCAAACTCATTCCGTGGCGTTGGAGCATCTCCATTTGGTGCAGGCAGCGCAACTCCAGAGCCCTGAGGGGTGGTGAGAGCAGAGATCACCCACTGTGACAATGACAGTGAAACCTGCCACGTGCCCATTCACTTGGGACCAGCCCTGCTGCCACCCACCCACTTTGTGGAGGTGGTTCAGTGCCTGGTGAGGTGAATTATGCTGAACGGCATCAAAAGTAGGATTTTCCAGCCATCCACAGAGTCCTCTCTGGTTCCTCTAGCACCCCAGGGAATATAAAAGTAGTTCTATAACACCATCAAAAAATAACCACCCCAAACAACAAATCAAAGAAAAAATGAGATGAGAGGAGAGGAGAACGGAATAGATCAGAAAGATGATGCTGGAAATGTAGATTTTGGTTTAATATCTAAAAAGGAATCGAGTAGGTGGAAGTCACCTGAAGTTTCCCACATTCATGTAGTCTATGCCTGCATGTGAGAAAGGAGGGAACACAGCCAGCAGAAGGAAAAACAGTGTTCATGAATAGTTAACATCTTCTGAGGCATATATAAGAATAATTTAAATAGCTTTTAAAAGTGTGCTCTTCCCTGGTCTCAGTATTATTTAGTCATTTTATTTAAATCTCCTAACAGCAAACAAGCCAAGATCATCTAGCAATTTTTTTTTTTCCATTTTGAGCTATTATAGAATGAGGAAACTTTTGTGCAATTTCCTCTTCTGTGTCTTAGTTTCCCATGAGAACACAGTGGGCTTTAGTGGAGAATTCATATGTTTACCCTGCAAAAAGGTGAAGAAACAGAATATTTCCCTGAAGGAATGATTATTGGTTAATTAATTTCTTACAAAAATCTGCACTGTATCCAGAAATACTGTCAGATTCAAATACACAGCAAATAGTAAGGTTTCAAAATAAGATTTTAAACATAGCTCAGAGTGGTCTGTATATTAATGTTAAAATAGAATACATTGATAAAATATTATATAAAAATTGCTGGATCAAATGACTGCATTTTTATTATTTATTCAAATAGGACCTCTGTAATCACAAAGATTTTCTTACCAAGATTTTATCCTTCTGTTTATCAGCGAAAGAGTTTATTTCACATACTACGAGATTTATTACAAGAATTTACCCCAAGGGAACAAGAATGAGCTCTTCAAATTATAATCCTGTAGAGTTCTGGAATGTAGGGTGTCAAATGGGTATGTATCCTTGCAGAGACTATTGCATTCTAGGCTTTACAGATACAAGAGTTTCTTGCTTCCTATAATATTTTGGTGTTATCCAGGATGCATATTTTCCTCCAGTGGCATTATTTTAATTTTTTGTTATATAAAATTTTCCTTCTACCCACATCTCCCATCAGTTTTTCATCTCTAGTAATTGTAAATATCACTTTGTGTTGAATAGCTGTCTTTTATCCCCAATATTCAATCTATTATATTTCATTAATTCCCTTAAACTACCTTTTGAATTGGATAATAAGAAAAACACTAATAAGAATTCAGTATTTTAAAGCTTCCATTACTCACCAATGGAAGGTTCTTCTGAAGGCTCTGTGGTTCTGTGTGCCTTGAGCAGCACAGGTGCAGGAGATGTGAGCACAACAATTGACAGTAGTGCCAAAGATTCCCAGAACAGGATATGCTACACAAGGAAACACTCAAACTTATTCCTGGTCAGCACCACCCCCAGGTACAGCTGAGAGCTGCTGGGAGACTCCAATTTTTATATAGATGCAACATACATCTAGCATCTTAATTCCCAGTGCAAAACATATTTGTTTCCTGAGCAACAAAATAACGATTGCTTCTGCTTCTCTTCATCGAAAGTTATTACTTTGAATTTGTTAAAAATAAGTATGGTATGACTTCTGTACCCAGCAGGCTGTGAAAAACCTCTTACCTGTAAGCATTTCGTCCTTTTTAATGGCCTTAGAGACAATTTTACCTTCAGCTGTTTGTTCTTCAGTTTGAAAGATTCTCATTACAGAATATTTTTCTGTGTCTGCCTGCTACATCTTCTTCAGCCCTAGGTAAAGTAGAGCAGAATAGTTTTGTTGGTTTGTGGTTTTTTTGGGGTTTTTTTTTTGTTTTTTTTTTTTTGTACCCACAAATATATTCTTTCTTTGAGTCTTGGCCAAGGGCACCTGAGGGAGGCTGTGGGGTGAGCAGGGCACTTTGCCGTAGGCTCCTGGTTTTGAGGAGAAAGGTTTGGATTCACCTTGTTATGTTAAAATACACACTCATCCAAGGACAGACACAGATTTCACCCTGCCTGTAGGGCCCTGGAGCTTATGTCACCCTTGTTCCAGGCTTCCTTTTCCACTTGTTTTCTCAGCTCCCCATATCTCTTCTGTGACAAGTTACCTTCTCCATCCTGACTGTTATACTGGGGTACAGTTTTACATAACTACACAAGGAGTACAAAAATTACTTCTTAGTGTAAGTTTTACTTATTTCTGTGTCCTCAAAAATGCTTATTTGCAGTACAGATTTGGACTTGGGATGGACTATCCAAGGATCTTCTCATTACCACCACACTGTGTGAAATTGGTTTGATTATGTTCTGTCCTTGTGGTTCATCCATACTTAGTGTGATGTCTGGATTATTTACCTGGAGTGCTGCACTCTCTGTATGCTGTCATTGCTATCTACACTCTATATTGCCATTAAAAATGAGTAAGTTTGTTTCATGTTTAGAGGAGGCACTAGCCAGAGGTCCTTAATTTGAAATTGAATTAATCTCCCAGTCTTATCATAATACAATTTACTAGTTTTCTTTCTAGCCTGTAAATCTCCACACTTATCTCTGCAAAGAATAGTCATTTGTTAGATCACAGACAGGGCTCAAGTATTTCGAAATTACTACACTGATTGTTTACTCAGTGTGTACTTTAATGAGAAGTCATTCTAAACATTGGTATGAAAAACATATGATTTTGCTGCAGAGGGGGTTTGGGCCCCTTCTTGGAAGAATTAAAAATATGCAGGAAATGGTTAGATCTGCCCTCTTGGTCACTTCATTTGCATCTTTACTTAAAAACTCCTCCATTTTTCACATGGGAATAGGCTGATTAAAAAAAAATTCTCCACATATATTATTTCCAAGCTATGTTGGATCTATTCTTAATTCCCTAATCTGCTTTAGATAACTATTTGGCAGTACTATAGCTGCTCTTCACAGTGCAGCTCCCAAAGTGAATGTATCTCAGCGAATCTCCTACTGATGTCCTTCCACTGATTTAACACAGAGTTTTGATTTTTTATATGTGTCCCATGTCTCTATAATTCACACACTTTTTGTGCATACTTTACACACCCTGCCTTTGTGCTTTACATCCCATGCACAGAAGTAATCCCTCCAGATCCCTTCTACCACTGCCCTAAAACTCTTCAAAGGACTCTCAGGTTTCTCCCATGCCACCTATTCCCCTTCTTACCTCCCTTCTCCTCCCCACACCTGCAATCTTGCCTTCAAGTTCCTTTAACATCCATAACTTTTTTCTGACTGGGCAAAGAAAATATATTAGGTTTTGTTCAAACCTACATATAATACTGCCTGCCAGGCCTCTGCATCTTGAAATTATGAGAATTGAGTTATTCCTTCACTTCCCTTTAGTGATCGACCCAAAACAGTCTCTCTCCTGTACCTTGCCAGCAATTTTCTCTAAATTGCTTGGAACATATTAACTTGGAGCAGGCTGGCACTCAGCTAAAGCAGGATGAAACGGTCCAACAGGCTCAAGATTTGTTGGGGCTGAGGACTAGACATGTAACTGTGTAAACCTAATTTCCAGAGGAAGACAAGTTAAAAACCTCACTGAAAAGTACGGAGTTTCCACAAAATAGCTTTTGGATATCGCTGTACACTCCCTGTCCATTCTCTGAAAATGGAGACCCGTAAGAACAGGAGGTTTTGTGAAAAAAAACCCACTTTTCATAGTCTGTGAAAATTAGTATGCCTTCTGCATACAGCTGCAGTGAGGCACTGGAAAGAACTGGTTTGGTGCATCCATGTCTCCTTTTTCTTTAGTAAATAAAATGAAGTTAAAAATGTATGCAGGGAAAGAAAATTCAGGACAGTTTTTTTTTAAAATAAGCTGATATCAGTTGTTTTATATCAACCAAGAAAAACAACAACAAATCTGAAACAAAAGAGAGCCTCAGTGAAAAAAAAAAAACAGAAGACTTAAATATCCTTTTGAATATGGCATTTCCATGCAGTAGGAAACGTTATACATGTATCAAAGCATTCTACAGGAGTGACCAGGACATGTCATAAGTTGCAGGAGAAAGCCACAGTGTGGCAGGTACAGGATTTTGTTTCAGAAGATCCCATATGTGCTTTCTGGAGTGTGCATAAAATTTATATGCTGCTGTGAAAGTTGCACTAGGATTATGTTTTTTTTTTCTTACTGTAGGTTTTGGTTTTGCCTGTGACACTGAAATGCAGCTTGGCAATTTTGTCACATCTGTTTTGTGGCTCAATCTTTTGTGCAATAATATGACAAAATATGGTAAAAAATAATGCATGAAAAGAGGAGTGATAAAGAGCTCTCTAACTAGTTCTGATTTTAACCTCTGAAGGAACCAAGGGAAAAGAAACCAACTAGTTTTGGTATGCCTCACCTGTGCAAATCAAAATGGCTCAAATCTGACCCTGCTTGGGTTCTGTGTCAATAACGATATTATTGCTGTCTTCTACTGGCTTTAATTGCCCAAAAATTCCTCCGTGGGAAGTGTAAGCTAGAGGAATACAAATATTTTTAATGTTGTCCCTTGAACTTCACTGATTTGATCCTCACTAAGAGTGAAGTGGAACAGCTAACTCGTGTGTAGACATCTACAAGACAGGTGGGACAATATAATTCTACATATGCAGTTCCCCAAATGCACTCAGCTTTCCTTTGGAAAGGTTCCAAAGCCTGGGAGTTGTTTTGAATGAAGGTTTCATGTTTCTTCTGCAGAAATGTTTCTACTGCCAGGTTTATGAAAAACCTCTTGGGCTACTCTGTAGCCTACTTCTTTTTAGGCAGCTTTTGGTGTGTGTAATAGATAGACACCAATGTCACTTAAAAGCAAAGAAACATTGAAATTCCATTTTATCAGTCTTTCCAGCTGTCTTCACTGCAGACAACCAATAGAATAGTAAATAATTTATGTGAAGTCTAATAAATTTTAAAAGAAGGTGGGAAAAAATGTTTGCAGGAACACAATTGTTTCTGAAGTCCTTGCAGATCTTGTTCTAAAACCTGTCAGTGACTCAGACTAAAGCAGCAAAGCAAGTTGATAATATTCATTGTTCTGCCAAGAATCACAAGTTAAACAAATTTTTAAAAATTATTTTGGAAAATTTTCAGGTGTAAAATTGGTCAAATGACAACCAAAAGATGCTCAGACCTACACTAAAGTGTAACTTTCAAATTGACAAATTAATTAGATAGCAAAAATCAATTTAGATTTTTAGATCTGATAATTTATCAGAAGTGCTTCAGGTACTTTTCCCATGAGAACCTCACAAGAGAGGATCCCTACTTAAACCCTTTGCAGATATACTTGGACAATGGATGATTCTTAATCACCTGACATCTTTTTTTTTCCTGTAGAACCACTTGTAATTAAATAGGAACAATGTCAGCAATTATGAACTGTATGACTGAATTCCTCACATTTCTAATGACAGTATCTTTGGAGCCACAGTATTAAATTGGCCCAAAGACAATACAGAAAAGACATTCTAAGCATGTTATGTCACAGAGTTCTGCATCATTTACTCAGTTCTCAGAAGAGCAATCCCTCTTCCTCCCTCACATTATAAGTCATTCATAAATCAAGTTTCTGTAGAATAAAACAACCATTTCAAACTGTGTAGGTGAAAAATAAAGCCAGAAATTATCATTAAGCTTAATAAAATTTGGAGTTTATTAGGGGAGGGTAAAAATAGTTTACTTTTTTTTTTTTTTTTTTTTTGCCAGGAAGAGTTGAGCTTTTCTATGCCAAAATTTATACTGTCCATAGAAGCTTGCTCTGTGTTGTAAGGGAACCAATGATTGTACACTTTTTTCACTTTTTTTTTTTTTCTGGTAGGAATTATTTTTTTTTTTTTTATTTTTGATGGGGTAGACCACAGCCCTTGTTCACGAAGTTTGTGTGGGGTCTCACCTATTCACAGGTTTACTCTCTTTCACTTTGAAGCCCTTCCCCCTTGTCCTGCCATGCCCTTGTAAATAGCCTCGTTCCATCTTTCTTGGACTTCTGAGCTATTTCTGTAAATTTGGGCAGTGATGGATTGAGTGCAGCTGTGACCTGCATTTGAGAAGAAAGCCTAGACAGTCCATGCCCAGCCTGGAGTGCTGATGTGGCATGAAAGCAGTGTCCCCACATCCAAGCACATTGATCATCTCATAACCAATGGCAGCATTCCAGAGCTTTAGGATACAGGCCTGTTTTCAATAGTATTTCCCAGGCTGTGTGGAATTCAGTTCAGATTTTGAATATCTAAGGCATAGATTTTTGTTGCATTCATTGAGAGTGGCCCACTTGAAGAACACAGACAATTGGAAAGAGCTGAGAGGAGGGCAACAAGGCTGATAAAAGTGTGATCTATTATATCTCTTTAGATTCAAATGAGTGAGGTGAATCATGGAGATAGGAACATTAGCACTGAGTGCTTTTGCATATATTTTTTAAAGGCATAAAATTCATACATTTTGAGATGCATTTTTAAATAGCATAAAATGCAATTAAGTAACTTATCTTAAGAAAAACTGGTGACAAATGTGTCCTTATCCATTTTAAAATCTTCCCATTTAGATGGGAAAATGCATTAAACCTTATGGTTGTAATATAGCTAATAGAATCAGGAAGCAAAGAACAAAAATTTAAAAAAATTACAGTTTTAATGTCCCCTAGGAATATTAATAAGAGGCAGGATAGCAGACAAAAGATGTGCAGTTTTCCTCAACTGCCTTCAAATCATAGTCACAGTGCTCAATTTGGTTTTAAAAAGCTTTTGGTTTTAGTCTATAAATCAATTATATCTTGAACGGTGGTGCTTATGGAAGGTGCTGTATATGAATATTTAGAATGTCTTTAGTTCTGCAATTAAGTGGTGGGGCTGACTTCAGTTAACTGCTTGTGATACAGAGATTTGGGGTCAAAAATAGTATTCCTTTCTGTATTATGGAATGGCTCATCTGTTTTGGAGCTAGGCTATTTCCTATTTTCTATATGAAGTTATTTATCTGGGGCCTACTGGGACAGCCATGGCAGCTTTGGTGATTTGCAAGATGATTTGGATATGAAATACTCTGATCTGAAGGGGATTTAGCCTCATGGTTCTAGGAATATTTTAAATCCATTTCAGGTGAAGGAGTCACACTGAGGGATTCCTTTGCTCAGGTTGTTCCCCAAGCCCAGGGTTTGCTGTGCTGCTTTGATTTTGATCAATATTAAAAGGCTTTTGGTGTTTAGGAAAGGGACTGAGGAGAAAGTTTAATGTACACAGTGTTAAACTTCAGATGCCTTTACTTTCCCATGAAAACCATGCATTAAGATTATGTACTGCTCAGATGGTTTCACTGCAAGCTCATTTAGGCTTCTTTCCAAAAGAAACTGTCAGTTTAAATTTCTCTTCATACATGCATTAAATTTATACTGTTTCATAAAACAACAGTACGAAGGATGTTATTGACAGTTCTGCTCTTGAATTCAGCAAAGCTAAAATGAAACACTGGGTAGAAATTCAGGGTTGTTTGCAGAAAGATGTTGCTCAGCCCATGCTGTTAGGCATAGCTTTTAGTTTATGATCCTTGCCATTTCTCAAGAAGTGTTAGGGCTATAACTGCACCTGATTAAAAAGAAAAACTGTGCATCCATGCACCATAAAGCAGTGCCCTGGGAGGCCCCAAGCAGCTATGAACCCTGCAAACAGTTTTAGTAGAGGTTTGCATCTTAGAGAATATGACACAAAACCTCACATTTGCTTAATCACATTAAAACCTGCAATACAAAGAAACCAGCATGTAAATTAAAACTACTGTTCCATATGCTTTTTAACTTGTTCTAAGGTCAAATTAAATTAAGTGAAAACAGAGTGCTGATGTTGGAAGATATGAACCCATAATAACATTGCCCTTCACTACTGTTGCAAAAGTGATTTTCCTAATATGATAAAATATAAAGTATTCTCATTTGCTTGTTGCTGTTGTTACATCAGATTTTCTTGCTTAGTCGCCTAGAAAGCTTGGTAAATTTAGCAGTAGTCTCATTATGTGCAATCATATAATTTGGTTCATCATGTGGAAGCTGCTATTTGAAGCTGGCTGTTCAATGTGCCTAATTTCAGTTGCACTTTTAAACCCACGTATTCAGAAAGCGTGGCCCAGGAATCACCTGAGGACTGAGAGATCCTGGGTTATCTGTGGTTCAGACTTCCAGGGGCCTCAGGGCTGCAGCTCTTGTAGCATCTTCTGCACAGCTTGATTGGGTGTATTAAGATATGACAAACATCATATAGCAGCAAATTTGGGGCTGTTTCTAGATGATGTGCAGAGTCATAAAAAGCAAATTGTGAACCACTGCCAAAACCATACCACGAAAATACTTACCCTGTTTAAAAAGGGCAATGGTGTGCAAAGGGCAATACAAGCACTCTGAAGTTTGATTTCTGTTGTTAAAGGTAAAACAGATTTCCTGGGTATATTAATATAAAATCATGTTTGCATCTACATTAACACTTAGTTCAAATCAGGAGTGCATGTTGTATTTTGCTGTTTTGGGGCTTTTTTTTTTTTGTTTGTTTGGGGTTTTTCTAGACAAGGTTTCCAGTTGTTCCTACTTGCTGCATGTCAGTTCATGATGCAGAGCAATCTTAGCTAGCACAGATGGGATTCCTGTCAGATTAAACAGATGATGCACTCTGGGAGAACTTCATGTATTCTACCCATTAATTGGTTTTGAGACTAGGAAATCAGGCTTGAGCTCTTCGGAAGTAACCCCACCAAAAACATGTGTAGTGCAAATATCAGGTCCATTGTACCAGCTGCTTCATTCCTATTTGTGTTATTTGCTACAGAATATTTTGAAAGGATCACCAAAGCAGCGAAGGAACAAACAATTTTTGCAGTGAAAACAATTTCATGTGTTTTCCACTTGCGATAAGGATTTTTGCATTATGTCAGATGTTCATTCAATACATTCATATTATCTCATAAAAACAGGTAATAATGTCCTCTCCATGAATTATTATGAGGAGTCACTTGAACTGCTTAAAGTCTTCTTTTCTCATTCCTACCAACCCACCGTTTTAAGCAAATGACTTTTTATCATTCTCTGTTTAACACATGTCACAGGTTCATAATGCCATAATTCAATGCTGATTTGACATCTGCATTTTCTATTTTGAACATGACAGGAAGCTCTGATGTACTGGAATAGGGGAAAATTTCATTAAACAAGTCTATTTTCCATGTTGCCTTTATCTCATGAATTACAATATCCTGTTGATGAGAAATGTGATATTTTATTATTGGTGCTGCAGCAAACCAAAAATCTTTTGAACTGCCAAGGAAAGGAAAATCTGTCAGGCATATTCTTGCAATAATCACCACTACTGGAGGATAAAGCTCCAAGAGAATGTGTGCTTACATAAATTTAAGAACACTTTTAAAACTGCTTCTAGTTCTATAAACTCATCTTGCATTTTCACTGGGTATTCTAACTGTAAACTAAAGCTTCTTAATCTTCTGGGTGAGATATTTTTGTGATGAATTCTGCACCATAACTAAGGTTAGATATAATCCTCTAGTTTTGACTTCTGCACCAGAATTGTGTGAACAGGTTTGGAGTTGGCAGGATCTTGCTGCTGTAGAGAAACTAGGATGAGAATTCAAATTTTATGGAGAAAAAGGATCTCTCATTTAATATTCTCCAAGGTCTAATTTAGAAAGAAAAGTGAAAACAGATATAGCTAGATAAAAATATCTATAGGGTAACTCTTAAAATGGGGTACAGTTCTAAATAGTGCACTGCTTTTGTGCACAAATAATTAATTATTGAGTATGGGCATTTTTGAAGGGATTCTGAATGAGTTAGAGATGGGATTTCTGAGTTGTTTTTGATGATGTGATTTATTGTTCTTATCTTATACGTAGATAAGAAGGGTGAGTTTGGCTTACATCTTTACTGCATGGTTTAGAAGGTCACAAGACTCCTAGTTGTAAGACCTTTTAAGGATTTATTGATTAATAAAACACTGTTAATAAGGATATTTATGATTTTGACCTAATGCTTAAATATTTCATCTTATGGACTCATGTTACAGTGTAAGCTGTAAGATTTCTTAGCCAATCATGTTATGACAGTTATAAACTTACAGTATTGCATTCTAAACTCCTTGTTTACCTTTGTAACTACTTTTACTTTTTCTATATCTTAAACTCTAAAACTCTAAAATTTCTTCTTAACTTAATGTGTCTCTGCTTTAAGGTATAAATCCCCATTCTCGCTTCTAGCAGCTAAGTTTGAAAACTTTTCCAAGGTCCCAAATTAAATGCTGTGTTTAATTCTAAGCTTTAGCTTAGAAGCCCAAAGTTCTTATGGTTCCTTACATTTCAGATTCCAACAATCAAGTATCACTTAATTTAAGGGAAATAACAAAGTCTTACATATGAATCGAGAGATATAGATACCTTAAACTCACTTACTTTTTTTTTTTAAATATTTGTTTTATAAAACGTTATCAAACCCAATTCACTAAAATTAATATTGATCTAATTTTACAGTGGCCTTAAACTTCCAAACACCAGGCACACAAATGGAATTGCAAGATGGAAAATTCCTGGACAACGGTGGCTGTGGCTATGTGCTGAAACCTGCATTCCTGAGGGATCGCAATACCACGTTTACACCCCGAAATGTGGGAGCACACAGCAAACCAATGTCTCTGTCAATAAGGGTAAGATTACTGAAGTGTTGCTTTGTTCCATAAAAATGGGAAAACAAAGGCTATGTAGTTCAGATGTAATTATTATATATATATATATATATATATATATATATATAGTATATGTATATATTCCATTTTATTCCCATTCCTGTGTGTTGGGAATGGATGTTTTCAGCAAAAAAGGTAAAACTCTCACATAGTATCAACTGCTGCTTGGGTGCTTTCCAATCTGCAGTTCACTTATGTTTGCTAAAAATATGTAAGAGTTCAGAGCCTCTAAGAGTCTGTAAAAATACATGATTTTTCACGAAGCTGTATAAAGAAATATGAATAATGGAGCTGACAAATGGATCAGTTAATTGTGTTTGTGGAAACTGAACTGAAAAGACAGAAATCAAATGTGCACTTTGGGTGTTATTTCTTTCAATATCAATAATACCACGTGTACTATTATAATGCTAATTGACATATGGAAATTTTTGAAGATAAGATAAGAAGCTTTATGCTTCTTTTAAGTCTCATTATCTTCCTATGCATACATTAAAGACAATTTATAATCCTAAAATGGTATAAATAAGTATGGAAAAAGGGATGAATTAATAAGTCTTTGAATTATTTCTACTTCTCCCAAATTATAATGTGATTTACATCCCAAAAATACTAGAAATACATGTCATTTACAAATAAATGGTTAGAAAAGCCCTTTTTTGCGTTCAAGTAGATTTGTTATAATTGTTC
The DNA here is from genome assembly GCA_003676055.1 of Chloebia gouldiae. NCBI lineage: Eukaryota > Metazoa > Chordata > Aves > Passeriformes > Passeridae > Chloebia > Chloebia gouldiae. The sequence goes on from QUSF01000021.1 coordinate 2,571,188, forward strand.
ACTAATTAGAAAACTCCCTTTTCCCAATGAAAAAGTAATATTTCTGATTACACAGACTACCACTGGCATAAATGCTATTTAATTAGCATATAATTAGTGTGTAATTGCTATTTTGTTTCTTTCAGAGTAATAAATAGTGGAGATAAAACAATAGTTAGTGACAATTATAAAATACTTACATAGTGCACGCACCTAATGAAGAACATTTTAGTGTCCTGACAGTGAGCATACCAATTGTGAAAAGACATTGCTGGATGACTACAGGCAGCCAGGCAAATACATCACTTATTTTAGCCCTAATTTGTGTGAAGCTGGAATTAAGATGAGGAGAAACTCTGAATTGTAATGCAGGAGAGACAGACAAAATCATTGTTAATGCAAAGGAAGTGTCTGACTTTGGAAGGGACTGGAGGAGGGAAAGGCAGTGCTTTAGGCTGAGGACTTCAGACTCAGACTACAGGCTGGAAGAGGAGCAATGGCATCCCACTGGCTGAGGGACTGAAGGGCACAGAGAGCCCCATTCATAGTCATCAGCAAAAATGAGGAAAATGGTGCTTGCAGACAAAAGGAATTGGGAGCAGGAGTCAAAAGAAAAGCAGCTTCTACTGGAAAAGTTACTAACTGGATCAATGGAGAAATTAATATAAAGCAAAGATATAAAACATCTAGGGGCCACATCTCTCAGAATGAATGAATGAATGAAGAACAGAGAAGTCACATAGGTCCTGATTTTATTGAATTCATTATCCTCAACCTGATGTGCCACAATTCCCATCAATAAGAGGCACAGACCTTCTGAAACAAAAAGATATTCAAGGTGCTTCATAAAGAGTCTTGTCAGCCTAACAATTTTTACAACTCTCTGCATCACCTTTGGATCTCAAAAATGGATTGGATTCATGGATTTGGGTCATAGTGTCCTTAAAAGAACTCTCGTTTCCCACCCCAGGGGAGACTTAGACTGGCTTTAGCAATGGGTCAGCACATCTTGGCAAAGGAATTCAGGACATGGCAAGGAATTTCCCAGGTTCTCAGTGGGCGGCCCAGCAGGGATTGCAAAGCTTTCTGGTGAAGGCAGTAGCTATTCCCTAGGAGGAAAGGGCATCAGTGCTTGCCAAGCCACTTCTCTTCAGTATTTCAGGCTCAAAGTTCTCTTGGAGCAAGGTGTTACAGAAAATACTGAAGCAAAATGTGGAATTTGTGGGTTTTGATTTTTTTGGGTGGTTGACAGGGGAATAAGATTCTCTTATGATGCTTAGTCCTGAGACCAGGATCAGGGATCATATCTTGAACCTGTGTTTTCAGCTTGTATAGCTCTCTCAAAACATTTCACACACTGATTTCTAAAAAGCTGCTTATTGCACAGATGTTTACTCTTTCCTAGGTGTCCTGAAATATAGATAGAAAGCAGACAAAGTTCTGACTTTCCTAAATCCCTTGTTAGGCTGGGTGCCAGATTAAAGGGCAGTCTGAGACAAAATTTCCGGGTAGCTAACTAAATGAAGGAGAAAAACATCAGGAAGCTCACTAAATGAGGAGTTTTTGTGTTCCTGTGTAAGAGATGAGGCAGTCTGCTACATACCTTGTAGCACAATGCTGATGTCACGGTGGGTCTTGATGCTGATCCACTCCCCACAGACTGGAATTCATGAGCTTGATAGTAGAAAATGTAAAAATCACCATGGGCTGATTCCTCCAACATTATTATTTTGCATGGTAACAGCATAGAATTTTTATGTGCAGCTATTGAGTAAAAAACCCTGAAAATTATTGTTTAAAATATGGTATCAGTTTTATATATATATTTATAAAGAGGGTGGTGAAACACTGGCACAGGTAGCCCAGAGAGTTTGTATGTGTCCCCTCCCTATAACCATTCAAGGTCTGTTTGGACTGGGCTTGGAGTAGTCTCATCTAATTAAAAATGTTCCTAAACCACAATATTTATAAAAAATTATGAAAAAAATTAAATTAGATAGGAAACACCACATTCTTGATTCCATTCTATTTAATATGTCTTTAATACACCTGTTTATGGCTGGTATAAGTAATTTCTTATGAAAGTTATTTCTATTATGGCTACTATATGGCTGTGGTGAATAGTTCATTCTTACAGTTATTTCAATATAACTTTAATTTTCCAGCTGATCAGTGGCCATCAGTTACCACCCAGTGGCTTGTCAAAGACCAACAAAGCTGACCCCATGGTGCAGATAGAAATCTATGGTGTGCCAGAGGATCAAGCAAGAAAGAAATCTAGTGTTATAAAAAGCAATGGTGAGCATCAGTCTGATTCTCTTAGCTGTGAAAAAAGCACAATATTTTATTAGGAATCACCAGCTCTGCACCCCAAGGAGCTGTTATAGGAAATGCAATTATTTCTCTCTAGACTAGGATCTCCTGGCGCAAAATCTGTAGCAGAAGTTCATGCTGTGTGCCATTTTTCTAGACTGGCAGGTTAAGGAAGCACAAACTCCTAGCTGGGAGCACTGTCCCTTTCTAAGGAACAGAAAGATGGAAGTTTTCTTGCACACTGCTGTGGCTCATCCTGCACAGCAGCTCAGCCCCACAGAGCTGCTTGCCTACTCTTCCCTATCTGGATGGGAAGAGGGCTGAAGGGCCAAAATGAGAAAATCCATGGGTTTAGAAGACAGTTTCATAGGTAAAGCAAAAGTTGTACACACAAGCAAAGCAAAATAAGGAATTCACTCACCACTTCCCATAGTCAGGCAGGGGTAGAGACATTCCCAGGGAAACAAGGCTTCTTTGTGGAGCTTTGTGGTTAGTTGGGAAGACAGACACTGTAACCCTGAATGCCCTCTCCTCCTCCTTTCCTCCAGCTGTGAGCATGCCACCATTGTTCAGGAACATCCCTTTGGTCAGCTGGGGTCAGCTGTCCCACTTGTGTCTCTTCCCAACTTCCTGGGTACCCCCAGCCCCCTCACTGGGATGGGGAGGCTGCTTTGCAGAGTGAGAAAGACAAAAACCTCAACACTGTGTAAGCCCTGTTCTGAAACAGCTCAAACACTGGTGTGTAATCAGCATTGTTTGGGTCAAAAATCGAAAATGAAGCACCATGGGGTTGATATGAAGAAAATTAATCCTATCTCAGCCTAAACCAATACACAAATTGCTAAATTTGGACCTTTTTTTTTAAGCAATTGCTGTAACTTCACCACATGTCTCGTTTGAAGTTTCTAGTAGGAGTAATCCCTTAATTGCTTGACAGGTGAAGCGTGTACTCTTTGTAGCTGTCTTTGAGCACTACCTTATCTTTATAATATAGATCTTCTTGATGTCTCAGACTACAAGTTCCCTGTGATCTCCCTTTTTCTGTACCTCTGTCTTCTATTCTTCTTTTTTTTTTTTTAGATGGCTGCTGTTTTAAATCAGCCCCTGAATTTCTTTTCTCTTTATGAACATTGCTAAAGGCAAAGTAACCCCTTCTATTCCACATTCTTTTTTGTATTTCTAGTCAAGTGTGTGTTTTACTACCTGAATTTATTTATTTCCAACACTGTGAAAGGAGAAACTTTGGCAAAGGAATGAAACTGGTATGGCTATAGGAAAATGTAGGTTGAACAGAAGTTCTTAACCTGGCTATCCTTGGCCCATTTTGCTCTCTTTTAAGGGATGACACAAACTGTCTTAGGCTTTTGCATCACTACAGTCAGTGGGAGTCTCGTTATTTCTTTAAATGGGCACAGATATCTAGGGAAAAAGAATGACTCTTTACCAGTTCAGACTAGTGATAGCAGGTGCAGTAATTCAGTTATTCAGTAGAAAAAAAAATTGCATTTTAATCCTGTTTTCTTTTCTCTTTTCATTAGCTTTGTGCCCTAAATGGAATGAAACCTTCTCTTTCAACATCCAAGTTCCAGAGCTGGCAATGATACGCTTCTGTGTGGAGGATGAGGTGTCTCTGGTCAGCAATGAATTTCTTGGCCAATACACTTTACCTGTGACGAGCCTAAATACAGGTAACACTTTTATGTGCACCACCTATAACAGCTCAAAAAATCTTCAGCATTCCAGGCTTTTATTGTTACTGTAGCATTGAGAGAGTACAGCCTCATGCCTGTTTTCTAGAGGGTGATTGTGTAACTACATGAATACATGGCACTCTCTGTTTTTTGAAATAATTGTATTCTCTGAATGCAAATCCATGATGTTGAAATCAAACCGATATTAATGACAGGTGATTATTCCCACTGCAGTATTCCATTGTAGATGGAAACTGCTCAGGTGGTATTTTAATTCATAGCAAGAAATGAAACTAGCCAGAACTGCGACAAAGGCAACAGTTTTGTGCACTTCGTACTCAGATAAGTTCAAAATCCAATGCCAAATTAAAGAAAAAAACAAACCAAAACTCACTCAGGTAACCTATCTGCAATTTTTCAGAGTGGAGAACAATGGTTATAAATTAGATGAAATATGGCATTTTTCTCGCTGGAGTTTCTTTTGTTAAGCCAGTAGAGTTCTTGGAAGCATTGTAATGAATAGGCTGCACATAAAGAGCAGACACAGAAGTCAATAGGCCAAGGAGAAAGGCTTATGTAAAATGGCTGTTTACTATACTGGCTTTCCAAAGCTATTTCTGACAAAACAAACAGCTTTTATTAGTGAATAAAGATGGGAAGGCAAAACATTGGAGCTGGCAACAGGCACTGCGCTATTTTATTAAGCTTAACAGGATTTTAAATGGCTTTTCTTTCCCCTCATGTTGGGAAGTCATAAAGCTGCTTGTGATTCTTAGTTGAGGTTGAGAAGTTATACAAGAACAAAGACATTACTCTTAGAGCTCAGTTGTTTTTCTACAACATAAATTTTTACACTGATAATCTTTTACTTTCCTTTTACTTGTATACTTCTGGATAATGAAAGAAAACCCACTAACTCACAACGTCTGAGACAAATTCAAATATCAGGCACTGCTGCTTACAAGTGTTTGTAATATTATGAATTGAAGCTTTTTTAGATACAAATTTTCAGTGCGACTTAATGTCTTTATAGGATTAATTTTGGTCATAAATGAGGGATTCATATTTTGGAAAAGTAAGAGCAGGAAATTTTTGAGGAAATATTTTCAGTGGAGTAATTAAAAATGCTAGAGAATGAGTTTAGGTACAAAAACTATAACTGATGCCAAACAAATTGCCCCAATCCCCACTTAACACAACATTAAAAAAAAAGTAATTTGCCATCAGGATATCCAGCATTATTGCAAATATTTATTGCAATGCTTACCACTGAGTCCTCTGAAACCAGGTCTGGAACAATGGTTTTGCTTTAGGTACCCAGGCTCTCTAAACAGTGAGATGGAAAATAATGTTCTTGCAGAGGGAGTCACAAAAAGGAGAAGACAAGGGAAGAATTGCCTAAAATGCTGAAGGGTGAGCTAGGATTTCAGTCTTAGTCTTCAGCACTCCAATTGTTTTAATCTGTGCTACAGGACTGTCCCTCAGTCCCTAGGATATGTATCCCTGAGGTGCCCCTGAGGGCAAGTTGCTTCCAAAAATTGAGCAGTGCTTACATCTTATTATTTTCTTTGTCAGGCAGTGGGAAAAAGTTGTGCCATTTCCTCCCTCGTCTGCATTTTCTTTCGAAAGGATTCAAATCTATATCCACACTGCCTTCCTTTTCCCAGCAGCAGACTCCCAACTACTTGTAGACTCCACTTGGGAGGGATGCTTACTGCCCAGCTGTAGCAAAATTTGATTTTCCATGTAGTGATTATGTAGCTATACTCAGAGGGGCTGAAATTTAGCAAAATTCTCTACCTGGGTCATTAAAGGCAAATAGGAGAGGGATCCTCTCTTACGGTTCCTGTGCCAATGAGTCTGCCATGGAGAATACTAATTCAGGACAGGAACTCAATTTTTACCTCTATTATCATGGGATCCATAAGTAATTAATAATTTAATGCAAATTGGAGCAATTTCAATTAAAAAAAATTACTTCTCTCAAGACACTTTGTAGAATATTCTGTAGGTAGGGGCTAGAACACAAGTCTTCAGAAATTAATCTTAGTCCTTGGAGTGTATCTTTGGATAGGAAATCAACCAAGCCTTCCACATATTGTGTGCATGCCTTAAAAACTGATCTCAAATGTAAAGTGTCTGAAACCAGCTTTAATATCTGCTGCCCAGAATCTGAACCTTAAATACCAGAGGAACCTCTGTGTAATATAACAAAAGAGGGGGAAATGGCCTCAAGCTGTGCCAGGAAAGGTTCTGCTGGAGAATTTTGTCACTGGAAGGGTTGCCCAGCACTAGAAAGGGCTTCTCAGAGAGGAGGTGGAATCACCATCCCTGAGAGTGTTCAAGAAACAACTGGATGTGGCACTTAGTGCCACGCTCTGGTTCACAAGGTGGTGATCAGTCAATGGCTGGACTTGATCTTAGAGGCCTTTTCAAACTTAAACAATTTTATGATTCTGTATAAAAGAAGCAAGAAATTCCAAACCTAGGTAAATGTGAGTCCCAAACACTCCACTCCACAGATGGACCTAAGGAGGGATTTTGAAAACTTCAGTTTTGAAAACACAGATATTGATACAAAACAGAGACTTAGCTAAATAGCTGGAGTTATATATACATAGATAGAATACAGAATATTTTTAAATCAAAAGTGACATTGTTTAAAATTATGAAATAATGGACATTTATAGTCATATTAAGCCATACAGACTGGGGTTTTGAAGAAGAGATTATTTTGTTTTCTGAGCGGGTAAGTGAATTATGTTTGAAGCTTCTCCAAATGTTTCAAGCAACCAGATGAACACGTAGTTTCTGATGGCACGACTTATCTCTAATAAAGTGAATTACTCATATGAAATCAACTCTTTAAGATGCTGTGGCAGAAGATGTTACACTTCACTTTTTTCTGCCTCAGCTGGACAGTGCATGACTGCTGCAACACCATTCTCTAGCTGCCATCAATGCTGTTTCACATGCTGATTTCATTTGCTATCAGAACAATGCATGCAGCAGCTAACCCTGGATGTTATATTGTAAGCTTTGTCTGTGTTTAAATATCACTCGGCTAAAAGTCTTCCATTTGAAAAAAATACCACATCCTGAAAAACACAATTTTTTCACTCTGTCACTAAAAATACCATAATTTAAATATTATGTATATATATGAGAGAAATCAGCACAAATGGTGTTTAGGTCCTGTATAATTTCATTTTAAAGAGCTATTTACAGAATCATAAATTATGCCCTATTTGCATAGCTGATCATAAAACCACCTCATTATAATATCTGTGCCTGTGGTTAATACACTTAATTAATAAGGTAAAATCATTGTATTTGCAGGTTACCGTAACATTCCGCTGTTATCCAAAGATGGCATCAAGCTGGAATCTGCATCGCTGTTTGCTCATATCTGGTACTATTAGTGATGTTCTGCAGAAGAAATTGCTCTGGGGGATTGTCCCCTGCTTCAATAAAGCAGCATTTCTGGCTTTGCAGCAGCCCAGTGGCCTGATTCCCAGACTGGCATATTCTCAATGTTTTATGAAGCCAGTGGGACTTTTATGGAAGGGGTATCCTGAATGAGGGCTACTGTCCTTGGCCCTGCTGCTATTTTTCTGAAGGAGAAGACTGGGTTTGAGAAAAACTAAGGAGCTTTGAAATGCACAAGTGTTGGAAAATCCCAGCTCTACAGAGATGGGGTAACTGAGACGTGTTTTAAAAGATTTCACTCCTTTATCAGTCTTGTAGAAGGGTGAGACATAAAAGATGTAAAACTAAACACTATTCCATCAGAAGCCACCCTATTTCCTGGTTGCAATACCTTATAAATGTTTTTCAGCCTATTAGCTTTGCCAAACAATGCTGTTAACACTTCTAACACCAATCACCTGTTGTTTTACCCCACGTGGTCCAGCTGCAATGCATCTTTCACAGTTCTAATTCTCAAAAATACCTGGTGTTTTTGCAAGGGCATCTTTTGAAACTTGTTACAAGTTAAATCTCTCCCTCAACAGTGTTATCTCTATTCCATGGCCTTCCTAACTCAGCACACTTTATCTCAGAGTTTGCATACGCAAGTACAAGGCTGTGTGAGCTTTCAAAGATTTTAAGAATCCTTTACAAATCCATTTCTCACACACAAGCCCACGGGACCTGATGAGATACATCCACAGGTCCTGAGGGAACTGGCCTAATCTGCTATCCATCATATTTGAGAAGTCATGGCAGGCCAGGGAAGTTCCCACTGATTGAAAAAGGGGAAATGTAGCCCACGTTTGCCAACAAAGCAGCTTTGAAGGAGGTGATTTTACCCTCCCACTCTACTCTCAAGAGATCCCACCTGGAAAGCTGCATTCAGCTCTGGAGCCCCCAACACAAGAAAGGTGTTATCTTTGGGAGTGAGTCCAGAGCGGGGTCATGAAAATGATCAGAGGTGTGGAACACCTCTGCTGTGAGGAAAGGTTGAGAGAATTAGAGCTGTTCAGCCTAGAGAAGAAAAAGGCTCCAGGAAGACCTTATAAAACCTTCCAGTAGAAGGACATGTAGTGATTGGACAAAGGTGGATGGTTTTAAACTGAAAGAAGATAAGTTCAATTGAGTATGAGGAAGAAATTCTTTACTGTGAGGGTGGTGAGGTCCTGGCACAGGTTTCCAGAGAAGTTGTGAACTCCTCATCCTTGGAAGTATCCAAGGCCTGTTGGATGGGGCTGTAAGCAGCCTACAAAGTGTTTCTGGTCATGGGAGGGAGTTGGAATGAAATGATCTTTAGGATCCCTTCCAACCCAAGCCATTTTGTGATTATATTATTCTCTGATCATTTAGAAACAAATCATAAATACTGAATGTTTTTGGTTATTTTAAAAAATCAGTTAATATCACTTGGAGGAAATTTCAATATTTGAACAATATTGAAAAAACTAATATTGAGTGAGAATATTAGTCCAATCTATATGAGAGATCATGTTAATTTTTAGGATAGGAGGATGTAAAATTGACATTTTTCTTTGTATTGAATAAAATTTATTACCATTGTACCTGTTCAAGCAACAGGAAAAATTACCCATACAATGTTCCCTTTAAATTTGTTAAAAGTAAGTTCTGATTGGGCTATTCCACTTTAGTGCCCACTGTCATTTTCTTACCTGAAAAAAAAAAAAACTTTTGAAAAAAACTCCCACCAGTATTTCTTAAAATCATAAAAAATATTATGCTAGTATTGGTACCTTTCCATAGCTTGGTCTTGCACCTCCTGCTGCTAAAGCAAGATAAAAAATTCATGGGCTGATTTGTAAAGAACCATGTTCCTCATAGGAGCAGGAAACTCAGGAAGCAGGAAACAGAGTATTCTGAGGAAAACTAGAGAATTTTAGAAAAAGCCAGGGCTGATTATGTGTGTGAAGATCTATGAGGACAACTTCTTGCCTACCGGAGCTATCAGTGTAGATTGTGCCCATAAGACACAATTTTCCCATTTTCCTTTCAGAACTGAAGTATTGTTGGCCTTCCACAGGACTGCAATTGCACAACTAATGGCAGATTTGATACTCAAATATAATTTTTTTATAAAAAGGATGTTATATTGACAAGTTTCTTTAATATCAAACACTGTTACTTAAGTTTGCAGACAGTTCTGATAATAAGAGCATTGTGATGCTCTTTTTATTTCTTGCTATTCTAATACTCTTTATTTAATGTTGCTCTAAGATGGAAAATCAGGGCATGTGGTAAACAAGAGTTAGAAAATGTCACAGGAAATAACACTGTTAGAAAATTGCATTATAGTTTTAATAAGGAAACTTAGACAGTAGACTGAGAGTAATCTAAAATCAATGTTGAACTGTAAGGTCAGGTAATTTGATAACTTTGTAAGCTGGTCTCAGTGTGTTTTCTGTTCTTGAATGACAAGGCACTGGATTTGTTTCCCAGGAGAGCCTATAACATAAAATTTTGGTGTCCTGATCTTTGTAGTGATTATGTTCTGTGTTCCAGCCATTGTCCCTTGCATGTGGTAAATATTTTACAGTTTCTTACACCTCTAAATAGACTAATAATATTAATATTCAAACAGAATTCTCCTCACCTCCCCTCACTGAGGAGGATCTCTGTACACCAGTTTGACTGGGGAAAAAATTTTCAGATAAAACCTGAACAAATACATTGGTTTGATGCTAAGAAAAATTCCAGCTTATTTAATTTCCTAACTAACACTCCAAGTCCCACTTCAGGAGCTTTATAGAGCTTTATATTCTGACGACTGATGTGAGTGTCCTTTGGGAGAAGAAGGCTATTATCTTCACTTCTGGGATTATTACACCTCTGTTGACCACTTCTCCACCTGGTAGGACAAATATCAGGTCTGTTCCGTATATGGTAACTTAAAATTTACAGCAGATCAGATCACAAATCAACACATCTCCTGTGCCTTAAAAATGTGCCCCTGGCCCTGGAAAGGTTTATTTACATGGTCAGTGGGTCTGGCAATAATGGACAGTTCACTGTGGCTGCTCACATGCCAAATGCTTAAGTGCTTCCTCAAATTAGAGGAAAACAGAGCCCATAATGAGCATCTGTGAAGTTAAAGGAACCACTAATGTTCATTATTTACTTTATAAACATATATTTTATAGCTCTGAGATCTGTTCAATGCATGTATTGACTTGAACCCCTTATGCAGCTTGTGGGAAGACTGCTGAACAAATATCTGTGGTATCATGATCTTAAATAAATCCCCCACAGAAACCTCACATTCAGTATATTCTCTTTATTCATGAACATTATCTTTTCCCTTCTTCTTTCTTCACACCAATGATCAGTTATATCTGCCTCTTGGATTTCAGAATAAAAGAAACAATGACATATATCATTGACAAATTAATATCCTGGATTAAATGTTACATTGCATCAAAACTTTTAAAGTTCTTAAAAAACCAAAGTATTGATTGGGTAAGATTTAATGTGAAATTTGCTGGACATCTGAAATATATTGGCAGGGAACAATCCCATGGTTTTCTGGTGACCTCATCACATACAGTGATGATAAATCACACCATTATCAGCATTGTTCCAACACAATCAGTGAAATTAATGGGCAAAGAATGAGCCCCCACACACTGATGTGTACAGAATTCAGTATTTTTACAGCACGATTTAATGTTAACAAAACCAAGCCCTTCACTGCTGTCATGAGAACTTTCTGTATGTTGCCACAAGTCCTTAGCATGTGATTCTTTAACCTCACACTGTCAGGAATCTGTGGCAGGAAGATGGTAGCACTTTTAAGACAATAGCCTTATGGTTAGAAATGTTAGGATATGTGCTCAGCAGATGACTGCCTATTCTCAAGGGCAACTGAGACAAAACGTACCGTGGGAAATGGGATAGAGAAACATTAGTGGGCAAATAATTGAATCATCTTGGAGAACATTTAAATTACACTGTTTCCCAGTGGGTACCACTTTTCTTCATTTAACTGGACACTGCTCAGTTGAATGTTAACAGCTCCCACAAATGTTCCTTTGCTTTTCACAACAAGCTTCAGTACACGGCCTTGGAGCTCTGAGACTCTGTCATAGACAATCTGAAATCATATATAGTGAAACAGAAAAAAACCAGACAACTTTGTTAATCTATTTGACAGACAAAGCACTTCAATGCAGCATTCAGGATGATGATTAATCCAGCTTTGTGATAATTGCTTTAAACTTCCATCCAGAATAGTGAGTTATTAACCATGAGCCAAATTCACTTAACTCAGTAAATTTAACTCAAAAATACATTTGACCTTATCTAGTTTATATAAAGAGATTCTACGTTAGAATCACAAGCTTAGGCTCATAAGATCTGATTATTTTAAAATAAATATTATTATTATTTCAAAGCATTAAATTTTATATACTCTATAATAATATACTATATATAATTATATATATTCTATAACTATTATATACATATAATATATATATGATACTATTTATCAAATACATAGTTTTATACAGTATATATATGTTATATATAATATACAATATATTTTATATATTATACGTCTATATTACTTATTAAAATTATTATTTTAAAATAAATCTGGAACCTGTCTTGAACAATGCTTGAGAGGAAAAAAAAAAAATCAGTATTCATAATTTTCCCTGTGAAAACTGGAAAAGATTGGACCCCGTTTAGCAAATGGAAGTTACTAAATTTAGATGTTTCTGATACTCCAGAAGTGCTGTTGATACTTCTCAAAATAAATGACAGTAGTTTAGCATCTCTTAAAAAATTACTAATGCCTATAGATTTAAAATAGCTTTTAAATTACCTTATTACTGTGAGAGCACACAGGGATTAAGTATGACATTATAATGGTGAATTTTTTGAATTTAAAAAAAAAACCCTAAACAATCTGGAGCAATAGCCTAATAAGAATCAGCTGCACTCAGAACAGATTCCCATGCTTCAGTCTCTGCATCAATCCAAAACTGCTGAGTGAACTGCCTGTGAGCTGATAAAATTTGAGGGAATGCTCTCAGTGCAGGCCTGAAAGGTAAGCCCACTTCAGAGAAGTCCATTAAATCGAAAATTTGTATGGCTTAAATCTTGCTATTTAAGTTGCACTGGAAAAAAATGCTTTAAATTTTAATCTATGCTGTTTGAAAAGCAAACGTGGTGACATTCTCTCACTTCAGGAGAATGGGAAACTGAAGCTGCCTAAAAGACATTTTCCTGCTTGGATTTTACATGGAATCTGTACCTAAGGCACTGCTGAGGAGCAGGAAAGGCAGACTGAGCCCCCCTAGCTTGGATCTCTGTGGGCTGGACTCATGACCCCTCTCTGTACTTCCACTTGCAACTGCAGGAATTTCACAGGGGGCATGGAATGCACAGGACACCAGGCAACCCTCACAGGAAGCACCAACAAGACCAAGAAAGGTCTTACTAGGCACTTAACATTTTCTTTTCCATTTAGAAACCGTTGGAAATAATAGTTCGGGATGGCTGTCATGAAATTTGCACCTGGTGCTTTTTGGTTTGCATGTTTATTGTGCCTATTTTGCCAAATTGTCTGTGAATTACAAATTTCACAGTTTCTCTTTCACTCACCAAAATAAAAGTGAGATGATGAAGAAAATCTGAAAAGCAAGGACAGGCACAGTAAGCATAATATAATTTAGAATAAATCTTTGATCTGACACTGAGGCAATGCCAATGTTACCAAAGAAAGCTGCCTTGTTTCTTTGCCAATATATTTAAGGTACCAGCTGTTGCTTTAAATCACCAAAAACTACAAATATCAGCTGTAAATGCTGAGAAACTGAAGTGGGGTAATGAACAACTTTCAGTCTTTGGCCAAAAATAGGCTTTTATCTTTGAACAATGACAGACCTTTGCAGTGCAGGGTGGGTGGTTTTCAAATGATCCCAGTAAATGGTTTCTAAAATGGTTTTGCAAATTCAGCTGGAGTAAGGTGTACATTATCATCAGGATGTAGGGACAGAAGAAAGGTCTGGAGAAGGCTGAATTAGGGTGTGGATAAAACAAATGCTGCCTGCCAGAATTTGGGAACAGTTAAATCCTGAAATGATTGTGCACTGAGAATATTTGCCAGCCTTTTACACAGATAGATCAGATGGAGGTGAGTTATGTGGCCATGCAGCAAATCAGTGGGACAGTTAGGGCTGGAATTCAACTATTCCTGGCTCCAAAAACAGAAAAACTGTTGACCTACAGGAGTCTAATGACATTTTAATCACAAATGAGGGACAGTTGCTTCTCCTTAGGTCGCCATGGCACAGTTCCTAGATTTGGTAATTAATGCAAGGTAGCTTTGATGCCTGGTGCTGGAGGGTCCCTGGTGCAATTCCCCTCCTCCCTTTCCATCAGACTGGCTGGGGTTGCCTTCATTTTCTCTTTGTATTCCGTTTCTCTGTGTTACTCTTCTTCTCCACCACCACTTCTTAATGCAATATAACATTAACTACTGTGAATGCCACAAATTCCAAAATCCAGATGTAGGCACAGGAGAAAAGAAGGATTTGTTTGCTAAAAGACACTCCAAAACATTTGCTGTAACTCATTTTATTGTCAGCCCTCCTGGACTTTCGCATCTTTACTCTCACACAGGGGTAAAAAACAAACATAAAAAGCAGCTTTGCAAGGTTGATAATTTGCTGTAGGCAGTCATAAGCAATAGAAGAACAAAACTAAAATCAAAAATACCCAAGAGAAGCACATTTCAGATTTTTCTCAGTCTGGAACAAAGAAGGAAATTAATATACAGCTTCCTTCTAGCCATTTGGCTTTAATAAAAACTTATGAACTCATAAAAAAAGCTACTACATTTCTGTACACAGTGTTTTGGACAGTAACTAACTTAAGAGACAGCTGATTTATATTTTTAGTAGTTTTTCTTCCCTGGGGCGGCTTCTGCCTCAGTCTACCAGCCTTGGACAAAAAATGCATCCAGAATGACATCACATATGGAGGAGCAGAGCTGCTAAAGCACAGGCATTGGGTTGGAAATGGCCAAGTTCAATGCAACCATATGGCCCCACTGTGATTAGCACTTCCCAGTGAAAAAGACTGAGCATCTGGGAAGAAGGCTCTCAGTTTTGATTAAGGACATGAAAGTTATCACAGAATTTCTTTTAATGGTGCTGGAATACTCATAAACCACAATTAAATCTCCTCCCAGTGACTACTGACTGACTGCAGACAGGATTTTGGATTTCATTGCATTCAAAGGAATCTAAGAACAATTTGAAAGAGGATTGTCTTCCAGTGTTGCTGGCTGGCTCTTATCTATTGTCCATTTTGGATACGTTACAATGAATGTTATGATATAATCACATTATCTACCTTTGATTTAAATAGCTTTTAAAAGTAAAGCAATTTCTTTAGACAGATTATTTAGATTCATTCCACTCTGATAGCCAAAAAAGAAGGAAAGAACAAAAAAATAAAGCCTACTTCCTTGTTATTCCACTGCAGTACTGTGGGGAGGGAAATTTGCCTCAGCTGTGAGCAGCAATACTACTCCAGGAGCTTTCTTACAGAAGCTGGAAGTCATCAGTGTAAGCAGACAACTTTTGTAATTAACAGATGTGGGAAAAGGGAAATCTTAGAACTCCAGGAGTGAGAAACTAAGAGATAAGCACTCTGACTCTGCTGACTAACCTAAGCTTTATCATGTCTTATCTATGAAACAGGGTGGAGTGGTAATATTTTCTATGCCTTCTACTTTACAGCCTGCTGAAAGAGCATTTGTAAATTACTTTGAGATCTTTAGGAGATTGGTTACATGTAATAATTATAGTCTCCAATCCCACCTACTGTTTCAATCTCATCTGCCTTTACAAATGAACACAGTTTATACCACTTCCCACTCTGCCATAAATGTTTCTCCATATAAATGTTTCCTTTCACCCCAGAGGCATGAGCACTTCAGTGGTGTGTGAAATAATCATATATAGCTGTGAACTGATGGCATTTTAACATAAAAAGAGCCTGGCTCTTTATTCTTGTGTTACCATTTAGGACAGTGACAACCAATTTTCAAATGTTAATTTGAATAACTGGATCCATTCAATTAATACTTTTCATGCTATTGTGCATATCTGCATTCAGAACTGCTGGGTTATGGTGCAATGATGCTTGGCCTCATTTGGCTAACATGTAACTCTGGTTATAGGGTAAGACAGAGCACTGTGAAAAATCCAACTGCTTTCCTGAAGAGAGAGACATAAAAGATGCTTCGCTTCTGAGAAATGCAAAACAGACAGTTGTCCACATTTCTGGTTCAACTTATGACACATTCCTCCTTTCTGGTCATCCTCATTGCAACAGCTCTAAAAATGCTGTATTGTTGTTTTATTTCAAGAGTGGGCAAAGCAAATAAAACGAGTTGCACCTGTGTGGGTTGTGGGTGGCCTGCTGGGAAGCAGCTCTGCAGAGAAGGAGCTGGGGGTCCTGGTGGACAGCAGCCCTGCATGAGCCAGCAGCCTCATGGCCAAAAAGGGCTCCTGGGGTGCGTTAGGAAAAGCACTGACAGCAGGTTGAAGGAGGTGATCCTGCCTCTACTCGGCCCCAGGGAGGCACATCTGGAGTGCTGTGTCCAGTTCTGGGCTCAACAGACCCAGGAAAGCAGGGAACTGATGGAGTGAGTCCAGCGAAAGGCTGAGGAGATGGTGGGGGACTGGAGCATCTCTCTAGTGAGAAAAAGCTGAATGAGCTGGGCTTGCTCACCCTTGAAAAGAGACAACTGAGAGGGGGCCTCATCCATGTCTGTCAGTTCCCACAGGAAGAGCTCAGGGGATGCTCTAGGCTCTGCTCTACGGGGCCCAGAAATGGGACAAGAACCAACAGGGGCACCTCATGCCCAGGAAGTTTCACCTGAATGTGAGGAAAAACTTCCTCGTGCAGTGATTGAGCAGATTGTCCAGAGTGGGTGTGGAGTCTCCCTCACTGAGATATCCCAGCTGGACACACTGCTGTGCCTTGTGCTCTGGAATGACCCTGCTGGAGCTGGGAGGTGGCACCAGATGCCCACTGTGGGCCCTCCCAGCCTGAGCCATTCTGTGATTCTGTGAAACAAGAAAGGGTGGAAGAACGTGGATGGTACTCACAAGTTCATTGTAAGTAGGGTCAGAACCTTTTGGAGCTGTTCTTGTTTTCCTTCGACTGACCTCACAAGGGTCTGGCAGAAGATAAAATTCAGCATGTGCACTTGGGGCAGAGCCATCTGGGAGGTGCTGGAAAACAAGAAGGTCACAAATATGAATGTCCATGTTCTAGCAAAGAAAAAAAAAAAAAGTACCCCACATGAAATCTGGGCTTTTAGCAGACGCAGAAACATGTTACAGTCTCAGTATTCTCTGGGCTAAATTGGAATGCTAGTGAAAGAACAATAATTATTAGAATGCAGCTTAAAATGGAATCAGGAAAATAAAAATTAAATAATACAGAGACAAGGTAAAATTGTCTATCTTTAATATTTATATTCTGATGGAAAAACACTTAAGCCTCAATCTACCATAACTCATCTTAATCTGATACAATGTCTGGCCCTTCCACTTTCCAGAGCAAGGCATAGAAACTGTATTTCAGACAGTAAGCTCCTATTGATTTTAACCCCTAAGCATCAATGGGGAAAACCAATTGTTTCAAAGGGAGTTTTGTAAAACATATTACTATAGAAGAGTCAGGAGCATTTCCTGAAGCAGTATGGGCAGAACAGGATTCTTATAAGAGCCTTTCCCATCTCACCCATCACACAGCTGCAATCTCTCTTTAATTTTCCAGTTCAGGTTACTGAATAATATTCCAGATATTCCATCTTATATGGTAGCAACTCGAGATCAGAGACAATCTATTAACCAGGCTCAGTCACCAGCCAGTGCTGGTGGGTGGGGAATTTTTTGATAACTTCTGAGGAGCTCTAAAGTTATTCCTAAAGCAGCATTACAATTACTCAGAAAACACATTGTATTACTTGAGGCTTGGAAAGAACACACAAGAAACATAAAAATGAAAAACTATGGAGCAGACATCCTGCCAGCACCTGTCACTTAATGCTTGGCTTATAATTGAGTACAAGCCCTTGTGTTGGTTACACAGTATACAGTCAGAAAGCACAAAATGGAGCATAGCAAAATGTCAGTAATATTAATATAATCAGCATTTTAGACAGGAAGTTTACCTGTCAGCTCCCAGGCAATCCAGTGACAGGATGCAAATAAGAATACAGGCAAAAAGAAGAGAACTTAAAATGTTTGGATCCCATGAAACCAGAGGATTATACAGGCAGTAGCATTTATATCTCCTGCTGTAATTTTACACCTGGCTCAGAATGAAGTAATTTCTCAGATTTTGATTATTCACAATATGTGTCTGGAAATGTGCAGCTTTCTACAGCATTATCAACAACATATCCCTGGGACAGAAGAAAATGCTGTCTCCTAGCAATAAATAACTTCTCTATTGGGAAGGAAAACAGTGCTTGTGTGTGTGAACAACCAGTTCTTGCACAACAAGCCTCTGTTTTTTTGTTATCTGAAATGATCCTTCAAGGCAAATGATGTGGTCAACTGCAAAGCTCATTATTGCTATCATTACCACCACACAGCATCAAAGGATGCCCCACTCAAACCATTATGTATTGTCAGCACTATGGGAGTGATTAATATTCCTCCTGCTAAGTTCCCCAAAGCACATCTGATTTAAAATACCCATGGGATTGAGCTGGATGAGATTCAATGGCCAGCGTAAGAGAGACATTAAAGGGCAGTGGAACACAAGGGTGTGGGTTGCCACATCGTTAATGCAGGATTTATTTACAATTTACACTGTCCACTTGAAAGCCCATCTCTGTTGATCTAGGACTGTACTAAAACTTCAACTGAACATTGCAAGTAACAGTAAATTGAGCATCTCTTAAAAATCAGGAGGGAGAATGAAATGCAGCCTGAAGTACCAGTCCAAGCAAGCAGGATTACACCTAAGTGCAATTAAGCTCTTCACTTCTCAATGAATAGGTAAACATCACTGCAACTTGAAGGTCAACTGATTTTAGTTGTTTCAGACAAAGAAAGGAACCAGGCCGAGGTGACAGGCTCCAAAGTTAATGTGGTTTGACAGGACCTGGGTGTCCAGAAGTAATTAACTGTCCAGAGGTGATTAACTGAAAAGAAGTCACATAAAATTGTCACTACGCCTTTGAGCTTTGTCGTGTTAACTTGCCTTCAGCCAACTAACTTTCCCCTGTCAGCTGATTCCTCCCAAAATTTAAAAAGGAAGGCACTTTGCAGCAGTGTTTTGGCTGTATGAGATGGACTGAAAACTACTTCCTATCACTATCCCTCTGAATGCCAATAAATTCATGTTGAAAGTGGTGACGGGGAGGAGGGTCAAGAGAGAAAATTTAAAAAGAGAACATTTCAGCCATTCAGATGGGAAAACTCAAGGGGAGAGCTGCTGCTCTGGGATATTTCAGAGCCACTTTTCATGAATAGTAGCAATCAGCAGTCAGACTGTTAGAGGTAATTTGATGTGCAGCCACTTGAATTCCAAGTAGACATCATAGTTCTGATTGTTGGTTTTTTCTCCCCAACTTTACAGGTGACATTTTTCCCCTTCTTCTTCCCTTGCTGAGGAAAGGCAAAGAGGCCACTCCAAATCCCAGTGCTGTCCCAATTCTCCATTTGCAGTGGCACTGTTATGCCATCAAACAATCAAAAGCGCTTCAGCTGAGCACTCTTCCAGCCAGATCAGGTGTTCCACTTCTCAGCTGCCCTCCCCTGACTCCTGACACGACACAATCCATCTAATGAAGGACTCCAACTGTTAGAAAGCCTCTGTCCCACCACGCACTAATAATTCAAAACTACAGATGAAGAGCAGTTTTAAACCAGCCCCAGCCTTACAAGAACAGAGTGTGGGGAGCTCGTGTGATGAGTTTATGCTGGATTCTCTTTTGATTGGCACAAGAGATGAATTTCTTTTCTTGTGAAGAGCCTGCTTAACCACAGGATTTCTTGAGGCAAGACTTGCAGTGCAAAGAGTTGTACTTTGCTAAACACTTCCTAGCAGGAGCAAGGAGTGATAGTGGCAGTTTGGCTGTAATAATGCAAAATACAAGACTAGGATTAACATGGCAAAAATCTCTTTTAAAATCATAAATAGGTGGAATTTGAAGTAAACTGTTTTATTAAGACATAATAGGCAAAAAACCCCCAAGTTTTGGGGAAACGAATCCTTTTCCAGGACTTTCTGAGTTGAGCACTGAAATAAAGGAGAATAGAGAATAAAGGAAAAATGGAGAAAACATCAGGAAAAATGGAAGAAACATCAGAAATATTTTTAAAATTAAGGATTACGACTTCTTTCATATTACAGTATCACATTTAGTGATCCCTTCTAACTCAGACTGCACTGGCTTATTTATATATTTAGGTAAACATGAGGAATACCTGACCAAAACCACAGAATCCCAGATGGGGTCGGGCTGGAAGGATCCACAGTGGTCATCTGGCCCCACCTCCCCGCTGAGGCAGGGTCATCCCCGAGCACATGGCACAGGATTGTGTCCAGATGGTTCTGGAACATCTCCAGGGAGGGATTCTCCCTCTCTGGGCAATCTGTTCCAGTGCGTGGTCACCCACACAGGAAAAAAATTCTTCCCCATATTCAGGTGGAATTTCTCTCTTTGCACCAAAGAGTATCTGCTCTGGTGAGTTAATTATAGAAACAGAGCAAGATTTCTAGCAGGTTCATAAGTAGTTCTGAAATCCAGCAAACCCTCTCTTTGTTATTACTAAAGGATTAAAAAAACCTCACTGATTTCTGTCCATAGTCCAGGCCGGGGAAAAAAAAATTCAAAGGGTACCTTGGGAAAGCCATTTTGCACTTTACTCTGCAAAACCTTTATAGCTTGAATGCACTTGTGATCAAGCAAACAGAAAAAGCTTAAAGTTTTAAATTGAGTTCTATTTGTGTTTAATTCTGTAGTCATTTTGTTAACCCAAAAAAAAAGGGATTTTTACTTCCTTCAAAAGAAGTTACTCCCAATTTAAATTACTGTCTTAAATCTTTTATTGTGTTTGCTTGCAAATAAATCCAAGCTATAAAAACCTGTAAGGCTGTAAAGGTATAAAACCAAGCTCCCAACAAAAATTCCATAGGTTCTCTTGATATGCTTAGGGACAAGAAACCCACAAAATTCCCCAGTGTTTTTGATCTGCCAGTAAAAAAATCTGAATTTAGAAGTTGTCCCAAATTGAATTTAGAAACTGACTATTTTCTTTCTTCTAGTACAACCAAGTGATGATTGAACTATTTTCTCAGAGAATGACCAGCCTACTTGACCTTGATAATGACAGATGTTTTTAATTGGCTGTATTCATGTTAAAAAAGGATTTTACTTTGGAAATGTTATTTTCTTCTACAGTCAGACAGAAGCTGGTGAAAATATTTAAGAATGAGGGAGAGAAAATAATATTCTAGATATACTTCTTTCCATATCTCTAATTCAATGTTGGTTTTGGAAAATACCAACAAAAGTATTTGCTTACAGAAACCCATACAGATGTGTTACATCCTATATAATTTAATTTTAAATATAGTAGCTGTGGCTGGGAAATAATGGACAAAATTCAATTAATTTTTCCACAAGAAATATGTTATCCTAATGACTTTTCTCCCCTGATCATTATTAATGATCCACAACTCTCCTAACCTGAGGATTCTTTGTTAGCATTACTATAGGTATAACTACTGCAAAATTTGCCTTATATTCAACTCTTTAGTGATTTAGCATCCAATATGAATATTGAGCCATTCTTATATGATTTTTAAAATACTCATTTTAAAGATAATATTTGTAAAACTTTTTAAAACTCACATCTTCCTAAGTGACATAGAACTTTCCTTTTAGGTGGCTTTTTGCCTCAAATTTAAATAATATCATTAGTTTCTGTTAGTGTTAGATATGCAGGTCACCTTTTGTCCTAGAGAGGAACAGATTGATGGCTCCTGAACATTTGATAGTTCCAGCTGCTGTTCTCTTTTCCCCATTTTTCACTTTCAACAGTCCTGACAGTAAAAACTAATGATCAACCAACTTGTATTAACCAATGACATCTTTCCTCCTCTATAAATAACTACTTTTATTCCCCAAAAAAATTAATTTCCTTGACATTTTTAAATCTCGGTTTCTCTCTTCCTCTTCTTCAATGGAAAAAAAAAAAAATAAGAAGATACCCAGGCATTAGAAAGACTCCCATATCAGCTACTGCCCTCAAATAAAAATAATTCACATTGTCCTGTAGTTCTCTTAGCCTTCCTATCATTTACCATCATTATGTTCTTCTCTTACATACACTGCTGTGAGAATTTATTTACATGGTGAAGAAAGGACTACAAAATATTCCTTAATTGTTAATATTGAGATATCCATACGTCTTTCGAAAGCAAACCACTATAGCAAGTGATTAGGAAAAACCTTCAACAAGACAAAATGTCTATATATTATGTGTAGACATTAGGTGGATTTGATTATTATCCAATAAAGAAGGATTAGGGAAAAAAAATCCATGGAAGAAATCATCCTTGCACTGCAGTAACCTTTGTAAATTACTGGTTGCCTCTAGACTAAATTAAAACCAGTGAGAAATGTGGAGGAGCCATCATTGCTGCTGTTTTCCACTTCCTCCGAGTCCCTGTGTAACTCAGGAGAGGAAGACTAAAGCCTGTCTTTCAAATCTGCATTTTAATCAGCAAACACAGCCTCTACCTTAAGAAAAAGAAAACATCCTCTGGGCTACTTCTAAGCTTAAATAGCTGAGAAATTAGTATTACAAAGGAAGAGGTTCCTTCAGAAACAGATTAATGATATATAAACCTCAGGAAAAAGGGATGGCTGTGTGAACGGGTGGTTGTGTTGGGGCCACCTGTAGTACTGCACTAATAAGGCACAAAATGGTTAACTGTTTTTTGTTACAAGGTCTTTTAAGGTTAAACTATCTAATTAAGAAATGATACTTAAATTATTTTCACTTTTAATTTAATAACTAACTACTCAAAGTCCTCAATGCTGACTTTTCTGCCTAATTACAAGATATTACTTAAACTTATGGAGAAGGAAGAAGAAGGTAAAGAAGGACTAGGCTCTGTTTTAAAACTTTTATCTTGCTTCATATGGATTACTATTTTCTACTTTGTGATATGATATACTTCTAATCAACTACACACTTGTAATTTCAGTTCTATTAATTAATTTTGGAAGATTTTTTTCACGGCCTCAGGTCAAATGCAGTACTCTCTTGGGAGTCAGAGTCTGTATGCACAGAATGTCTAAAATTCTCAGCATCCAGAACTCCAACAGCTTCCCAAATCCTAATGTGGTATCCAAGACCCTTCCTTGTTCTTCCTTTGAACTCTGCATATCCCAAAGCTGAACACCTCTATTCTACCCTGCTCCTGAGGGTAGAATAATTTCATTCATTTCCCTCTCACAAATATCTCCAAATTGCTTCAAAGGAAATTAAAAATAAAATCCAATTTGCAGTAATTAAATAATAATTAGAGAAGATAATCCACTCCACCACTACGGTGCACCCTGAACTGTCTGCTATAGGCAAGACAAAACAGGAAGGCAACTGGTCAAAAGTGATTACACAAATATGGGGATTTTTTTTTCCCCACAAACAACCACCTTTTTCACCTAAAATTTGAAAATATTTAGTTGCTTCTTTTCATCAGCAGTTTAATTTTTTATTACATTTTCTGATCCCAGTTTTTTTGGGTATGTACATAAAGACAGAAGACACACTGACAGAGATCGCTGCTGTGGAGGTCAGTGGCAAGGCAAGCAAAGAAGAAATTGCATTTATCTCAAGTTAATGCAGGGCAATAAAAACATTTTGCTGTCAGGGAAATTCTGGAAAGCAATTTTTTTTTGAGCAGGCATTTTTTACCTTTTGGAAATCTAGTACTGTCCGTGGAGTGAGCCTCCAGATGGCTTTGTCATTTACCATGCTAAAAATGCAAAGATGCTCTATCCACATTATTGATGTGAATCTCCAAATATAGCTTATGTCCAATACCTTCAGCATCCTCATCAACCTGCCTGTAGCAGAGGGGCCAGGACTGGAGCAGCCTGGCTGTAACAGCTGGTTATGCAGCATTCCTGAGGGGGACAACTGTGCTGGAAAAATAAGGTTAGAGCTGTCCTGAGACACAACATTTCTAAAGAGTGAACCAACAACCAACCCTATCCAAGGTGTTCTGGCTGTCAAATGGGAAAAAAATAACCTTGTCAAGGAGGGAGACCAAGGAGGAATTCATCCTGTCACATTGTGGACATCTGGTTTGGCTTGGTTAAATTGCCCCCACACTGGTGCCTGGCCCCAGCTGAGACACATCCTGCTGCTCGTGTCACCACCAGTGACAAAAGGAGCTGGAAACTGGAGGGAAAATGGTCCATTCTGGAATGATCACCAGAGGTCAGGCAAGATAATTCATGGTATTCAAAACAGCCTGATCAGGCAGCTGATCCACCACAATGAGATGGAATTGTGGTTCCAGCACATCACACAGCTAAGCACCTCAGTTTCAAACTGATCCCAAGGCACAGAGACAGTGGGACTTTCAAAATGAACAGGAATTATTTGTTAAATATTAAAAAAAAAGTTATTTTTTAATTTCTGATCTACTTCAGTCATTTAAGAGGAAAGCCCATCTATCTCTGCTTAAATGAAGTAAGTAAAATAAAAGTGAGGATACCCAGAAGGTCAAACGGGTTTTTCTCCCAAGACTTTATTTCCACAGAGATCTGAAACCAGAAAGCTGAAGAAATGCACTGAGATTTATCCCTGATGCCCCATTTAAAAATAATAATTTATTGTCCTGATGATCCAGAAGGATATCAGGACAGACACAATCCCAAATGAAATGGGGAAGAGTCTGTACAAGCAGTAGTGTGTAGTATCATCTAAAACAGGAGCCTGCCTTTTAGAGATTCTTGGCAGCAGGCAAGGAGGACCAGAATTTCACTCCAGCAAGAAATGACACAACTTTGCATGTTTATGACTCTTTCTGAAGAAGCAACAAAGAAAAAGACATCACAGAATGGGTTGTGGCTGTACCCAACTCACTCAGAGCTTAACTCCAGCTCCCGAGTCTTACAAACTTCTGATCCTTCACTGGTGCTTGGGCTCTATTACTGTGTGCTCCACGTAGCACCATGTGGGCATAAAAAAGTTACCAAGGCTGAAAAAATAATATAAAGCAGAAATGGGACTGTATGGAATAAATATACAACCATCAGTTAAAGATCTGAGCTGGAATCACACAGAAGTTGTTTTTTTTTTCTGAAAGAAAAAGTAACATGTTCTAGTTTTCTGAACTACATGCTGCATTACTATTTTAAGATAATTAACTCCACTTGGTTTTTTTTTTTTGGTTTTTTTTTTATAGATGAGAGAAATCAAGGGTCAGGCATGCTTTAAAATTATATTATCCTGTGGCTAAGCAATGTTAGTGCAGGGTGTAGAATGCAGAGAGTAGATTCCATGAACAAGTCTCTGAAGCTTTTATCTCAGAATTACCACCAAGCCCATAAAGAAAATAAATTCCATTGCTTTCAACCTTGTATTATTGCTCTGCTTGGAACACTTAATTTTCAGATGAATATTTAGTCACCAAGTCTATGACACTGGCTGAGATAAGAATGATCTTGTTTTGACCCTTAAAAACTTAGATCCCAGAACTTCTTCTTTGGAATAAAGTACAAAGGAGAACAAATACTTAAGACAAATCCCCATTTCACTTTGCTTTTGAAATCTGTCAGGATTAAGAGCATTGCTGCCTGTTAGAGTGCATGAAAGGAAGTTAGCCTTTAAGAAAAGAAACACAAGCAAAGGCTGTTCTGTTTCTATCTTTTTGCCACATACAAATTTTTTTCTCTCCTTGCCTGGGCCCAGACAGTAATTGAATATAAAAATGTGTAGAGAAACGGCAAGATTGTGATCTATGTTTTCATTCTGCACTATTTTTCTTCTCAATTTTTTAATTAATTACAAAAATCTGTATATGCCTATCTTTAATTTCTCCAGCTGTACAATCTCCCTGCACTTTTCTTTCAATTATTCTGCAGCATACCATCTCCCTGTGTAAGAAAACATTTCATTATATGAGGCTTGCAATTTCTGTGCCTTAATTAGCTCTCATTACTTCTACTTATGCTTTTGCTCAATGTTCTAAATAATTCCTCTTGAACCTTCCTGTCTTCTCCCTTAAACATTTGCACAATTGACTCGTGTCCTTGTTAGTCTGTTCTTAACTAAGTTTTAGTAACAACAAATCACCCCTGAAGAATCAATCACTCCCCAGCAACCCTACTGAGAACTGTTCTTTGAACTTGTATTCTAGTTAAAAAACATCCTGAGAGAAATACTTTGCTATCAAAGCCTTATAAAGATGAACTACTTCATTTCTGCCCCACGACACCAGGATCTGGCCTTTCTCATTGGCATCTCTTGTAGCAACCTCATGTCTCACCATGGGCTTGTTTTATCTTCACATTACTGTGGGATATAGATCTCTCCCTCCCTGAGGAAATATTTTTCATTTGTTGTAGGGTTCTGGAAATTACTTTTATTCTCTTGATCTTGCTCTGCCTGCACTATTATTTTTAATGTTTTCTTCATTTGCAACCAGTGGCAAATCTAATTTCTGTTCACCTTCATCTCCCAGATCACTCATATTATTAAACACTGTTATTTTGGTTTCTTTTTCCTTATTCAACACATATCAACTATGTAAGGAATTACTTATTTAAAAATGAGCATTTAGAATTTAGAGCTGAGGCAGTGCTGTGACAGATTAAAGGGTTTAACAAGAAATAATAACAGAACTTTCTGTACAACATATTTGTCAAACACCTTTCAAAACAAATATGTTTGAATCCAAGAGTAATCCCTGTGCCACAAGAACAGACCTCATCTCTTTCCAATTTAAACTACTGCTGAGTTGTAGTACCCTTTGTTTAGAGGTGTTCAGCTAATTTTCAGTCTCAAGGAGAACACAGCTTATCTGAGCTAATTTCCTTTCACTTTAAAAGAATTTTCTATGAATATAAAATTAAATCAAAATTCTTTATAAGCTAGAGTTAGTACAAGAGCTTTCTTCCCATGGCTTTTTATTTTGTTTTCCTGTGCCAGACTAAGGGGAACTTCATCTTACCTCCCTCCATCGGCCAAGCTGCTGATTTTAATTCTGTCACTGATACTCTCTGGATAACTTTGTTCAGATCAAGGTGATTTTTTTTTTCCCACTTGTTTTCCATCCCTTCCTTGCCTACCTGTGCACCTCCATTCCAATCCCTGTTGGCTGCAGTGAGGAAAGCAGTACACATTCATAAAATTCAGAAAGGATAATGTGGCTTTTTATTTCACTGCCAGGCACTGCGTTGTTGGCAGGTAGTATGTATTTTCCATTTAAATCTACATAATGGTAGTCATAAAGTGTAAAAGTTAGCGAGCCCATGAGAGGATTGATGGCAACCAACTAAGACTGAACAAAGATCCCCAACCCTTCCTCAGCTCAAGCTGAGACAAAACCCAGCAAAGGCACCAGAGCAGCTACCTGTATTGTAGGTGGGAACATCCCTATAATCCTGTGCTGCAGGCTTTGACTTCATCCCTTTGGATCTGGGAAAGACTGGCTGCTGGTTTTCAGCTTCTTTTTCTAAGTCTGTTGAGGTTGGGATTAAGGTTCACATTCAGACTCAGGTGTTTATTGTTTCTTATCAATGTTACAGCCTCACAGCTGTGAGTTCTGCAGTCTTTCATTAAGGTACAAAATGGCCAACTATCTCTTGTTACAAGGTCTTTTCAGGTTAAATTATCCAATTAAGAAATAACACCTAAGTTATTTTCACTTTTAACCCAATAACTATCACTCAAAGCCTGCACTGTGGATTTTTCTGTCTGATTACACAGTACCACCCAAACCCATGGAGAAGAAGGTGAAGAGGAAAGTGAAGAAGGACCAGCCTGCCCTAAAACATCTTGCTTCATCTATATTACTCTATGCTAAAACACCAAACTCTAAGTTTTCCACCCTGTGATATTACACACTTCTAACCAAATACACACCCCCAGTCCCAGTGCTATAATTCCATTTTGGAAGCCTTCTCCATGCCCTCAGCTCCAATGCAGTGCTCTCCTGAGAGTCACCACAGCAAGTCTAAAATTCCCAGCATCCAGAACTCAAAAAGGTGGCTCCCACTCTTTTGCCCAAAACATTTAAACCATTGCATCTCACAAACATTTTTGGAAGCAATTTGGACATGAAATGGAAAGAGGCTGGATGCCTGTGTAAGCCTAAAGCTGATTACTAATTCGTCACCCACATATCAGCTATCCCAGAATCATTAATCACCAGGAGTGGTACATGACAGCTTCAGAGCTTTTATAAAAGGAAAGCTGGAAGTACTTTTGCAAAGAACTGAAGGAGTTTATTTTTCTTCCAGAAAATTTTCTCCCTGTAAAATTGGTTCTGAATTCATCGCCCACGCATGCTTTCCTGAATTCTAGTAACATTTTACATTTACTGGCGTGATGTTCAGGATAACTTGGCTTTGTTTCTCCTCCTTTCTACCCCTGAGGAGTTACTCTGTCCATGAGTAGTAATGGGCAAAAAACGTTTAGCAGTGAGGATTGAAAGTTTAGCCGCTTATCTAGGAAAACAGGGCATGCCTGAAGTCATGGCAATGAAATCAGTGGCAAAAACAGGCTTCCTCCTGAGCCAGTGCTGAACCACTGCTCCTTTTGCTTCTCCATGAAGCAGGCAAGGAAATATATGTTAGAAACCCTTTTCTGGGTGTCAGCAGTGGCTATTCCTGTTGCCTCTGGGGCTTTTTTTTGAGGAGTGAGAGAGCCCACCAGTAGGTAGCCTGGATGTTTCTGGCTGTGTGGAGCTAAACCAGATAAAGTCAGCCCTGTGTGAGACCTGGGGGGCTCTGGTTAACTCCCATTCTCTGTGCAGGTAAATGAAGGTAAAACAAGACTGCACTGGAATATTACAAGTTCAAAACCGACATGAATTTCAAGAAATCCATCCCCACATCTGCACAAGCCTACATTTTTAAGGCAGAGCAGCATTCCCCCTGTGCTCCTGTTTGTGCCTGCTGCTGTTTGTCTGGGTATTGGGCTGCCACAATTGCACTATTCTCGTTCTAAGGTAACAAATCCTTTCAGAGGCCAAAGCAAACCTCCCCTGGTGCTCCTTTATATCCCTCCTGAGACCACTTAATGCACTTTGCCAGGTACTGTGCTATTGTCTTTATAGAATAAGCCTGCCCTGTCTCACCCCTCCACCTGCCACATCCTCCAAGACTCCAGAGGCAAACCCTCCAGGCCTCCAAGGTTTTCACCCCTAAACAAATGTTTCCTTCTACCCCAGCCTCACTTTATTAAGGCAATATTGCCTGTAGTGCACAAAGTGCCCAGTGTGGCACTGTCTGCACTTGAGAGCAGCAATGCCCCAATAATCTGACTTCAAGTTATGTAATATACGTATTTGGAAAATTGCATTTTCTTGGCATCATGGCTTTTGTATATTTGAAAATTGAATTTAAAGTTATTTTCTTCAGCAATCATGGTGATGCCATTCAAAACCTAAGTAGAAGCAGTGAGCCACCTGACTTACAGAATCTCAGGATTCAAGTGAAACTGAATTGCTGAGGCAAATATTGAGACTGAAACATTTTTAGTATCTTTTAAATATCTGTTTAACAGAACTTGTCTTCATTGTGCACCCACAGCCTTAAACTGTAGGCAAACATTACCAGCCAGTCTTAACATCTCTATGTTCAAACAGTTTCCTTGGCTGCAAGTTTCTCCTTAGTAAAAAAAAACACAGCTTTTTCTTTGCAGAAGGTTAGATTAGATTAATGATCCTTTCCAGTCACAAAATCCATAAGGCTGCTCTCTGCTGTTTGTCTCTGCAGAAATTTTGATAGAGTTTTCTTCAAGCAGGACTGGCTTTTTTTACACATGACAGAAATGTTGCAGTGGGGAGGGAGAGGACGCTCTGAAGCTGATCCAGGGAGGAGAGCTGTGCATCTGCAGCAAATCTGGCATGTGTGGATGCATCAGATCCCAGGGGCCCATGCTTGCACCCACATTGGCCAGTCCTCTGCCAGGTCTGCACCACACCAGGGCTCTCTCCACTGCTACTGCATTTTTTCTCTAGGACATGCCACGTGAATGGGAAAATTTCCTTCAGGAGAAATTCCTGCTAAGTTATAGCACTGCAGTCTTCTGGCTTCCTCCTTTAAAGAACCTGTGTGACACCTGAGAGTGGCTGTAAAAAACACCAGCTCCTCAGGGAGTCTCTTGTGCATTGTATATCAATATAGGATTTGCACAGCAGGATCTAGGTCTCCTATTAAAACTCCTAGAAGTAAACCCGCACAAACACTAAATCAAATTTATTTATGGGGATCAAAAGTCTCGATCACAATTCCTGTCATCTGTGAAGCTCCATTTCAGATTAATTTGGCCCACTACAATTATTTTTGCAACTGAACACGTCATAAAATCTCTTTATAGAGATAAATTAACTAGGGAAGAGAAGAACAAAAATTATTTACTATAAATTATGAAATAAAACAAGATAGCAAAGTAATCTGTGCACAGATGAACCACTAAAATATAATTAGTGAGACTCTGCAAAAGACTGACTATACCTGAAATAGCTTTAACATGTCTTGAATAATAGATGGTCTTGGCATACTTTTAAAATCTCTGTTCAGTTCAACTGAAAAAAAAGAAGACGAAAGGAAAGAAAAAGAAAAGAGAGCACATTAGAAAGATTGATTTATATGGCTGGGAAGCTGAGAAGATCTCTAATGGGATAAAGAACCTTCCTATTATAGGTTACTGGTCTGAAGGCAGTCCAGGATCACAGGACCCTGAAGCACTGTTTCATATTTCAGATCAGATGACAAGGGATGGATGGCCAGGTGGAAGGAAGGAATTGGAAGCCCAGGATTTCAAACCATGATTGCCTAAGTTAGGCTGCCACAACAATGACCTTATTTTAGAGTCATGAATCATTGTTAGCCTTGCTGAACAGGCTCCTACCACTTCTCTCCAAACCCACTAAAATGGGTTTGATTTAAATTACCTGATTTAAATTACCTATTTCAAAAGCAACATGGTAACTTCAAGTTGTACTGTCCCTTTCCATAATGAAATGATCTGAGCCCTGGGTTTTATGTTTGCACTGCAGAGCTATCTATGCTGTAATTTACTCTCATTTAATTAAATGGCTGGAACTTCCTAAGAACACAGTTAGGAGCCTACACACTTACAATGATGAAAACAAGGAGAAAGGAAGATTAATTCCAACACCTAGAAATTGTGTGCATTTCCACATCACCTGCTAGAAGTCTCAAGGATATCATCAGCCTGACAATCACTTAAATATGCCCCTCCCACCAATTAGAACTTTATCAGAAACTTATCAAAGTCACTTAGATTAAAAAAGCTCAAAATAAAAAATAAAGAGGGTCTTCTGCTACATCCTGAAGGTAAAGTCTGTATAAATTGGACCTGTCAGCAGTGGCACACAGGACATAGAAAACAAGTCTCAGGACAGAGATGTATTGAACATTATAGACCAGAAAGGAGATCCTTGAATTGCAAATGAGAAGCCAGAGTGGCCAGCAGAGAACAGTCGGAGCTATGTAAGCCTCATGTGCCTCATACCACTAATTAAACAATCAGCCTCATTTTGCTACTGGCTGGTGCTCACACAAGCCCCTCAGTTGGGCTCCATTTAGGAAAAGGGATTGCAATCCCGTTTGGGGTGGAGGTGGCACAGAGTGTGCACTGAGAACCCACAATAGCTAATAGAGGCTCTAATCCCCTAGCTAGACAAATAAAGGCTCTCTTGCCACAGCCATGGCTTGAAATGTGAGCCATGGGAATTCAAGGGCACATCTAGGCAGGGAATTCATTATGGAGCAGCCCACATGCTCCTCCAGTGGAGAGATCACACTTCACACACAGCCCCAACTCCATCTCTGAAACCACCAGTTCTCAGCAACCAATTCCACCTGCCTTGTGCTGCAGGAGCACTGCCAGCTTCCCCTGTCATAGCCTGGCTCCAGGAACTCTCAACAGTTACCTCCCAGCCTCCTGACAGCGTTACAAAGCTGAGCATCACACCTCCAAATGACACTGCTCCTTAAAACACAGCACTGCTCCCTCTGCTGAGCTCTCCCCTCTCCACAGACAGCTGGGCTGGGCTGGACAGAAATGTCTGGATAATGAATCCACAGTGCCAGGCTGACATGCTGCAAAAAGTCATGCTGCTGCACCATGCCTTCTGTGTGACTGCTATCAAAAAGTGTCAGCTGAGAGGGCCAAAACAGAATCAAAATTGGTTTTCTTGGAAAAGGCCATTACCAGCCATTAAGGAAACCCAGTTCCTCTATCTGTCTCACACCTGGAACCATATTGAGTGAGCTCAAAGGGAAAAACCAATTGTTAAATCATGACAGAACAGCACTATCATTACTTTGAGCTGAAATTAGTTATCCCAGAAAGGCTGCTTGAAGATTAATGTTTTCACAGTGCTCTGCAAATGCAAGGACTTAGGAGTGACACATTCTGATAAAAATACTCACGAGGTTCCTCATGTGTTTCAGCATTATTGTCAGGCGGGTGTTCTCGTAGGATATGACCAGTTGTACTCCAGGCTTGTGACCAGCTGACTGAGGACCTAAAAAAGGCCAGACAGCTTGATTTTTTTAGTTAACAGCTTAGAGGAAGAACAACTTATTCTATAAAGACAGTATCTGTAAAATATTGAAGTACACATTAGCTAACACATAAAAACCTGCTGCATGCTTAAATCAGGGATAAAATTAGAAAACATGGATAAGGAGTGTGATGGAAGAAAGTGGTCTGACATGCAGTGCTCATTTTCTTTCCTATTTGTTAACTGCCAGTGAGATTTTCTGTTTACTAATTGCCATCCATCCGAAATTCAGTGGAAATTTATGCTTGAGTGACAAATAATTGGGGTAGGTATTTTTGGCAGTCACTGATGACACTACTCACTATTGTTGCAGTTCTGTCTAGTTAAAGACACTGTAGTTTCTTTCCCAGTTCCCAAGAGAAAATAAAAAAAATAAAGCAAAAAGGGAAAAAAGAGCAAGTCTCCTGACCAGTTCCAAACCAAGTTAAAGAAGAAACATTATATATAAATTCTCCCTTCCTCATTCTGTACTTTTTGTGTTCCAGGCTGGTTTCATGCAACACATGGCTTTCATAGATTTTTCTACTAAGATGCACTTTAGGAGTTTGATATAATTTCCACTGGGGGGAAAAAAAAAAAAAAAGCCATTTTTTATTTTCCAAGCAAGAAGACTCAGTCTCATAATATGGAAGAAATGACTAAGCAAATCCTGTTCCACCTTTCTGCTGCAGGCACTGAGCCAGCTCTCTTCACTGCCAAAAAGGCGTATCCTTGAAGCTGGGTAAGTAATGTGGTTTACCTGCCCTGCAGAGACAAGCAGGGAAGCACAGCAGAGCAAAGATATCTTCTACCACTGCAAATGAGGTAATGGTGAACACAACGTCTCCTCAATATCTGTCTGACCTCCTTGTTTTTGCAGTGTTTCACATGAGCAGGGGCTGAGGAGATGGGTTTGAGCCATTTTGCACCACCTAGTCACCAAGAGTAGCCCAGACACCACCTGTGTGAAGTTGCCTGGTTTTACTCAGGCAAATAGGGCTAATTTAATTAAACCAAAGCTGTATTACAACCACTAATTTACCTGAAAAAGTAAGAACTCAGTCCTGCTAAGCTTACAGCACAATGAGAATGTCTCATAAGCTGGGATCTGCTCTCCCACCTCCCCTTTAGAGCAGCAGCTGAGCTGGAGACCTCAAACAGAGAAATCCTGCTCTCCTTCCTGCACCTTGGGATCTGCCACTGACACTCCAGCCCTGAAGCCACTGCAGGGTGACAGAACAACATGAGACAAGACAATACAGTGGTAATTAATTCTTTAAATAGAAACACATCTCGTGAGGAGCAGAGCCAGTGGGAAAGGATGACGGGGATGTAAGAACAGCCATCACTCACCACTCATAGACTGCCACGGGAGGCTTTTAGGCTGATCCCCTGTTTAGCAGGAGGGTTCCCTTGTGTCCCTTTCAGCCTCAGCGGAGACCTAGGTGATGCCTCAGATTTTAGCTTTTATATTTTTCAGATTCTCTGCTGCTTTAGTGTGTGAGTCTGAGCTTCACATTAGGGGATGGTGAGCTCTCTGCACAGAGCAGGGAGACAAAACAATTCCTTCTCCAGCTGGGCACCAAGGACAAATGATCCAAATCTCAGGCCCAGGAGCACAAACAACGTGGGCTGGAGAGAGAAAAACAAGCAGGGTGGGACTGCCTGGGCTAAAGCTGGAATGGGACAATGAACTCCAAGGTGCCAATGGAGCAGAACTGATCCCAGTGAGAGCCCCCGGGAGCGCTCGTGCATTTTGGGACCATTTTGGTTCATCCTGGGTGCAGCCCTGGCTGGGCTCTTGTGCTGCCCATTGAAGCCTTTTAATAAATCCCTGCTTTATTCTGTAACTATGCCCAGCCTCTGCTCTAGGGCAGCCTTCACAGGGGCACCCCCTGTCTCACTCCTGCCCTCTCCTCCCCACACGTACCCCAGAGCTCTCACAGCCAGGGTGGTGGGAGCCAGGAGTCCAACTCCCCCTGCTTAGCCTCTCCTCTGTTTCTCAGGGGTGCTGTAATGGACAAGCCACGTTGGGTGTATTTTCCTGAAGAAACCAAATGTGTAAGCTCTGGAGTGAACAGAGCCTAAAATAACTGCTCAGCAGACACAATGACAGTGGAGTCATGTACTGCTGTCAGCCAGAGAGGCAGTGTAATTGCCATTTATCCTAAGGAAGGGAACTCAAATGAATTAGACATAATACAGTGTGTACATGCAACTGCCATAATATAATTTTACCAACGCCACTGAGTTTATGATGCTTGGGGTGGCATTTCAGAATATGAATCCTTCTCCATTTTTTCCCCTTTAGAGACTACAAAAATACATTTTTAATCACATCCTAACTAGAGAAGGGCCTGAAACACTCCTGAAAAATTGAAATCTCAGGAAGAAATCACTAAGCTGAGACTTAGAAGACTGAGTAGCAGTTCTTCATTTGTTATTCTCCCTTATGAACCTTGACAAATCACTTGGCAAGACTGTGCCTTATTTCATTTCTTGTGTTATGAAAATAGGAACAGGGAGGGACAAGGGATGAAAACTCTGTGAACCAGACAATGCTGAGTCTTTTCCAGGTTAAGGAGAAGCCCATAAAATTCAATTCCTCTTTTTTTTTTTTTATGCAAAGCCACTTCACCATTTTTTTTCCTTAAACTGTGTGTCCTTTTGCCTTGAATTTGCAAGAGGAGATGTAGAATTCTAGACTGTTACACACAGTGAAACACAAGGGCAGCTGTGTTTAACATAAGGGCGCGAGTCACTTGTGGGGCTCTGTTAACTTTGGGAATTTCAGTGAGTCACTATGAGTGGTTTAGCTGGAGCAACAGATTTCAGAGGCTAAATTACATCATCAGAATCCAGCTGATCACCATGCCTTCCCTTTCTTACCAGCACTACCAATACCTTTGTTTTTCATTAATTTTTTCAGTGTGGTACTTATACAATGAAGGAATTTTTCTGTGGGAGTTGGTTTTTATTTTTTCCTTGAAAGTAAGAAAGGTAAATAAGTTTCTAGCAAAAAAAAAAACCAAAAAACCAAAACAAACAAAAAAACCCAAAAACAAACCAAAACAACAACAACAAAAAAAACCACTCCCCAAAACACCAAAAAAAACCCCCAAAACCAAACCGAAACAAAATACCCCCAAAAAACCCACAAAAATCCCCAGAATAAACCAAAAGGGGAAAGAAAATGCATTTCTAATTGAATATGCAAAAGCAAGTCTGAAAAACACAATTATGGGCACAACTATTACTAAAATATTTGCTCTTATTATGTGATAAATTGAGTACTAATGGAAAAAAATAAAAGGAAGGGAAATAAAAATAACAGAGTGTGGGAAATCTGATAAAATTGAAGAGACCACTGTTGCTTATATTTCAGAGTAAAACCCAGATTACTGTTAGCTACACTCAGCTGGTATATTTTTGGTTTTCCCACACTCAGTGCTAGATCACACCCTCTTTGAAGTCCAGGTGATTTTAGCTTCAAATGATAATAGAATACACTATTACAATAATTACTTCCAATCTAGCCAGCTTGGGCAGATGGACTTGAGCTCAGCCCTGCATTTTTGGGAAGTGTCTTGCTCTACTTGCAGCCCATTTTAGACCAGGACCAAGTGCTGGTCTGTTGCAGGTACAGGACTAAGTTACACTGACTGCAGTTGAAGCAAAAGGTCCCCCCAGGGATCAACTCTTCACTCTCTGATGTCGATGCAAAAGCTGTCAAATACCAAATGGGGATCCCGGAGCAACTGGAGTTTTCTCCTTTCTGATTTGTGCCTGTGTAGCCCAGTGTTCCCAGTGGAAGTCAGCCATCAGCCCTAGTACAGAAAATCCCAAACACTGCCAGTTTATACTCTCTTATTGAGGAACATAAACATGAGAAAACTGTGTGTCCTTTAGTCTTTTCAAATGAAGAAATGAAGGCAATTAGCATTCAGATTTCTACTGGAGGTAAAATGATCTTCCCAATACTCAAGCATGCAGTTCCTTATTTTATCTAGATGGTCTTTTCTGGCATGCTGGAGAACTACCAGCTCCATATTCCACCATTTGTTCAGTGTTTTCCTTAGCAGAAGTTTAAAACAAGCTCTGCATTACACTGTGCACAATGTTTGAGGAACAGAAATGGTGAGGATTATGCTACTGACAAAATCAAGAGGGAAACTGTAACTTAATAATACACTACATTTCATGTGGGGACTGCAAAGCAATGTGAAGAAACTAATTAAATAAGTGTCAATGCACTGCCCTTGGGGAGCTCAGTATTATTATGTTTTCTGCACCCTCAGATTTTTCTTAGACCTTTCTTCTTGGTGACAGCCTGTTTTGACACCTGGCATCAAAGAGAACTGGAATTTCTTTGGTTTTCCAGGGCTGGGATGGAATACCCCAAGCCAACCATCTGCCTGCTTTAGTTACAGCCTCCTAAGTATACCTGACTTCACACAGCCAGCTCTAAATACCCCAAATGTCTCAGGGCTCTACTCCTCCAAGCCAGCCAGAGGTGCTCGTGGGTGAATTGCACTAAACCAGGAAGGCAACTCGTGGCAAAAACTTTACATCAAGAGTGAGCAGATTCAGAAGGTCAAAACACTGTGGAACACAAGCAAGAGAGCCTTTTTCTCCTCAGGGACTATTCATGAGGACTGTGGTTCTACGTGGAGGGGAATGCCATATTACAATCTCCCTGGAAAGCCTGGATCTCCCTTTACAAGGACACAGAACCTGTTCCCCTACTGCACCTCAAGGCCAGAGGCTCACACAAACACATGGAGCACGAATTAAACATGCCAGAACTGGGGCTGAGCTGTACAGTGTTATAGCCCACAGCAGAACCAAAACTATCTGAATGATTAATATTTTCAGAAGATACAAACTCAAGAGAAGAAAAAGAAACAAGTTTGATATTAAAATGTGTTTGATAGACTTTTCTTTCTTCCTTTTTTTTAAAGGGCTTTTATAAAAGTCTGATTGTGAAATCATTCCTGATATATGCTCTTACTGCCTTGTAGTGAGCTTGGTATAATGAAATGCTTACAATGTTCAGGATAATTCAGAATTCACTCCACTGGGAATACTGATTCAGTATTCATGTCAAGTAAATTTAACACTGATTTCTAATCTCTCTATTGCTGGGAGCAGAGTACAAATTCATAAATTTTAATTTTTATTTTACTTTAGTAAGTTAGCAATTACCTACAACATTTATAAATTATAGCAGTGTAAGAGAAAGATGCTGGTATGATCAAAATTCATAACTTGATCCTATTGGGCATTAATCTTATTTCATATTGATCCTAACCAAGAGAGAGATGATTTCTTTTGCTTGAAAGAGAAGCTATCAGACCCATGGAAAGCTACAGCCCATACTAAACTTTAGTTATTTTTCAAAAGAGACAAATATTAAGACCCCTATAACCTCAGAAAGCAATGAAATTTGTGTGGGGGAAAAAAAAAATCTACCTTTTCTTCATGGCAACCACCTTTCCTGCAGGCTCAGTGAATTTAATTCCTCCCCAGACTGACTATGGCATTACTCCAGAGTTCACCTCCAAATCAAGTGTGTTTCTGGGCACCCTCAGCCATCAAGAACCTTCGGGGCCACTTTGCTCCTCCCAGTAACTCCTCCTTTGCTACCTGACACCTTCTCCTGCCTTAGCTGGACTTGTGTCTCCTCTGGATGCCACCAGTGTGCAGAATGCCATGGAACAAAGATTTCTGTGAGCTCACTGGGCTGTGGCAGCAGCCTGGCTCCAAAGACAAGGTGGAGAATAGAAAAAAAAATAAATAAAAATGTTTCAATAGATTTCTCAGGTAGGCAATCAGCACATGCATGGCAGGTTCCACATCTCACCACAAATGGTGCAGCACCCAGAGCAACCCAGCCCATGATTCTTGTTCCCTGTTTTTACCAGGTCTAAACTCATTGTTTGGACCTAGTTTGCTGCTGCTGATTTGTCAGTAAGTGATAATGATCAATTTTCTACGCTAAAGAGAGCTGCTTTTGTGGTTTGGGTTTTGTTTGTTGCTTTCCCCTGTGTTATACAAAGGTTTTGCCCTAAGTCTAGAAGTGAAGCATCCAAACTTTAAAAGGCAGTGTTCTTGAACAGGAAAAAATCCAATCCCCTTGTAACCTCACTGCTGGAGGCCAGAGGCACACTCATCTTCCCCAGCCCTGTTGTGACCCTCACCACCAGAAACTACAAAGTGAGGAACAGACTGGGTAACCTGACACACAGCTTTCATCAAACACCCACTAAACACATTCTTGCCTTGGTTTCTTCATTCTTGTCCTTGGTTTCTCCATTATTTTCCTTCATTTTGCTGCCACTGACAACAAAAATAAGTTGCTCATCCTTCAGACTGCACCGGCTCAGGACACTGCTATAGGAATTATGATGCTGCAAGTAATTTCCCAATTTTCTTATCGATTCAGTGCGTGATTTTGCATAAAACTATTACACCCATATTCTCTGTAATAATTAGACAGTTGAACATTAGTGGCATATCAAAATTATTCTGAGGCTTTAACTGCCTTGTGCCTCAGCTCACTCTGACATCTGTATCTTTGCTTAAAGACACCTACAGAGGGATGGAGCCCATAGACTCAGATTCCATGTTCCTAGCACCTAGGACATCTTTGCATTATCTCCTTGATCCTTTGTAAAAGTTAGAGCAACCATTAGTAATTTTCAATAATCATAATGGGTTTAATATGATAATGGCATGCCCTAATCAAATAAACTCCACACAGAAGGAATCTTCCAAAGGCTGAGAAGCCAGAATGGGATTTATTTTGTTCTGATGGATAAAAAAAAAAAAAACCCGGTCCCAGCAAAAGAGATAATGAAACCTCTGTCTGCAGAGGGATTAAATTAACTTAATGGACATGCAAACTAAATATGCAGAGATACAATCCTTTCTGAAATGTGGAAAACTGATGATCTTGGAAACAGTCCTATCACTTGGAGCACATAACAACCAGCTGAATTGTTGTGGTGCAGAGTGCAGCTGCAGACTCCTTTATGAGGTTTTATTTTGCCCAAAAACTGAGTACAAAAGATTATTATCAGTGCAGAACTAAGGCAGTGGAAGACAATAAACATTCAGAGTTTACTTTTTATGGCTTATGCTTTGGCTCTTAATGCTGTAATATCAGAAATTAGATTAAATTAGGTGCTGGACAGAAGAGGAAAATGGGTTAAGTATTTAGATAGGCTAAGGGAGCTGTGCAACATCTCATTTAGCCAGAAGTGAATAACCACAGTCATTAATAATGTATGCCTAAGCATTAACATAATGTTCTGTTATTTACTTGCTCCACTCATTGTGAAAATTACTTTAGAAGTCACCCCTGATTTTCTTTTCTTGTGCAAACACACATTGTGCTTTGTCATGACTCATATTCTTTCCTCCAAAATCTTAGAATATTCAGTTTTGTAAAGCAAGAAACTTGCCACAGTTTGTGTAAATGAACTTTTGCTTTGCATATAAGCATGTTTATTCAAAAAGAAATAAAGCAAGGCTGAAAGGAATATTAGAAGAAGAAAGGAATCTACAGGTGACATCAACAACACATTTTCAAAAACTTGAGAAATCAGGAATTATTTGTTGGTATCCTTATATCTTAAAAAAAAAAATGAAACCATCTAAAAACTTTTGACTCACCTCTGCATAAAACTATCAAGGATTATCATTTCTTAGAAAAGAAATAAGATTGGTAATGAACATACCTAAGGTCAGAGATGATGAATGTTCTGCCAAGGTATTTTTGGACCAGTTGAGGAAGAAGCTGAGTACAAGCTCATTCTGAAAGAGAATACAAACACTGTAGGTAATACCATATGTTGCACCCTGTTCCCTGTATCATTCCCACCCCAAGAAGTTGGTAATTTTTAATGCACATATTAGAGTTAGCAATAAAAGGGAGCTTTTCCCTTTCCATCATGAGCTAGGAGCCCAGGGAGTGACTTCTGCCCAGGCACTGGGAGGATGATGATGGTGTCCTTTAGCACTCTCAGGGTTGCTGCACTGGTGCCTACCTGGCCCCTTTCTGTCAACACACTTCAGACAGCAGGGAGCTGCAGGGGCCACAGATTTGTGCTCGTGCTCCATCTCCAGGAGCTCCAGATTTGTATTAGCAGCTGCAAGTGCTAATACAGATGCAAGTGACAGAGCAGCCCATCTATGAAACAAAAGCAGGAGACCATCTCTACTCTGAGCTGTGTAGTCAGCAGGAAACTTGCCCTTGGCACGGGACTGACCCCAAGTACCTGACCTCGTGTGTGCCTCCCTGAGGCTCAGATATTGTGCAAACCTCCCTCCCACAGCAGCTTAATGGACACTCAGCCTGAAAAGCTCCATACACGGTTAAATCCTACCAGAAACCCACAGGGAGCGAAAGGCACGATCATATTTCACCATCCTGTTTAAAAGACTAATCCACCTTATGTACTGCTATAACTTTTACTTTTATGCACTGACCTGTGCTGCTCTAGTGAACATATATAACAGGTAGTTACATCCAGCTGGAGAGAATTAAAACAATAAACCAAATCCCCAGATTTCAGTATTTTGCAAGGTAATAAAAACGTGAATTCTTAAATGGACTCATGACTCTGAATCAAAGCTGGACAGTAATTGCATTTTATTAGCTTTTCATAAAGCCATATTTCAGAATGGCCATTCTTTAAGAGGGTTAGAATTGTTACATTCATACTGATGTTACATGGACTGACACTGTAATGAATGGGTAGCACAAGGGACTTTTCAGATTCCAGCATTAAAATGTCACCATTGTTTTTTTCCAGTCAGTGGAAAATAATGTGTCTCTTATCGGCAAGATGTACTTCATGTAGCATTTGTGTTGTTTCAATTTGACAAGATGTAGCATAATTTGTGCAAGGAAAAAAGAAAAGGAACGAGGTAGTGACAAAAGCAGCTAGTGAGGAGTTAACACGTGGTTACAGCAGACAGAGGAACAGATGTGTATGTTCAATGGAGAGATAAGATTTAGAAATCTGGATTTATTTTCACAGTTGCCTTTCATTTTTCACTATACTGTTTGGAGTTTTTCCTCCCACACTGATATTTTCTTTAAAACAAAGATCAGGAAGAAAAAAAAGACAAAAAGAAAGAAAAACCAACATAATTGTTTTCCTTGAATTGGATGACAGATCCTTAAGTTATTAGCAGTGGACTGCCAATACACCTGTCTGTACTGAGCACGAGTAATTATTCTCTCATCTGATGAAGACAGCTTACAGGGGGAAGCCTATACACCTGCCACAGTTTCAGGCAGCTTTAAAAAGCAGAGTTATTCCCTAGGGGATCTTCACTCGCTCTTTCAGCACAAGTCACAGGTGTAGGAAATCTCTGGGGTTGAGAGTATATTTTTGGCAGCCCAGCCTTTGTTTGACAGCATGAAAATAAGCAGAGAAACTCAAATGGCCCTATGACTTCAAAGATCTTGAGAGAAGTAGGCAGGAGGTGGAAATAAAGATACACAAACTGACTTGAAAGAGAAATAAGAAATTCCACCCTGAGCAGCATGGCATTCTTTCTGCTTCCTCTCCACCTACTCTTTCTGCAATAAATGGAAATGCAAGGCAAGTAATACAAACCAAGAGGTTTGTAAATAGGAGGTGCAGAGATTGTTTCAGGCAATAACTCCAAAATCTCATTCCAAAGGAGAGAAAGCTGAAAAAAAAAAAAGATATTTTGTTTAAGTTCAGGAGTGGAAACATGCAGAACTTAAAACAGACCTGGACAGGCATGGACCTGCTGGTGCCACAGCTGATGGCAGAGCTTTCTTGGCCCCTGGGCCCATCACACTCAGCTGAAGCCTGAGAGGAAGCAGCAAGGCTGATGTTGGCAGAAGGAAAACAAAACCTGAATGGAACAGATCATGTGGCAGGAGCAGATGCAGCGGGTTGTCCAGGGCAAAGTGCTTCCCAAGTGTCTCCGTGTCTCCTGGCTGTTTGTGCAGATAAGCATTCCGCACACTGTTATTTAAAATACAGCAATTTCCCCCTGACCTGTGCTAATCTGCCTGCTGCAGGACTCCATCACTTAGACTTCCAACAGAAAATGTGTAAGTAAAATGTTGTCTTAGGTTGCAAATGTAGGGTGTATTCTAGTCCCATCTGATGGGGCAGGTATCTTCTGTTCATTGGGCTGTTTTATGTATCTCTTCCACAACCCATCCTCCCTCCAGGAGATATCTTCTGTTAATGGTCCATTAATTATTAATTATCTTCTGTTCATGGCCAGTGAGTGTCCCTGCATGGCTGATAAAATTCCATCATCCCATGGGGAGATGCTTTGCCCAGGGGGAGGAGCCAAACATTCCTACCTGGATACAATCTCAGTTCTGGAACACCACAGCAGCCTTTACCCACTGCATTCCCAGAGGAGCAGCTTTCTTCCCCCTGAATTCCCAGAGGAGCAGCTTTCTTCCCCACTGCATTCCCAGAGGGAGCCCAGGCCCATCTCCCCCAGCCCTGGAGCTCCAGAGGAAAACTCCCCCCTTGTGCAGGATCCCTGCTCCAGCAGAAGCACAGCTGGCACTGCAGGAGGGCTGAGCCACCCTGGGATGGGGCTGTGCCACCTCCCTGATCCACAGGCTGTCAGGGCATATTCTGACTCTGTCAGCAGTTTTTTTTGTGTTACTGCATTGTTTATTTTATATTTATTTTCTTCCCTAATAAAGAACTGTTATTCCTATTCCCATATCTTTGGCTGTGAGCCCCTTAACTTCAAAATTATAACATTTTGGAGGGAGGAGGTTTACATTTTCCATTTCAGGGGAAGCTCCTGCCTTCCTTAGCAGACACCTGTCTTTTCAAACCAAGACCAATGTATAAATGTCTTAATAAGTTCCCCCTTTTTCAGCAGACCTCCAAAAGCCACACTGAACTTT
This sequence comes from Chloebia gouldiae, assembly GCA_003676055.1. Taxonomy (NCBI): domain Eukaryota; kingdom Metazoa; phylum Chordata; class Aves; order Passeriformes; family Passeridae; genus Chloebia; species Chloebia gouldiae. Next base: position 2,614,400 of record QUSF01000021.1, read on the forward strand.
CAGGTGATTCCTGAATCAATGAGACCTCCATCAGCTGAACCCCAGTTATGTAACTGGAGCACAGAATTAAACCTGCACCCAAGCACACTGCTAAACAAGATCAGATCTATCAGAGCTTTGAACACATGTGTGAGCTATTTGAAGGTGCAGAGAATCCATTTCTAAGCCAGCAGTTTTTGTTACACAGAAATCACTGCACGTGGGAATCTCAGAGACCTTGGGGTCTTGGCAGAAAGGAGGGCACTGAGGATGACCAAAGCACCCTTTCCCTCATTGGAATTCTTACCTTTAAATCAGCAAATGAAAATTCCCTAAAATACTGCACACTTAAGAAGTCCTCCTACCATTTGTCTAACCATTCTTACCTAATAAAACATTAATCTTCAAGAGGTGATTCTGATATTTTTGCAGGTCACTCAGCACATTATCCCAAATGGGAGCAGACTGGTCTGTGTGGTCAGTCTGGCTGGAACTCACAGACCTTTTTTCAGCCATTTAACTCAAAAGGCACAAACTCCACCTTTACTTGCACTAGGATACAACTGAAATAAAATACTTCAGTGGCCTTGTGGGGCTGGCACAGCCCTGCATGATGGCAGCATGGTAGAATTTGTCTGCTGCTCTCCATCAGAGACTAACCAGAAAAGCAGTGTGCAGTTTGAGAAACACAGCCAGGTTCCAAGCCAGATTTAATTTCAATAGAAAGAAAAACAGCCTCCTCTCTGCTTCCAGCTTTCTTTTCAGCTGTGCTAGAGTAGATTTGGGGTCAGAGAACACCCGTGCTCCTATTATACTTTCACAGGATGGTGAATCAGCAGGAAAGAAAGCAACCAGAAAAAGTGAACCTTGGTGCAGCTGTTATAACTTCAGGAAAGGACAGGGGAAGAGAGAGGACTTTGAATCCTCCCCATTTTGGCTCTGCTGGATGCCTTGCCACAGGAACACAGGAGTGGTGGGAGTTCAAGGGACCCACATACCCAAAAGGCACTTTGTTCCCCCACTTTATGTATCCTCGTACAGCCATGTGGGAGCTTTGCCTTCATCTCTGCAAATCCCAAGGAGCACCAGTGAGTAAAATAGAAATGAAATATGGGAAGCTCTTATCAAATTGATTGCTTTTACAGTGTAAAACATTAGTCACCCTAGAACAATGCTGTGGTCCAGGTTTTTATTATGTACTCGAAAATGAGTGAACATAATTTACAATCATTTCCATTTACATCCTCTTTAAAGTCCTTTTACTAAGCCTATAAGTCACTATAAAGCTGTTTATAGAACCTAGCCACAGCTGAAACACCATTACTGTTTGCTTACTTTCCTGCACAAGGTTTATCTTCACCTCCAAAATCCTCAGTTAATTTGGATACTTAAAAAATCTTTATGGACTAAAACTCCAAAATACTTTTTTTTTTTTTTTTTCTGACTAACCTACTGTGCACCTGCACTTACTACTGTGTTTGACACTGGGGGCAAAACCAGACTTAATTAATGCATCCTTAGCTTGATTTTGTGTCCCCAGGCAGTGCACAACCCTTCCTATGATACAGCCATAAAATGAAGAGCCACCAGGGCAGCTGTACTTTATGTGATGAGATTTGGGCTGCAATCACCATCCAACCCATCACTCAGCTGCAGTTGAGTGAAACAGAGAAAAATACAGCAATGGGCAGCAGCTGTCTTTTGTCACAGACTTGTTTTATGCTTTTAGAACACATAATTTTGTCCTCTTCCATGTCAGCAACTCTCAGTTCAATATTTCTTGGTGCTTCACCTCTTTTTGGACAGTTTCTTATTAGGCACCTCTTATTGGTAATACCACTTGGTTGTTTTACCATTTAATGAAGCAAAACTCAAAGATTCTGGAGATGGTTGAGAATTTTGCCCTGCAGATCTGAAAACCTCAAGTATTTCATTGTATGCAGATGATAAGTCAGTCAGAAGTGGAGCAGCTGGCCCAAAATGAAATATTATTTTGCTGTGATCAGAGATACTGGCACTGGTCTGGCACAAGTAGAATGAAATAAATAAAAAAAAAAAAGGGTGTTGAAACCTGTTTTTCATCATGTCCTAATTGACTCAGTCTGACAATGAAGATGCATCAACTTCTGCATGTTAGTGATTGATGTAATGAAAACAGTTTGTTCATGAACACAGTCTGGTGAAGGAGTTATTTATAGCAGTGCTAGCCTGAATTTAGAAAAAGACTCCTATTCTAGACAATTCTTCAATAAAATCAACTAAGTGAGGCTTATGCTTAAGGTAAACCACAGCCTTAAAAAAATGCCTTGAACAGGGATAGACATGAGCACGTTTAAGCATTTAAACTGGTCCAAGAGCAAATATTTCCATCAACTGATGTTCCTGCATTTACTGGATCTGGCACTAAAATTCAGAGATAGAGGAGGAAAAAGTTTCTGTTCATTAAAGAAGGGTTTGAAGAAATGTTTAATTCCATTTGAGCTCCAGTGCAAATAAGAAGGCAGCTGTTTTCCACCTCTCCTCCTTCATTCCAGCCATTTAGCGGAAAAGGTCAGTGACGTTCTGACTTACTCTCAATTATAATAAAATTTTCATAATCAGAACTTAGTCTGGACTAAAAAGTGTGCACTTAAGGCATGGCTGAGGAAGGAATTTGGATGTAATTTGATTCTTTCTTCATTTCTAGGATTTATAATTACTTGATTGGTAGAAGCAAGCATGTATTCAGTCCTATGTGGACTGGACTAAATTCTTCAGAGCAGAAAATAGTGCCTAGTCATTTAGGCTAATGTGTTTACAGAGATTACAAGTGTTACAAGGGTATTTTATAATGAAATAAAAGCTCTTCTCCCTATCTCAAACAGTACTCCAGCCTACTCTACAGCTACAATAAATTACATCTACAATTCAGCATAAAGAAATGACTGTAGCAAGAAAGTAAAAGGAATCCTGTTCTGCAGGCAACTGATCTTCCTAGATTACTTCACAAATTTATGAGTTAATTATTTATTCCTACATAGTTTTACTACTTCATAGGAATGAGTTTGATAATGCTTGAGAACTGACAACTCACTAAACAGTTTCAGCCAGGCTCCTTAACATTTTGAGAAAAAGAACAAATTTGACTGCAAAGTTGTCATAAGCACAGAAAGGGATGAAAGAATTGTATTTATTTTTATCAAGAAAACCTCCAAGCTTGGCTTTATGCTCAGACTAAAGCCAAGATAACACCATGATATTTTTAAAAGAATCATACCAAAGTGGAAAGTAAAAGAGAAGGGAATACAAAGGAAATTACCCACCAACTGCTCTCCTTGTTCTAAGTGGGTCAGAACACATCAGTATTTTCTAAATTTCTCCCAATTCCCAGCAGGAGAAGCATATTGAGGTAAAAATAACGATTCAATGTTTATGGAGTATCAATAACTTTAAAGGTTAAGATCCAGAATTGCAGGTTAGCAAGATGATTTCCTACATTCAGCAGCATTTTAGGATGGAAACAATCTGCTCATTCCTCTGCTTGTTATCCCTTGCCCTCCAAGGCTGTACCAGCCTGGAAAATTCTTCACTCTGAACAGTTCCAAAAAGTTTCATTTTAAAAGCAGAATCAATATATAGTGATAGTCATGAATAGATACATAAATAAATATTATGCTTGATTAATATAATGCATTACTAAGCAGCTTTGTGTTTCTGATGCATGTTTTGCTCAGGGAACCTTGTGATAATTAATGTCATCACTGGGTGAGGTGCTCAAATGAGCTACAGCACAGCTTCCTAAAAAAGTTTTAAGTTCTGGATCTAACTAATTAAAAAATATACTTACAGACGATGCAGCCAAGTTTTTCATAATGACACACTTCAGATAATGACACTGATTTCCCCAAAAAGCTTTTCCTTAAAACCAATCTTATTTTGTGGCTCAGAACCACAGCAGTGCCTGTCCCCGAGCACATCTGCCCAGAGTTACCTCCAAACACCTCCGTGGTGGTTGTGTTCCAGTGCTGGCAGGATGTCCCCAGCTCCAGGGCTGTGGGCTGCAGGCACATAAAGGGAGGAGGAAGGACACTGGGAAGGACCCTGGGGTTTTCTGAGGAGCAGGCCAGGCAGCCTGCTCTGGCTGAGCACCACCCCATGGAGCAGGAGGCACAACAGAGCTTCTCTGCACTGCTGGGAAATGTTTTTATGACCATCCCAGGGCTTTCAGCAGCCTCATTTTTCAGCTGTAGATTAGGCTTCTGCACAGCAGTGCTTGGCCCAAATTGAAAATCCATGTACCTTCCAGCAGTCCAGAGCACAGCAGAAGATACTGAGCTCTTCATTTCTAGGTCATGGGCTTAGATCAGCTTTTCCTCAGCTGTTAATGAAGGTGAAATAAACCCACGGTCCCAGTGTGAGGGTCAGAAAGGAACCACAGAATCCTCAGGGCTGGAAGGTACTTCTGGAGATCTTCCAGTCCAACCCTGCTGCCAAATCAGGGTTACCCAGAACAGGTGACAGTGGAACACCTCCAGGTGGGTTTGGAATGTCTCCAGGGAGACCAATTCCATGGCCTCCTGGGCAGCTGTTCCAGGGCTCTGCCACCCCCAGTGTAAAAAAGCCCTTCCTCATGCTGAGGTGAAACTTTTTGTGTTTTACTTGCACATCAATCTACACAAACTTGAGAAGATTATTTGGCAGTGTCAATCAAAGGAGCCAAGCATCCAAGTCAGCTGTTCTTACCAAATTATGTGTAACTCAGTGAGACAAAAAGATTTTTATCCTCTTTGGAAATCTTCTCAATTTCAACTCAGGGCTCAGAATCCACATTCATATTAATAAGAAAACTTCTGTTTGTTTTGCATATGGACAATTTCCTCTTTAATCTCCATTACAAAGTTACAGCTGGGAAAGTTATACAGTTAGGCAGCAAACTTTTTTTTTTTCCCCCCTGCAAGATGTTTGAGATTTGGGAGATCAAACATCCTGTCATACACTCTTTTAGCTGTCCCTAATATGAAACCCAAGCAGCCCCAGTTTGTGCTGTGGCCCTGAGGAGCACAATGCTGGCCAAGACAATGGAAAATCAATGTTTGTTACAATTCTGGCTCTCCATTTTAAAGCAGGAGGAGAACCTCACACCTCAGAAAACAATAATGAATAAAAAATGAGAAAATGCCAATTTTAATGGACACAATGCATCATTCTGATGTTATTGAAATGTTCTGGGTTAGGTCTTATGTTTGCAAAACTCTGTTCTACCTGTTAAATACATTTTGAAAAGAGTATTTCTGGGCTGAAAGAATGGAACTTTTCATTTAACAACTGTCAAAATCAGACTTTTCAATATTTCAAAGCTTACTTCTTTTTTTAGATGTTACATTCCTCAGAACCTACTCCTTACTGTCAAAACTTCAGTGAATCACGACTTTTCAATGGTAGCAAAGGAAGAAGAGTTTTTTCTGAAAAATGCCCTTCCAAGTCTAATAAACTATTTCTCAGTCATACTTGTCTTTAAGTTTTGATGAATGCTGCAATGGTTCCATCCCAAAATGCATCATTAGAAGATGTGTCACTTACGTATTTTTTTTTTCCCAAAACAGGCAATGGAAAATTTCCTGATTTTTTTTTGGTGAAATGCTACTAGAAATGATGTGCAAATAAAAGAAATACTGAAAATGCTCACATTAGCCAGTTTCCTGGAGCCACTTAATAGCTGCTTCAGATAGAGGTTCAAATCCTTCACTCTCTTATGTTCAAGATCCGTAAAAGGTAAATGCCATGAGTGGGGAAACCTGCAAAAGAAGAATATTCATAAGCAGAACTCTTACACTGTATTTACTGAAAATGTTTCCAGATGAACTTAACAGAAGAAAGCCAAGACTACCTAAGAGGTTTTGCAGGTAAGGGAAGGAATGCTTACAGGGTAAGCTTACAGGTCACATTACACTCACTCTCTTATAATAATTTGCTGGTAAATTGTCTCATACTGAAGCACTTTTCCTGTCTAAATAATTAATTTAAAAGGAAATAAATAAATCCTAAAAGACACTTCTTTGCACTTTATGGTCTCTAAATAGATTTAAATAACCAGCCCTTTATGATCCCAAGAAAACATTGCCTTTTTGCACAAGATATCTCTGATCTCAGCCCAGAGTTGACATATCCTTACCACAGAACATTGAGCACCAAAGCCTTACAGCAACAATGTGACATTTGATAAATATATCATTGCTTGCATTTTTACCTCAGCTATTTAGAGTGTAGATAAGGTTTTCAGAGTGGGCCCCTGATCCCATATCTAATTCCAGGTACTAGCATAATAAAAATAATAAATTAAAACAAATTATCATCACACTAAAAAAATCAATCCCAGCAAAAGCAATAACAAAAAAATAGCAAAAGTAATGTTCTTGCAGAATTTTTATTAAGATAAATTTAATTTTGGGTTAGTAAATAAATTACACATGCATAGAATGGCCTTGTGTCAATTTTCAAGTACTTTGGTGGTTGAAAATGTCAAAACCTCCCATTTTTTTACTTGAATCATTGCATTTTAGAGACAATGCATATTGGATCAGTCAAAAGGTTAGAGATTTAACAACACACATAATCAATTTATATTAACCTTGCCCTGACAAAGGGTATTTATCTCCCAGGCTGAAGGAGCATTAGAAAAGCTATCTGTGTTAAATTGCACATAATGGGTTTTGTGATACAGGTTGCTAATAGCAGGATTCACAATTAACATTATGCTTTATGTCCTCTAATGTATGAGACAGAGAAAGTGGAAGTTTTCATCTGGTTGTATTTCATGTCCCACCACCACCACTCTAAATAGTCAAGCGTGTCTTGTTTACAAACCTCTTTCTTTTCTGCTGATGCCTTGTGAAGGCTGCCCCAGAACAGAGGCTGGGCAGAGCTAAAGAATAAAGCAGGGATTTATTAAAAGGATCTCCTCCATGGATCCACCTTGGGCAGCACAAGAGCCCAGCCAGGGCTGCACCCAGGATGAACCAAAATGGTCCCAAAATGCACGAGCGCTCCCGGGGGCTCTCACTGGGATCAGTTCTGCTCCATTGGCACCTTGGAGTTCATTGTCCCATTCCAGCTTTAGCCCAGGCAGTCCCACCCTGCTTGTTTTTCTCTCTCCAGCCCACGTTGTTTGTGCTCCTGGGCCTGAGGTTTGGATCATTTGTCCTTGGTCCCCAGCTGGAGAAGGAATTGTTTTGTCTCCCTGCTCTGTGCAGAGAGCTCACCATCCCCTAATGTGAAGCTCAGAACTGCACATTAAAGCAGTGCAGAATCTGAAAAATATAGAAGCTAAAACCTGAGTCATCACTGCTATGAATTTTTTTTTCCAATAGATCTCAACAGGTGTCTGAAGGGCTCTGACAAAGATCTGTATAGTTTGTGATACACTTGGCCAGCCTTTAGGAAGGCAGCTGCAGAATCCTGCAGGGGAAAAAACTCAGAGCTGGTGTGACTTGGTCTGGGATTATACCAGCAGGATGACATCAGCATGCTGCATGTATGGATGAACTTCTGATGGTCCCTGGCCATGGCACTGGAGGATCAGGGCTCAGTTAGGGGCTGCACAGATGGATAGGAAGAGGTGACCCTTCCCTCACAAAATCACAGTTGCAGGACACACAATGAAGAGGGAAAAGTGACACGACCCTGGCTCGTGACACGACCCCGTTTCATGACACGTGTGAACAGCACAGATAAAAATAGAGCCCAGGTCATCTGGAACACAGAGGCTTATTTCAAGGGGTGGGAGAGGAGACCAGTTTGGAAGCAGCTTAAAATGAATTAGCTTAAAATGAATTAAAATGAATTAGTGTAACACAAAGAGAGGGCTCTGGCTGCAAAGTGCATGCTCTCAGAAGCTGCATCCAGAGCACAGGGACCAAACAGAGGACAGAGAAACTGCAGATTGAGAGCCCCAGTGACTGCTGGAGTGAAGGACAATGTGAACCTTGTGGTGGCACTGAACCCTTTCTTTAAAGCCCTTCTTGCTTTTGATGGATCCTGGCTGTGCTGTAAATGGCCCTGCCCTTGTGAATGCACTTGTGTTAGAAAAAGATGCCAAGTATCACCAAGTATCAGGTTGAACTTTCCAACCTGATACTTGGCATCTACTTGAAATGGATCAAAAAAATATAAACTTGCACTGTAAGCAAGTGTCCTGTGCAGAATATTGCATTTGCTACTTGTCTGAACATTGTTCTGTGTCTAAGTTATGTCACCTATGTGTTTTGTTGGGTGAAAAGATTTTTGCCACTTTATAAAACAATAATTAAACACAATTAATACCCTCTCAGAAATCAAAAGAGAAGGATGGTAATAGAGTGCAAGAACTTGCTTAGGGCAGCTGTGTTTCCAATTTGTAAATATGGGCTGAATGAACACATGTCAATAGCAAAATTTTAGATTGTGAGAACTCTGAGCTTGTGCCATATGTTTCTTACAATACACTCAGTATTTAGCACTTTTATGAAGCACTCTCATATTTCATTATTTTCTCCTAATAAGACATGAATATGTACAATTCCATAGAATCATTACAAAGCAGAAACCAAGTCCCTTCTGTTAGCAGTTCCAATTATTCTAGCAATATTAAACATTTAAATTTTTTAATCAGACACTTTTAAACTGATTTTGTGATTACATTATGGAACAAGGCTTTTTCCTTCCTTTGAAGCATCTGGCATCAGCCAGAGCTGGAGCTTTGCAGCACACAGGCAGACTAATGGTCTGATATGGTATGGCAGTTTCAGTAATAACTTCCTATAAAGAAATAATTAGGTTTTTATTATTAGAATAAAATCTGGGATACACGAAAAACCTCAAATTGATGAAGTTCTGTTAGAACACAACGCAAAATTTTAACATTAAAAAATGTGCCTATCAAAAAACATCATAAAATGAATTGTTTTAACACAATCTTAGGGAAAGATCCTGCAGTGACAGGATACTGCTGGGACTGAATTATGGCAATGAAGCACTGGAGCTCCTAAAGACAGCCTCAGTATATGCAGATTAACCCTCTGTGAGTTCTGAAGTGCTCTTCAGCTGTGAAAATGTTGCAAAGGATTTTATCAGAGGTAGATTTATCTGAAAAATGACTAGTACTATTTTTAAAATTCACTACAGGGTTTCTGAGGTTCATGTGTTTCCAAAGAGAAATGTATTTTCTTTTCAAAGGGCTCTGCTCACCACAGGAAAAATTCATAAACAGGTACTTGTTAAATATTTTATTTTACAACCCAATAGTTATCCTGCAAGTATCTCAAAATCAAAATCATGATTCAAGCAATTTCAGTATTTGTTTAGTGAAATTTCAATTTTCACCAGCTGCTGTAAATCAGCTCATGTGAGAAAGCCATAATGAATCAAATTGGAGTCAATAAAATCCCCTCAGGCAGGAGACAGATTCTGTAGAATTAACTAACCTTAAGCCATTTTTTCAGAATGCTTCTCATGAGCTTGGGGGAATATCACCCTTGGATATGAAATTCGTCGATTTTAAGTTCAAACCATGTTGTTTGTGGCTATTTACTTCATGTCAAATCCAAAGACTTGAATCTCCTCTTGGTTCAAGTAATCTGCTTGTATTTTAGGCCAGTTTTACTGTTTTTTTTTTTGTTGGTTTTTTTTTATTTTTGTAGATTGAGCTTGAAGAAGGGCTTGTACCAGGTGAGTCAGAAAGACTCAGTCCTGTCTAAGAGAGGACTACTTTGTACTCACTGGTGAATGCAGTATAAAGTATATATCATATGTGGAAAAAAAATCACTTGTATTTCTGAAGCCATGGGCAATCATTACATAAGGCAAAGCTGGTTTATATAAGACAGAAATAAACCATGGGACTCACTACCCCAGGAAACTGTAAAGAAATAACATTCAGAAAATGAAAAGCAGGAATGGACATGCACATGGATAGAAAGTAATATTCAGAATTATTGCTACTAATGACAGATTTTTCAAAGGATGTTAAACTGAATTATGTGAGGCACAAAGTATTGGGCTTGGGGGCAGGACAGTACATAAGATTATTGTGTATTTCTCAGCTGGGGGAATGTGCACCATGTTGTAAAAATGCTCATCATGGTGCTAGAGTCAGAGATTTCTTTTCTGACCCACTGTGAACATTCCTACATTGCTTTAACATATAGATCTTGCTATGAGTTTTGATAAACATCATGAAGAAAGTAAAAAAACTATTAAAGGCGCCTTTAATTAAGTCAACACCACTTACCCTTTAATTTCAGGAATAGTTTTGTCAGGCCCAAGCTGTTCCCTTTTTCTCCTCCCATTAAAAAAGGAACAATAAAATAGAAAACTTAGACTGCCACAAGGGTCTGTGATTCAGTTTCTTCTGGGGCTGAATAGGAGGCTTGATAGAATATGTCACTCTGTGTTTCTAAAAATACATCTGCTGTGAATATTCTCACAGATTTATCTGAGTACAGAAGAGAGAACCACTTAACAACAGAATAACATTGACTATTAGGCTGGCTTACTCTGGGAGGGCATGAGATGGGAATTGCTTCTGGAGATGACTGTGAAGTTTTGAAAACTGATGGAATGATTTTTCCACAAAGCTGACCACATTGCAGGTTTGCACCACCTGGATGAGGTATACCTGTGTTGGGGGAAAAGGAAAGGCAGAGCAGAGAAATGATCAAAGAGACAAATTAAAAAAAAAAAGGCCCAAGAAAATATATAGGGTGATTTCAACAAAGAAAAACCTTCCTTTAATGTAGTGCCAAGTGCCAGAGAATTCAGTTTGTAATTCATAGTCTTTTCTGCACGGGAAGAGAAACTTGCCTGGGTAGCATAAAACTCAAACACTGAAAGATCACTGCAGTGTGTGAAAACTAATAGTGCACCATTAAAGCATCATATAACAGCCTCCAATTTCTATTAGGCTTCCTAATTTTGTGCCATGCTTTCCTTCTGGATGCTTTAATTAGCTCCTGATTTATTTTTCACTATAGGGAATGAACTGTTCTCCTTAATGGCTCCCTGCAAATATCTGTCTGCCTGGTGCTTTTGCTCTCTGGTAGCTCACTGCTTATGGCACCACTATTCATCCCATGATACTTTTAATGTAGCACAAGCACATCTTCTAAAAAGGAAGAGGGAAAGTGCATGATGTCTTGAAAGTGTCATTAAGGATCCAGGCAAATGAGGGCAAGCAAAGAGCACAATACATACGGAGTCAGGCTTTCTGCTGAATCCCAGAATGGTGGCTCTGGCAATTGACCTCTCTGTGTCCAGCACCATCCATTCCTGGGGGACAGTCTCTGGAGCTGAAGGCTTTGCAGAGCTCCCCACTGACATCTGCACAAGCGTGTGGATCAAGTTATTGAGTTTAACAGGAAAGCACTCCAAACTTTCCTTGATTTTCCTGAAGAAGGAACAAACACAAGAGGTGCTAGTTATGCTTTTTGTTTGTTTGCTTGTTTCCACTCCTTGACACCTCTTTTTATGGATCCAAGTCCAAAAAAATCCCAAATTCTAAAGCTTACCTCATATACCCCATACACACAAGTCACTGCTATTTGCACTGCAGCACGTGCAGCCCCTGAGCTCCACTGCTTAAAGGAGTGCTCTTGCCACAACCTGCCTCAAGGCTCAGCTTGGAGCAGCTATTCCTCATGAGCTGGACTTCTTTCAGACATCAGGGACAAGCAGAACATTTCGTGTGTGTTCTGAAGAGACCAAGGGTTGAACAGCACGTGTTCATTTTGCTGAGCAGGAGAGGGGGCACTAGTTATGATTATATTTATTTTTGGTTACACTAACCTCACATGGGCTTACACGTGTTTGAGCAAGGCTCTTGGATTCAATTTGTGATTTAGCTGAGCATGATATGTTGCTAAATCCTCTACCCAGCTCTTAAAAGCTTGATCCCTGTGGAACTGCTTAAGATGAATTTAAAAAAAAAAAGAGAAATTTTCTCCTGGTATCTCACTCCATCTCCTCCCTGTGCAAGGGGAGCCAGAACGCTGTTTTGATTGCCTAGAGTTTTGAGATCTTTCATCAGAAAAGACACAATAGATTAAAAAAAACCCCTAGATAAACATGAAGATATGTACTGCAAATGTGAGAGTGAACTCAACTTGAGAAATAACACTACAAGATAATCACAGGTCTTTGAAGAGTGAGATGCAGTACTCTTTAGAAAACACTTGCTCTCTTGAATTCAATTGCTAATTGAATTTTAAGACCTATTAACTTCTGATGGTAATTATTTTTTTGTTTCCCTAGTATTTCTGTACCTTTGTGAAGCTATCCTATATCTGTTCTGACTGTATAGAACAACAATCCATTAATTTCAAATTGTGTGGCAGTAAACCCTCTACCAAATTGTCAGGGTGTTTATGTGTTTCCTTTTTCTTTTTTTTTTTTTTTTCTATTTTAATCTCCCAGTTTTGGATTTTATCTAACGAGGTTACAAGGGCTGACAACACCCTTAACCACCTTCATCATGCCTTGTTCAAAGCTGAGCACATACTTCACCTGTCAATTCAGATTAGATTTTTATTCATGGGTTTTCTGTGAGTGGGTTGGAATGCGCAGTGCAATCATTTGAAATCAAGTCCATTCATTGCATTAGCCTAATTTCCATGATCTCAGATGCTCTGGCTAAAGTCTGTAGCTTCACAGATGAAAGCAAACCAGAAAGAATAAGGAATCTTCTACCTACAGACATCTCCCCAGCTCACCCCCCTGAAATTCAGATTTTATTCAAAATAGTGTGTGAATTTATCATGTGCTAATTAGGCATAGTAAACGGAGCAAAGATGTATATGTTCTTCCTTATGTAATACAAGGAAAGGTATCTCAGAATTTATTTGGTTAATTATCTTAATTATTAATTACGTTCTTCAGAAACAGATACAAACTATTTAATAAATTAAGCAAATTAACACTCTAATGTAAAACAAGAAAACAAATCTCTTTTCAAAATATTAGTACAAAATCAATTCAGGGATGATTAACCAGGCTGCATCAGGGTGAACACTTCCTTTTTAACTCCTATGTGTTTAACTTAATGTGTAGTTTAAACACTTCCTAAATCACTGAGACATTAGGTTACAGAATCTGTAACTGGCCATATTATGGCAGAGCAGTTAGGGGATTTGCCACATTATTATAAAAGAGAGAAGTGATAACTTTGCAGCTAAACATGCTGCATTTTAATTTACATAAAACAGGCCTCAGCTTGTAAATTACTACTAATTCAGACATCATCACTACACAGAACTACCACTACTCCTTCCATGGGGCCATCAGGCTTCTAAAACTCTTTTAAAACCCAGATTGCTAATCACATACTTTAGATCTAAAACAGAGCCTTGTGTTGTCATCACTGCAGATTTTTCCTGTGAGTTATCTGAAATGATTACATCTAAAATCAAATAAGGACAGAAGTATGAATTGTTTTTTCCCCCTCTCTGTTTTGACTGCATGTAGTCCTCTTTGCTACGATAGAAAACATTAAGCAAACCTTATTATATGTAATCAATTAAGAATTCAAGGCTTCTTTGCTATTCTTTGTCTTCCCAGCAAGATGGAACAACTCTGCTTGTGGCTCTCTAAACTTTCTTTCAAGGGCAAATTGGCTTGAGGAAATCCTTTTTCCCAAAAGCTGGTTCCAAACTAAACATGGAGCAATGGGATACATCAAACCCATGTGTCTTTAACTTTTTGAGATTCTGCAGTTTATTTTTGGCCTGGATCAGTGCAGTGACCCAGTTTATCACACTGTGGTACCCAATTCCCCTTTCTGCTGGCATTTTTAAAGTTCATCCTGAGGACCAGGAAACTTCCAGTGGTGGAAGTTTCTCCTTGAACTCTCCCAGATCCCCATACACCTTCTTTTCTCTAGCCACATTAAGCTTAGCAATAGTTGAAAGCAGTAAGGTCATGGGTATTGTTTGTAAAAATCCTCCTCTTTCTCCCTGGCAGTTACCACCTTTGCTTGTGCTCAAAGATGGTTCTGACTTCACAAAGATGACAAAAAGTTTCTAATTTATTTGAGAGCTGTGGTAGCCCAGGCTGCATGGAAAATTAGTGCCTGATGGTCTAGAGATAGCTAAACTAAGTGAACAGCACAAAGGGTATTAAAAGCCCAGGTTAATCAGAAGAAAACTGGAAACTGTCATTAAGTAGAGTTATATTAGCAGTGAATCCAGAGATTGCCAACACAGTTTTTTTCTGGAGAAAAATGCTATTTTCCACATGACAATAACTGTTTACCATGCAGATTGGTGTCTGACCTACTTCTCAGAAAAGAAAGTTAAATATCTGGGCTTATTGGAAAGTAATGACTTTCAGCTTTCCACCTGCTGAATTGACTTTGAATTTCAGATTTGACTTCTTTCTTTCTACAGAGCTGTCAAATTACAGTATCAGGTAAAACATGAACAGACTGGCTGGCTGCTTGTGTAAAATGAGATGGATGAAAAGTTTGGCTTATGTTTTCATGAGACAGTAGTGGTAGTTTGCCACTTTAGTTTTAGGAAGCAGACATTCCTTATGGGAACTTATGGATATTCTGAGGGCTGGTGCTTAGATTTTTCAGGACACAGCAGCCTTTATACACAGCACATACAACCATAATTACTGACTAGTTATTATGATTTTAGCATTTGTGGATATTTCTTTATCTTTCTTCATGATATCCTGCTTCTCATTTCCATCTAGGCCTGAAAATCATTTAGAGTATTATGAGCAAAATTTATTTCTATGGGATGCTCAGATGTTAATTAACAGTGTTTCATTTATATTCCACATTTCCATCCATGAATTTACCAAGCTCCTTTTTAAAAAAAGTTGAGTTATATGCCCACATATTAATAGAGTTTTCCAGAATATTACTGCTTTTAGCAACAGACCTTATATAATATGAATTCCTCAAAAAACATAAATTCCAGTGGGAAATTTGCCTCCTCCTCCTTTGGGGCACATACACTACAATCTTTAAAACTACTTGAACATCACTGAAATAAAGTTTAGTGTTTGGTCCATTCCCTTTCAGATGCCACCAACTTCCACTGTCTTTCACCTGTGTGGGAAATTTCTTGCTGAAATACCCTCAGCCACCTGAGAAACAGAGTTGACTGATCAGTTTGAGATCAGCATCATGTTTTGAAAGGAGTTACTGTGGATTGTCCAGCTGGAAGCTGCTGGCATTTGTTATTTGGAGTGGATTTGCTTGGCCTGGGCAATGACAGGTACCTAAAAAATGAGTCCATTAATAAATAAACAAACCAGCTGACCCAAGCAGTAACCCCCTCCATCAAGCTGCTAAAGATATGCAATGTGCTCCCCTGGTAATTGTCAGATCCACCCTGCATCTCTTATTCATGGGTTTCTATTGAGTGGGTTAGATTGCACACTGCAATCAATTGAAATCAACTCCATTCATTGCATTAGGCTAACTTTATGCTCTTAAAACCAATTTTAAATACACATCCCTGTGCAGGCACATTAAAAATGTCAGGCAGCCAGACACACCATGCTGACATTTGAAGACATCTGCAGAAAACCATAGAGGAAATTTATACCCAGAGGTAAGATGGGTTTCCATTTTCTGATAAAACTGTGCTGTCAGGGGAAGAGGAAAGGAGGGAGGGGCAAGGATCAAATTGAGTTTCAAGGATCAAGCTGAGTTCAGGGCAGATGCTGGAGAGACAACGATGTTTCATTTGGCAGTAGGTGCACAGGACTGACAAGGAAACACAGAAACTCTTGTTTTACTCTCAATTGATGCATTGTTTATCCACCATGTGAGGGTGTGACCTTCCAGAGGGCTGTGAGCTGCGAGGCTGAGCGCTGCTGCTCATCAGCTCATAACAGGGGACTGACCCCATGTGGGAAGAGCTGCACACAAATGACACCACAGGCTGCTGCACACGACTTAAATCAAGAATGAGACCAAAGGAATTCAGGAAAACACAGAATGCTTTAGGAGCCTGAAAGGGGTCAGTGCATTACACTCCAAACTCCAACACAATTGTTCTGCCCGCCAAAGAGGTGGCGGCAAAGAACAAATTAACATCACTCTGCCAGGAGCATTTGTGACATCATTCATCATTTCATCTTGTTTCTAAACAACACTAGGGCCAGTGTCAGTGTTATTGCTAAACCAAACTCAGAAAATTGCTAAAAGCAGCCCATTTCTACAGAACTACAGAGGAATACTGTTCTCCTGTTTCCACTAGCAGAAGATTGGGATTTTCTCTAGACACATTATAGGGTTGAATCTGAAAGATTACAATAACTACCTTGTACTTAGAACAAGAAACACCTTTCTGTTGGCAACATTTAACATTCCAACTCTCCTGGTCTAGAAAAGAGCTTGTAAAAAAACAACGAAGTGTTTTTGGAAGCAATTATAGAAAACAAGGAACTACAAATTGTGAGGGATTTGAGAACTACTAGAAGTTGTGCTAATAATCAGAACTTCCAATTTTCTTGTCTTTCTAAGGGCAGTTTGAGAAATAGATACAGGAATAAGTCAGAGATTGACCATGAAAAGTATGTAACTGGATTTTTTATCTATCAATATCTTATCAATATCCTATCAATATTTTATCCTATTGATATTTTGTCCTATCGATATCCAGCCAGGCTGGAAAGTGTTTTTGCAGAGGGGCAGCCTCTGCATGGATTTGGGTATCAGGCCATCCCAAAGTCTTTATTTTGAAAAATGCCTGGATGCAATTTCCAGAAGTTAAAATCCTACTAGACATGAGGCCTGATATTATCCCAATGTTCAAACATATTGAAAAGTTAATACATTTTTGTGAATTACAGAAATAATATTCAAATGAATAGAATCTGGAATAAAGAAGAAAAGGAAGAGAAATGAGATCCATGGAAATTCATGAACTAATGTAAAGGGATTTTCTTCTTGTAAATGAGCATATATGATAGAAATATATCCGAGGAATATTAATGAATAAAATATGCACTCGAGCAATATCTGTCTTTTCTACGTGATGCAATGATGGACAATAACAAGGCTTCAGCATTTTGAAGGAAACTGGAACAACAGCTCTGGAGCTTGCAGAATGCATTTTAGGAGAAAATGAAATTTCAAATAAGAACAGAGCCCACAGCACAGCTAATTTCTTGGTGTGCAGGAAATGAGTGGAATTTCCTTCATTTCCTTAACACCACCCCTAACAAGAAATTCCTTCTAAGAGGAAGAAGAACATTCTGGCCTATTAGCCCTATCTATAGCCTCTGGGAGCTGAAGAGGATTTCCTAAGCCTACCACAGACCTCTACCAGGCAACAAAGCACACCAACTCTTCCAAAATCCATACTTGTTTCAAAATGTTAATATTGAATGGGCTTCACTTCAAGGCTCAGTTTCACACTATCAGTACTGGTCCAGTCCAGACTTGTTCCTTTCTGAAATTTTTCTGAAAATGTTCTTTTCTCATGTCACCTTATGGCCTTATTCCACATGCTTTGGCTGAGGAAGACTGCAGGTGAATTCCCACCCTGAAGTCCCTAACCCTCAAAAGAAAGGGTGTGGAGATCCAGCCCTGCCCTGAAGCAAATCTTCATCCTTACTGTTCCAGCTAAGCAAGGGTTGCCAACCCTAACCATGACTGACCCAGCTGGAAGCTGATCCTTTCCACCTCCAGAGGGGCAGCAGCTCTGAGCTTTGCATGCCACTGATGCAATTTTCACTCTGAAAACTCTGATTTTCCTGCTTGTTTTGTATAACCCAGCCCCTTTTCACTAACTAAACAAACTGGGTATTTTGCTCACAAGAGACAGACACAACCACCTGAACTAGCTGACAGAATCAAGACTTCTACAGTTTAATTAGAAACTTCATGTTTCCTATTTGAAGTGGAAATAGAAGTCTGTCATTTGGGAATATATGAAATTTTAAAGGAAAGGATAAGGTAGGAGTTGATGGTAAATGTGAAGCTGTAATTAAATTTTAAAATATAACAATCTTGCTAAGGGGCAGGAGTGAAAGAATATGAGAAAAAGCAAGTGCTACAGGAAAAGGAACTCAGTGCTGTGTGTAAAGTCATGGAACAAAAGTTTTGTTTGACAAGTTCTTCTTTTTTTTTTTTTTTTTCAAAGAAATGTCACCCTTAGAGTCTTTAGGTCTCTGCCTCAGCTTTCTCCAAACTTGCTGCCCTGGTTTTCCTTAGATTGTAGCAGATTCTAGTGCATGGAAAGGAGACATATAAACAGCACACTTTTAATTTCCCAAAACTTTCATCAGGTCAGAGGAGTGTGGGTTGCTTTCCATGTGTAGAGGGTGCCCAGAGAGCAGGAATTGATAGTCCTTGGGAAATGATGGTGCTGCTCAGGGTAGACTCTGACAGGGAGATTTGGTCTCCAGCTGTGCTGGGTTTCCAGCTCCAGAGAAGTTTGCACTCATTCCATCTACAGCATCAGCTGGAATTATGTGTGATGCTGAGACCTGACCTGGAAGATCAGGACTGAGGCTCTTAGACTGACTTGATGCACATCAGCTGCAGCTCCTCCTCATGAATCCCCAACTATTATCAGGAACAGGTCAAAGGTTTCATTATCCCAACACAAGTGAAGCTTTAAATATGTCTATATTCACACACAAGGCTTTTCTGTGATTGATCTGTTCATTGTTTAAAAACAAGGACCAGCACTGTTTGGCAGCTGGAGAAACTATGGCTAGCACAGGGAAAGCAGCTTCTCTGAGGCAACACAAAAGGTCAAAAGAGGAAGAGAAAAAGGAGTAAAATGTAGAAACTAAAGGGTCCCACTCAGACTATTAACAGGTTGAAGCTCTTTAAGCAGTCTAAAGCTGTTTGCATGTAGATGCTGCATTTAAAAACAGAGAGAAAACACTAGATACAAATCAGGATGGTTTCACCATGAAAGCCTGAGATATCTCCAGGCACTGGGTGACTTGTTACAAGTGTACCAGAAATGCACAACTGTTTCTTACAGAAATTTGAGGAAATTGGTTACCACATGCATAAGGAATGACTTTTTAAAAGTAAACATGTGAAGACAAATTATCCTTTAGTGTAATTCCCCTGATTAAGCTTATTAGCATAAGAGAAAAATTGCTTCATGCCTGAAGAAGACAAGGTTTCTGGATAATATTCTGGTTTTACCTTGTAAAGTAGCTTGTAGCCTGGAGATCTGAGTCCTGAGGACGGAGATTATCATACACATATTTCAGATCCTGGATGCTGCTAAGCTCAGGCAATCCTGCATGCAGCATCTAAATGTAAAGTAATATTAGGTTATTAGTCCACTGTTTTATTGAAATTTAAATTAAACAGGTCTAAGTGAGAGAAGAAAGGTTTTATGCCAAAACAGTCTTGTAAAACAATTTTGCTGATCTGAAAAGTGGTTCTGATGCTAGGGCAATGCCTGGAATAATAAAGTGAATATACTGCATTGTAAACCTGCACACTGAACGAGGCATGGGTCAGGATCAATGATCCATTGTAGTTATTTATTTTCTCTTCTGATACCATAACCTCAAGGTGTGCATTGCTAAGCCTCCTTCACATCCTTCTAATGGAGATAAAGGGAAGGTGACCAAATTCAGCCACCTGAACAATAGTAACCACATTTCTGTGGTGGTCCTGGTCCTAATTCAATTTAGCACAACATCACCCTCTCATTTGTAACTCCTGGTTCCACCAGCACTGCTCTGGGCTCCTCCTGCCAAGGGATCACAGATTCACTCCCTTTACAGCTTCTTCAGGCACTGATCCATGGCAGGAGCCCTGAGTGGGCAGTGAGAGCTGCCCTCTGGCGCAGGTGTCATTCTCCATGCATGAGGGACACAGCTGTTCTAGTTAGCCAGATTAGTTTCAAAAACCAAATAATGCCAATATTCCCCTTGCAAAGTAAAATCTTGAGGAGATTAGACAGCTCATTGTGGCCAATTGCCCATACAGCTCTCTCCAGGCATTTTCAAATGTCAACAACAGCAATAAAATTTGCTCACTTCAAAACCTACTGATTTTTCTCTGCAATCACAGCAAGCTTGGAGTGATATCTTTTTTTTGTATGTAATGCAGAAAAACATTCCTCCTTCAGATTGCCCAGATGGAAATGTAACTGAATTTGCAGCCACTACAGTGTATTTTCCATTGATATTTATGTCTAGCTCAGACAGAGAGACCCACTGAGTTTTTCAAGTAACAGCAAAGTAAAAAGGAAGCACTGATTTTATTTTAAGGTTATTCCTTCAAACATTCTCAACATTCATGCATTTTCTTTTTGGCATTATGAGGAAAATCTTCCTCAGCCCACTCCAAGCTAACACTGGACAGGTAGATTGCCATCTTGGCTGGCAAGGAACAGAGAGACAGAAAGCTCAATGAGGTGAATTAAAGTGGGTTGACAGCAGGGACAATAACAATATTCAGCACTGAAGGACACACAATGCCATTTATCATTATATCTTCAACCCATTTATAAAAGATGAGAACAACTCCTGCCCCCTTTGGATTTAAAAAAAAAAAAAAAGGTTGTTGCATAGGCAAATTAAGCTCCTTGCCCTTCATCAGAAAAGAGAGTGATAAAGTTCCTTTTAATAACATTTTCTATTAAAAAAAATCATTATTAAAGTAATGGAGTATGCATTTCTTTAAAGTAGTCAGAAGGTGTTTGTGTCCTGTCATTACCCTCATTGTAATAGTTCACATCAAATCTTTAACGAGAGCAAAGCTGATGAACTACAGGCATTTACACAGCTGAACTCTGCCAGAAGACTCTTGGGTCTCCCACAGATGTTTCTGCTTTTGAAAGTGATGGAAACTTCATGGATTATTTCTTACTCCCGGTAGCAAATGTCAGTACAGCTTTAGAAACATGCTGCTCACCACCAAGAAATAACAATAATTCCCAGACTGGGCCAAAAATCCCTCAATTTGTTCATAATCATGTTTGCTAGAAGCCACTAATTGTCACTGATCACCACAGTTTACTATCCTGTGAATATTCTGTGCATTCAGTGTAATAGTCTGTGAAGTACTCTGTTTTTTAGTCTTATTTAAAAATTTTTTTTGAACTATGTTTTACAAATAGCATCTGGGAAAACAGAATGTGGGAGTAGAATTAAAGATTAATGATGAAGGTTTCCAAACAGGGAGAGAAATCTTAGACTTTGACTGATAAACTAATCACTGCTTATTTGTATCTTATCTCTCCATGATGAAATCTGAAATTCTGTATGGAAATGAATTCAAAGTGGAACTTCATACTCTATTATTTTTTCCAGAAATGACCCATGGAACTGAAATATTTTTTTCTTTACAGTTTCTGACCAACACCCCATTTCAAGTGCAGAAAGAGACTCACCTTTCCAAACATTACTGGCAAAAATCTTGGTGCTCCCAAACTGGTTTTGTGTAACTCCTTTTGCCATGAAGAGTTCATGGATGGGGCGTGAGTTTTCTGCCACTTATTTTTCAATAATGAGGTGCAACACAACTGACTGAGCTTCAGCCCACTGACAAATATTAAGACACTTCTGGATGCTGATTTTTAGCTCAGCTCTATTATCTCTGCTACAAGATCAGCAGAAATAAAGATGCAGCAAAAGTCCTGAATACAGACAAACCTGAGCTCTGGCCAGGCAGGGGTAGTTGTTTCAGAGCTGCTGCTAGGAGCATTTTCCTAACAAGCTCTCTACCATCCCAGGGCAATCTGACATCATAATCTCTGCCTCTTGCAGGAAGAAGGACAAGAAGATGGGCAGGAGATGGGGCTTTGTTTGCACCATACAGTTTTAGGCAGCCAGTTCAAAAATGCAGGGATTACTGCTGTTGG
This sequence comes from Chloebia gouldiae, assembly GCA_003676055.1. Taxonomy (NCBI): domain Eukaryota; kingdom Metazoa; phylum Chordata; class Aves; order Passeriformes; family Passeridae; genus Chloebia; species Chloebia gouldiae. Next base: position 2,636,194 of record QUSF01000021.1, read on the forward strand.
ATGAGAGAACAGGCTGACCCTGAGCTTTCCAGAGGCTCTTTAACTTGGACAGGATCTCCTACAACCTCACCCTGCACTGCTTCCAGAGGAAAATTGTGCTTTATGATGGGAATGCAGTTTTGTTGCACCTTTGGCTACTAAGCAGCAAGTTCAAGAGATCTGGAGCAATCCTTCCTGCTCCATAGTAGGGGATCTCTCACTGAATCACTCCATGGACAAGATAGAAGAGGCAAGGGGAGAGATTCCTTCAGTTTCTCTCTCCCACCCCCATTGCACAAGTTGGAGATAAAGAGGTGTTTACAGAGCAACTTTTTGGCTGTACCCCAATCTCAGCACCTCTGTTTATAAGGCCATGTAGGCTTTTCCATGCATAAGCCACTCCCTTAGGTCATGGGCCCCTGCACACAAATTTTGGATTGATATCCTAGCCAAGCATCTCATCAAATATTAATATGCAATCTAATACATATGTAATATGTATTACATTACATATATGTACTATGATGTAATATTCTCATTGTACCCATAAAGGGGAAAATCATTAACCTTTCCCACACCAGTAAATAAAACCATAAATCAGATATGGAACTTGCCACAGCACAAATCAATCAGTAGGAATATTTACTGATAAAAACTCCTTAACAAATCTATACAAAAGAATTTTAAAACCTGTGTCAATATGGACACGGCTCTTTCTTTCCTGTATTTGTCATCCTGGGAAGGGACTGTGGAAATGTGCAACCCTCCCATTCAAAAT
>QUSF01000021.1:2636960-2729757 GCA_003676055.1 Chloebia gouldiae
TTTCCTGTGTTTGCCATCCTGGGAAGGGACTGTGGAAATGTGCAACCACCCCCCTTTCAAAAGGCATCAGTGCAGTGCAGTGCTGCTAAGTACTGTCAGATCACTCACCCTGTGAACTATTCAGCTTATTTTGTCTTGCAAACATGAACAGGGATGGTAAATGAAGACCTAGGAAAAGGGCTGAGTGAAGTTCCTGAATGCAAAACTTTTACCCAGCTCCTTTTGCAGTTTTCTGCTATTTTGTAAAAACCAATGCATTATAAAATGGAAAAAGCACCAAGAAGCTTAGCTTTCCTTTTCTCAGAAATTATTTCTGAAAGTGAACAGCTTCTTTGCATAGGAAAGTGCAGCACCTGGGCACCTGATACCTCTTCAAATCAAATCTACTGGAGGGAGCAGAGAGGTGGTGAAAGGGAAGAGAACCCTGGAGGAAATTGATTTTTGGTTTCATCCTTGAGCTCCTTACCATCTCTAGCAGGTTCAGGAGTAGCTGGCTGTGTTTCCTGACTATATTATAAGCTCGACAACAAAGCTCCACAAACTCCTGAAAACGCTGTGGGTTTTTTCCCCCCTCTGTTATGAAATACTCCATCTCTGATGTGAAGATGAAGGGAGCTCGGTCCCTGGAAAAGAGAACAATTACCTGAGAAATTTCACCCAAAATTTCTAATCATGCAAGACAGTTAATATTTGTAACTCATTACTCACATTTGTGTTTTTCAGTATTACCTTTCTCATTATTTCTTCTCTCCCTTTTCTCAGTGTGGAAATCTCTATTGCTCTGACCAAGTGGGACAGAGACAGCAAGAGTTTCCGAGTGAGAAAATCCTTCTGGCTCTTGCTTTTCTTTTTAAACCCTCATTGCTTTAATTTCTTGACTCCATCCTGAAAGTGAATCTGGAAACGAGTTCTCTCTTGGTATTGAAATATTTAAAAGCTGTTGTCAAAGAGGGTGGGTTAGAAATATCAACTCCCTACTAGGAAGGAAGGGAATTTAAGAAAAAACCCTACACCACCAATCCAACAACAAGAAGAAAACCCCAAGGTATGATGCTATCATTAAATTGCACCATTCTGAAGAGATATTTTTGACTCAAGTTCAAGGGGAATATAAATATATTGTCTTGTTTTCCTTATAGTTACTCTGTGTTTACCCTTGAGTAAATAAGGTGCAGAGCCTGACAACATGGCTTGCCTTTTTTTCTTATCACCAGCATAGTTTGTGGCTATGGCATGCTATTGCAGAAGAAAAGAGATTAGCCAGGTTTCTCCTAACAATCCTATCATTCAGAAGTTCCACAAAGGCCTGATAAACTTCATCCTCACACAGAAAAACCTACTGCAGCGATTTACTCATCACAACTGTGTACACAGAACCGTGTAAACACATCAGAGGGCTCTATTCCAAGGCAATATACAGTGTGCTACCCCTTAATTCAAAATTTTAAATAAACTCAGTGTTCTTAGTAAGTTCAAATGCTGAAATAAATTTCAGGATGTCTATTTCTTGCTAAAACTTCAAACATGGGCTGAGTCAACCCATTGCTTCCTGATATATTCATAAATGAGACAGATGAGCTTTCCTTCATCTTCCCATAAAAGTGCCTGCCTTACTTTACTGCAGAAAGAAAAACAAGCTGTCATGAGATTATAGGCTACAGCTGGAAGTTTGAGTCACAACAAATGTTCAGGTGGCCTTCCCACTTTTATGTTTGGAAAGGCTTCCATGACAGCCAACACTGAATCCACATCTCCCTTGGTTGTCTTTCATCTCCAAGCAGTGCAGGCCACTAGTGTGGTTTTAAAAAAATATATTATTCAATTCAGCAAAGTATTACCAGACATGATGAAAGTCCACAATAAAGATTCTTACCCTCAACATTTTTCTGCATGATGTAAAATGGGTGTTCACTTTTGGGCTATAGAAAAGTGTGACTGTTGCACATTTACTGTGTAGTTTTGTGCCATAGATCTCAAAGAGCTACAAACCTGTGTCTGTTACTGATTTCTAAAAGTTCAGGTTTGCCCAGAACCTTCTTTCACTCATTCATTCTTTTATCTTATTCTTTATCAGCGGTATTTAAATTAGACATTAAGTGCTAAATAAATTGATACAATTAGAATAATGAAATATTATTTGCTGAAGCCCATAGGAAAGAGAGATAGAGAATATTGTCAATGTTAACATCTTGATGCATATGTGGACAGAAGGCCAATCTATATCCTGATTTGAAAGCATTTTAGCATCTTGAGAAGGTCTAAACCCCAAATCCCCAAATTTGTTCTTTAGCCAAAATATTCCAAGTCAAAAAACTACTGCTATAAATATGATGCATTTTGTTTAAAATTCATATTTGATTTCTGATGTCCAGCTGCATCAATCACACCAGGAAAAAAACAGTCCTTTCTGAGTTAGTCCAAGTCTCCCACACTGAACTACTTGAGCTGAAAATAGATACTGCAATCAGGAATTATTTTACTGGAAAAAATACAGTGTTTAACATTGCTGGGTTGGGCTGTGGGCCAACATCCCCACAATGTAATGACTGCAACATTAATCATTTCTCTTATTGTTGTTGCTAAAGGATCTGTGTGAACACACAACTGATTTTTTAATATTTACATTATTTATAGATTAATTTTGCCTGTGGGATGACTGAAAGCAATTTTACAAGATTCTTAAATTTCTCAGTATCTTTTGTGTATATGTTCTAGGGCATTAGGCCAGTCCTCCCTTGTCAACATGCAAAATATGATGTAGGAATTAGATTTCTCCAGTTCTGTTTAAGGGCTTTTGCTATCAGAACCTCTCCCACAAAGTAAACCCTGTAAAGCCTGGATGATGGAGCTCCAGTAAATAAACTGGCAGTTCACAAAGGGAACACTTTGCAATGTAAATTTAAAAAAAAAATCAAAAAATTTAGAATATGGGAAAACTTATTAGAGTATGGGAAACCACACCCACTAGAAGGAACAGCACAGCCATGTCTCACAATAGCATTATGAAATAAAGTTTCAATGGGAAGAGACACTTACTCCCTGAACAGAACATAAAAGATTCAGGAAAACCAATTGACAGGATGAATGTCTGTGCACAGATGTAAAATGTTCCTTGATGCTTCCACAAACTTCTTTGGAAAATAATAAACCAGAAGGGAAAATTCTCCAGCAAAATCACAAATAACCAAATCCAATTACTGTCCATCACGATGGAAAAATTTACATCAGCAAGTAGAGGCTGTTTTAGCCTCTAGAAGGAGAAAATCAATGAGTGCCCTGTTGTTGCATGCACCAAACCCCGTGCAAATGAACCTCAGCCTGGTGCAGTTCTGAATTTCTGTATTTAAATCAGGACACCTTCAGCAGGCAGCCTCTTCTGGGGCAGATGGCCAAGAACACATTCCACTCTGGCTTTTACTCAGAGGATGAGCAGTGCATCCAAAGGCCTGGTGACAACAGCATTCACCTGGACCTCTAGCTATCACACAGCTGGCTCACATGAACTTACCTAAAAGTTACACATATTAAATACTTCTTACCCAAAGCACCCCTCAAGATCACAGCTAAGGCCTATAATACTTTACATGCATGAGATGTTTGATGACCCCTGAGTGTGTAACAGCCAATGGGACAAGAGGCCTCTGACCTAAAATCTGTATTGATGCAACTTGCTGCCTCCATCAAACTGAAGAAATGCCTGGCATCAGTTAAAAAAACCTGCTGTGATAAAGTACTTCCAAGTAAAAGCCTTTCACCATATCTCTGTAGACCAAAAGCCTCCTTTTTCTTATTTATGTTGTGCTAAAGAAATATGGAATTGAAGCATTGTTGAAAGACCTCTATGTGTAATTGTAATATCTGGTAGCATTATTTTTAGAAAAGAAAAGCCTCACTGAGAGAACTAGTATGGCTTGAGATAGACCAAAGATGTACAGCCAATAAACCCCCCAAAAATCATTAAAGCTACCTTATCACACCTTGCCTACTATTTTCTTTCCTTTTTTCTTCTCCATCCCAGCTGAAGCCCTAGATGAGATTGATGAACCCTTTGGTTTTATAGTAGAAATCAGTCAAAAAGGCAATACTCCTGTTTATGACAGAGTCTGCAGTCCTGGACTTTAAAGACTTTACTATGGCTGTGACAGAAGAGTTTACTCAAGTAATTCAGTGAGAAACACAACTAACTCATGGGGGTTATTATTTTTTTGCTTTTTTATCTCCCTTTTTTTTTTTTTTCTTTTAGAGATTTAAGATTTTCATGGGAATGTATTTTGCAATTCCTCTGGAGATTATGAATGTTTGGATGATAAGTCACAAGAGGGGAAAAAAAAGAAAGGAAACCTCAAGGAAATGAAGAGATCACCATCAAAAATAAACTTGGTCTGGTGTGATGGGAACATCTGCTGGACTCCACTGTGGGCTAGAATTATGCTACATTCCAAGAAAACCAGTAAGAGCATAAGAAATTCATAGGAAACACTAAATGTAAAGTGATTAACAAAGCTTGTAAGGTCAATGATGGTTTAGTTTCTCCTACTCTGAATCTCACAGTACCAAACATTTAAGAATGACACACTGACTTCTTTTTATATTAAGCAGGAAAAAAATATGAGATAACCACCAACAAATGACTTTTACTGTGATCCAATCTAATCTTCCCAATAGTGCACTTATGGAAAAGTCCAAGACACAGTCATTAATGTAATTAGATAAATCTGCCGTAGTCCACGTTTTCACATGAACAGTGTGTGAGAAACCACACAGAACTCCTGGCAATTAAAAATCAGCTGCTCAGCAGCAAAGCCTCCCCATATATTCACTGACTGCTTTAAAATAATTTTGTCTGAGTCAAGAGTAACTGATAATATTCAGCATGACCATGTGGAATTTAGATGCATCCAATAAAATAGGAAAAGCTTTTAGGGAGTGCTTGACTGCTGACATCCTTTGCAGCAAAAGCCAAAAGCTTATTGAAGAACACAAAATAAATGAACATGAGTGCTTATTTCTCTAAAGCCAAGTGAAAATATTTAATCACAGTAATCATAGACGTTTGTAGACACAGTAAAAAGCCATAATCAATGGCACTCCTTTTATATATTTAAATAATGAAACAGGGAACAACCACACAACACAATTCATCAGCAGCAAACAAAAAGAAATATGCCTGGGCCACAAGAGATACTCCATTTTTCTTCTTATGAAGACAAGATTATAAACATGTTTCTGGCATTCTTATTTAGCCTATTCTCAAAGACTTTTATGATAGACTTATTCTCCAACCTCCCTATCAAATTTCTCTTTCAGGATGTTCCCTCATAGCATTTTCCCTTCATGCCTAATCTAAGTCTTGCTGTGCTTTCCTCTTATTAATTTCTGCTCTTTCCTAAGGGAACATGAAGATCCCATCTTCCTTACAGCAACCTCTCAAGTATTTGCAGACTGTTACTATGTCTTTCCTCAATCTTCTGCAGACAACTGCTTCCAGCTCTTCTCACAAGTCTTGTATTTCAGATGTCCAATGATTTTAATTGCTTTTTTTTCTGGACTCCTTGTAATTTCCCTGGGCTCCTTATCTCTGTTTTTCTAAAAGTAAAATGTTAAAAATATTCAAGAGGAAGCTCTCCCTGGAAGTGCAAAGTGAAACAAAAGGATTACTTCAAATTTCAAGCTTTTCTAACCAGTATTTTATCATCAACTGATATTTGCTGAGGTAAAACTCTCAGATCCCTTCCTAAAAAACTGCTAATCCAAGGTTTCACCACAACCAAAACCTTGTACAAAAGGGCCTCTACCAAAAAAAATGAACAAACACAATCTCTATCCCATCATAATGATTATTAATGAAAATACTGAAAGATGCCACATACAAAAGTGTTCCACTTAGTATTTATTGTATTATACCCTGCCAAAGCTTGAAAGATGTCACTAAAGTGGAGTGAGTCACCAACATCATGGTGGCACTTGCCTGTGGGGAGAGGCTGAGGAATGTGGGCTTGTTTAGCCAGGAGATAAAAACTTTTCAAAGGGGATTTCCTTGGATCTACAGGAGGCTCTAAAACAGGTGGATCTGGGCAAGAATACAAGAGAAAATTGAACCAGCTGAAGCTCTGACTTGGGAAAAAAAAACCAAAAAATCCCAGAGAAACCCCAACAATGAGAAAAAGTAAATATTGAAGCAGGTTGCCTTGGATTGTCCTGGGAGGTTTCAAGGTTTAGCTGCCTTGGGTAAACTGGTTTGAATTTAGTATTGACCTCATTCCCATAACACATAAAGATTTCTGAATGCCCTGAGCTTCCTTGGCTTGAGTAAACTACATGTCCTGGGCTATCAAAACTTGCATCTAATATTTTTTACCTACATTTTTAAACTAAATTATCAGGCCTATAACAGTTTGCATGATTTTAACTCTACATTGTGCCATTTCTGCTGCTGTTTGAGGTATCTACAGCAAGGAAAGATTTCAAACTATAAATCTGAAGTCTCATTTCTGATTGCAGTTTTACCCACAGTATTTATATATTATATATATATTGTTATGATATATATTTTTATATTATATATATTTATATAATGTCTACCTTTAGAGGCAGAAACATTAAACTAGAAAGAATTTCCTGAATTCCTTAGGTAGATAGTTCTTACTCTGTTATGGCCTTATTTATTCATTAGGTTAATTCTTCTTATGTATATCAAGTTTGCTAATATTATTTTTATTATCACAGCGTCAATGCTAGGTCTGCAGTCAAATCACTACGTTGAACACGCTCACTATTTTGATCAGCCATAAAAGAAGCATTCCACACACTGGACTGTCCTATTCTGAAAGATTTATGTGTTCCTGTCAGTAACTGAATTGGTGGCACTTAGATTTAATCATGTTTAATGGACATAGTTGAAAACAAGCTGTAAGCCTCACCTAAGCTAAGGGCTCTGGTTCATTGTCCTGTTAACATGGAGTTTTCCCCTACAAACTGAGTCAGAGCAGCTGCTCACTTGTGCCCCTCTGCCTCTACAGAGTGCAAGGGAACGTGACTGAACTGAAATCCCTTTCTCTGTGGACCAGTGGAAGTTGGTGAGTGGGTAAATCCCAGAGATTTGATCCCACCTGGTCCTGTAGGATTGCTGTGCTGGCAGCTGAGACAGCCACAATACACAGAGTGTCCCCATACAATTTCAGAAAGCTTCAACCCATACAAAATAACAGCATACCTCAACAGAAGGCTGCAGCAGCTGCCCTTCTCGTCCTTCAGCCCATCCTTTTATCCCCCTGATGTTGATGCAGTGCCCCTGAGTGCCCTCTGTCCCCTCTGGGGTTGGTCAGTGCCCCTGGGCACTCCATGGCTCCTTCCCTTCAGTGCTGCTCACCTGTCCTGCACAGCTGGAGCCACTCAGGGATGAGGCTGGGCCACAGCCCCACTCCCAAACACCACAAACCCTGTGCCTGCAAGTACAGGTAACAGGGCTGGTGACAGCCGAGCTCACACACGGTCACAGCTCCTAGGACAGACTCAGTTTTTGCAGTGTGCTGCCACAGGGACCCATCTGGAACCCTCCCACGGAGCAGGAAATTTGGCAAGGCTCATAATGGGAACATAGAAACTCACTGGAGGCACCTCTGGATGGATTTCACTGCAATCCTCAGTTCTGCCACAGCCCAAGCACAGAATTTATTCACTTAGGTCCCAGAATTTCAACCATTCCCTGCAGTTAGCTGGAAGATTCCTGAAAAGACCCTCCCTGAAAGAAGAACTGCTCTGCTTTAGGAACATACTTGCCTTGAATAGTTTCAGACATTGTCCTGATGCCAACACTGACTGGTTAGGAAGCAGCTCTGAGCTTGGAGCTGAGCTGGGCTCCTCCATTCTGACAGACACAGCTAAAGCAGCCTGCACGCAGTCACCAGCAATCAGAGTGCAAAACAGCATCCAGGTGGAGCTCAATCCTTTCCACACTTCACCTCCAATACCCATATTTGACAGTGCTCAGTGCAGCATTCCCAATGCCTTAGTAGCATTTTCTAGGACTATCACATTTTCTGTGTTTGTTCGAGTTTATTACTAACCCTATTGATGAACCACTTAAGAGTTAATTCACAAGGAGATTGCAGCAATTCCTCTTGTTAACAGAGATTGTTGGACAATTGCTTTTTGTGTCCCGACTGGGCCTCAGCCCTGAAAAAGATTTTAAAACTGGGACCTAAAAGAAACAGAACAAGTAGGGTTATAAGCCTTACCCATGGAATATTCAGCTAAAAGGCCTTTTCAGTATGAGATGGATATTTAGAAAACACAGTAATAGATGGTTGCAGGGCATTTGTATATCACCAGGCAAAACAGAGAAATAAACCAGTGATGAAGAAATTGAATTGCAAAGAAATTCCTTGGGGCAGGGGATGAAATCCTACATGAATTAAATACAGCAGCATGCTTTCCAGTTAAGGATGAAGGACAAAGGCATAGTGTGCAGAACAAGCAAAAGAAAAAGAAAAGAAAAAAAAAGAAGACCAAGAAACAGAGATTAATTTAAAAGTGCTTGATGTATACTTGACTGTGTATAAGACCTTCCCCTGAATATAAATGTACGTTTGAGTGCCTGTGAGAACAGCTCCTTTGAACATAAAAAAGTGTGTTTAGAAGGCTTTCAGAGAAAGGGGTGATACAATACAATATTTCTGATGGGAGCAGGGAGGAGAAAATAAACATCCCTATGGACAGTTACACTTTGAAAAGGAAAACCAATAAAACCACAATCAAAATGGACAGTGACCATGATGTCTTTTTTCTCTTTTCTTTCTGTTTTATTGTTAAACTTCCCATCTCTGGAGCCATATCCTACAGAAAAATCTCAGTGGCTAATAGAATGAGAAGGTGGGAAGGGGAGAGAGGAGGGGAATTTGATAGGAAGTCACTTACACACCTCATGTGCAGCCAGTCTCCCAAAGAACAGGGAATTCTGCTGGTGGCTCTGGAAGCATCGAGCAGCTTCTCCAGCCCACATGATTATTAACAGGAATACCTGATAACTCCAAGAAAGTGAAGACAGGACATCAGTTTATGCCACCCTTGGAGTGAAGGAAAGCCAAGAAGGATGCTGAGAGTTGCAGCAGACAAGAACTGGTTTCCAGGAAAACTCAGTTCAACAAGAACAAGGCTCTTGCATGAACAGAACTGGATATGGTCAAATCCACACAGACACTGTATGGAAAAATAGTGCCTCCCTTAATTGTCTGAGCACTTGGAAAAAGATAACCAAAAAACTGAAGATATGAAGTGGGCAGTGAACATAATTTACTCTGATTTCAAAGCATTTCAGTTGAATTCCCTCCACAAGGGGCTATTACTGAAAAACACCAAAAAAAAAAAAAAAAAAAAAAAAAAAAAAAGAAAAATAGAAAACTACAGTTCAGGCTCATAATTAGAGAAAGCACCAGGCCAGCAAGAATAAACCTCTAGCCCTGAGGGCAGCCAAAGAGAACAGAGTGCATCTGAATCCCCTGACTGCAATTTGTGCTGTTCATGTGTTCTCAGACTCAGCTTGTGCTTTTGGTGTTCACTTTGGGACAGCTAGAGACACTTTCAAAAGTGATGAGCTTCTTCCCTGATAAATTCAAGTCCCTTTAGGCCTCATCACCTTGGAGATGATGCTGTTTCACCTACAGGTTTTTGTGCATTTTCCCTCTTTCATTCTTTATATGGATGGCAGGATTTTTTAAACATCTGGATAATCTTGTTAAGATCATTTGGGCTACAAAGGTGCTTTAAGTCCTGAAATTAAATCTTTCCAGGCTTGCAGTCAGAGATTTTTGGAGCGTGGCATACAGGAAGTGCTGAAAGTGAATAGTGGCAAAGAATTAGGAGTTACCATTTCACAGAAACCAATAAATCCAGACCTATTATGTCAGAAAAATAAATATAAACTACAGAGAATTAATTCTTAACACTGAAATCTTTCAACATCTAATATATGTTGGTACAAATTTTTGCACAAATTTAGAAAACTAAAAGTGATTATGCTTTCAAGTTTTTACTTTCAAGTTTTTGACTTTATGTGAGTACTCTAAATAAAGTTTTAAAAGGGTAAAAAGCAAAAAGTAAAATGTTTTATTCTCAAATTTTTCCTTCTTCCTCATTTTTCCTTTTTTTAAGAAAAAAGAGAACAAACCTTGATACAGTAAAATAAAAAAATGCAGACAGAACTTATTTTCCATGTCAATATGTCATCATTTCTGTTTTAGAAAGAAATACCTGAAAATATATTTTTTAATCAGCACTTATAGTGAGACATTAGCACACATTTCAGGTTGCTAACACTAAAAATGAAATGTGTTACTTTTAAAATAAAAAGAGGCACTACATTTCTATATACTCAGATGTTCTGAAATCCTTCTCAATATAATAAAACACCAATCTGGGAAGAAAGTGTGGGAAACATAATTTTCCCATATTTTTGGAACTTCCCTAATAACTGGAATTTCCCAAAGGAATAGTTAGGCTGCCTGTAGTAATTAACTTCGTAGAAGAAAACCAGCTTAGCAGATTTAAATTCTGGGAAAGCCATGCCAAGAGCCAGGATTAGTTTGGCAAAGAGACAGGAGGGTCTCTGTGATTCAGATCAGGGAAATGAAAAGGCCAGTGAGTGCTAGAGGTAATCAGGATGACTGGATATTTAAGGAAAAGAATGGAGAGTGATGTTGTCAAAAGGTGGATTTGCAGTGTTCAAAAAAGAAAAAAAAATTTGCACCACTTTGTGTCTTACCACCAAGCCTCAGACTGCACATCACTGACTGGAGAAGGATAGATGACAGAGCTGGGAGTGCCTGGGAGAGAGGAGGATGTGATTGACTGCTGAATTTTGGATTAGCTCACTTAGAACAGGATTTAAATAAATTTCTTGCTGCTTAATTCACCGAGGAAGGAATGTTCAAAAGGAGTTTGGTCAGAACCAAAAGGAAGGAAACAAAGGTGAGCAAAGCATGGCAGGTAAAACCATAAACCAGGCACCCTCTTCCAAACCACTTGATCAGGACTGACCTAGTCCTGGCTGATAATCTGGATGTGTGAGTGGGTCTGAGATGATCACCACAGGACACTCAGGAGATGAGGAATAAGGCAGTTATATGAAGAAATGAAACATGAAATATTTCTTACAGTTTCAAGTGCGCCTGCAGACTTGCCTGCTTTGGGGGAATGTAGGGTCAAAAGTGGAGTCTGGGTTAGAGGATGAAAGGAGCATTTTATTACTGCCAGCAGAAGGTGTCATTCAGTGTGATTAAAAAAAAAAATAGAAAGATAAGATAATGAAATCTCATGGTTCAGTAGGAAAGTTCCCTATGGGACTTTGGGAATAACTCTTCTGCCAAGCTCTCTGTTATTATGTTATTGGTTAGACAGATCATAAGTCTCCCTCCAATACTCCTGAAATATTAGGTCTAGATGATGCCTCAGGTTTTAGCTTTTACATTTTTCACATTCTGTGCTGCTTTAGTGTATAATTCTGAGCTTCATATTAGGGGATGGTGAGCTCTCTGCACAGAGTAGGGAGACAAAACAATTCCTTCTCCAGCTGGGCACCAAGGACAAATGATCCAAACCTCAGGCCCAGGAGCACAAACAACGTGGGCTGGAGAGAGAAAAACAAGCAGGGTGGGACTGCCTGGGCTAAAGCTGGAATGGGACAATGAACTCCAAGGTGCCAATGGAGCAGAGCTGATCCCAGTGAGAGCCCCCGGGAGCGCTCGTGCATTTTGGGACCATTTTGGTTCATCTTGGGTGCAGCCCTGGCTGGGCTCTTGTGCTGCCCAAGGTGGATCCATGGAGGAGATCCTTTTAATAAATCCCTGCTTTATTCTTTACCTCTGTCCAGCCTCTGTTCTAGGGCAGCCTTCTCAAGGCATCATAGATCCAAAGAAAGATGGGCTACTAGTATTATTTAAAGTATTTACTGTACTGTGAAGGCAAATATAGAAAGAAAGTTTTAATTCCTCTTCCCTCTCATATCAAGAAGAATTGATTTTTCACTTGGAATCAAAACTGAGCATATTTATTGGATATCATTTAAAGATGAGGGCAGGAAGTAGAAAAGTTTACTAATCACCTTTTTATGGTCTTCAGTCAGGAATGCCAAAGTGAGCATGACTGGATGAAGTGTGCCAGCTCCAGGAGGTTCTCTGGAGGCTCATGGTGGGTGTGACAGAAGAGCTGCAGCCCATGTGTGCTTGAGCCCCTGGGCTGCCAAAGCACTCCTGGCACTTCACTTCCCTCAGAAGGAGAACTCCACCTGCAGGGTGCTGCACAGGACCTATCCTCAGGAAGTTTTATGAGGAATTAGATTTTTGTAATGGCAAAGAGCACTCCCTGAGAGCAGGAAATGGGACAGCTGTGGCAATCAGCTTGCAAAGCTCTGTAAGGAATGATTATTTTGTACACTTTGGGCAAGGGCTTCTTTTCTGTAACCCTTCCACGATCTGCACAGATTTCATTTTACACTCACACACAAAAAAGTTTTGTATGATGTGTGTAAACCCCAAGTGGAGGGATTTGCATAGATGCTTTGCATTCTTTGAAGCTCCTATAGACCCCCAGAAATGTATATAAAATATCAACACCCCCCAAGGGTCAGCACTAATAATTGTTAGATTTGGCACCATTGTGCTGCTGTTTTTTTCAATGTTATTTTAGAGTATATTCTGGGAGTGCAAAAACTCAAAAAAAAAAATCTAACAAGAACTCAAATAAAAGTGCAATATAAGAGCTGTTAAAGAAACCAGAGGCCAAAGCTGTTTCAGGACTTGCCTTGTGGGAATGAGTAGATACAACCAGCACTGAGAGTTTCAAATTTTGAGAGAACCTGAAGTTTGTGACCTGTACAAATGTGATATCCCTGTGTTCCAAATGATATGTTACATTTCATGAAGGTGCATGCAACTAATAAGAACAATAGTCATTAATTCTGCATCACTAAAATATTAATACTGTATCTGCTCAGTTTCTTCTGGGCTTGAGGAAAGCAAGGATTATCCCATGGTGTCTGCAACCTGTTCTTGGATGGGAGACCCAATTTTCCTAAGGAATCATGAGAGCATTCCATGAATGGGGGTCCTAAATATGTGATTTTATTCTGTAGTTTAAAAGCAACATGGTGCATTGAGAAATGAGAAAAGAGGCTGATGTTTGTGGAAGTAACTATATTTTAAGTTTCCATAGATTTAATAAGAAGGTGTAGCATAACTGAGCTGTAAAACTATTGCTATTATATAATTTAAATTTGGCTGTTGTGTCCCCCTCCTGTTGTTCACTCAACTAGGTAATTTTTTGTTTCTGTAAAATTACTACTCAAGGAAATTCCTGCTAGGTTCCAACAGGAGTTTTGCTGTAGAGAAGGATGCAGTACTTGACAAGAAGTGTGCATGAGTATGTTTTTATTACACTTATTTACTCTTTCCACAGCAAATAAGGAGGATGAAGGGTGCATATCTTGAATGATGGATGATAATTCTAAGCACTGCAACTAAATCTTTTGACTGCCTGCCTTAGAAGTACTTATTATCCTCATCAGCTTCCCTCATATCAATACTCCCATGCTGTTATGTCTGTCTAACACACAGAGATAGTCTGGAGCTGGCAAAGGGCAGCTTAACCAAAAAAAAAAAAAAAAAAAAAGAAAAGAAAAAGAAAAAAAAGTAACAAAATTATCTCGAAGTTAATTTTGATACTTATTCTGGATATTTTCAGAAAACATGGATGAAACACATACACACACTACTCATCTTGTCACTAAAAGAGATCATTCATCCATTCTTTACTTGCTATAACATCTCCTTTGTGTTTTGGACATCCTTATCCTTATTCCATTTCAATTCATTTCTGCATAAAATGTTCACATTAGGAACTTGGATACATGGTCACACTGTTTGATTTATACTTAGCATGACATCACACCTCCAAAGGCAATCAGATATTTGCAAAACAACTCCTGAGCTCAGTGTGGTTTGACGTGGAACTTCAAAAAATAATGAGAAAGTTTGCAGATTTACCCACAGAGGCAATATTTAATTATTCTGCCTGTCCATTTGGAAAATTTGGTTCCTTCTCTGAAATGGGAAGAAAGTTGTCAATTAGACAGATATATGGATTTGGATCCAGTTTAGAAACCCTCCTCTTTTGGGAAAAAAAAAAGCAATGGACATCAGAATTCTTCTAGTCTGGTCACTCCTCAACTACATAATTCAAATTCCTGACCAAGCAAGGAATTACATTTTTCTTTTACACTGAAAAGGGATCTCTAACATCTTTTAATCCTTTTCCAGTCATTCCTACACTTTTTAGAAGTTTCAACAAAACCATGTTGTTTTGGAAAATACAGGAAGAAAACAAAAAGAAAGCATAATCTTGTTTGTATTTTTTTTTTGTATGGGAGTTGATAAGGCTGTGAAATTTCAGACCACTGCTTTAAAGTTTACTGTGTGTTAATATAGATACCAACCTTCTTATGCTTCCAAACATCTGTGCATGACCCAAAAATCTTCCAAAATCTATGTGGAACATGTGCCCAGCTTTTGTCAGCATTATGTTGTCACTGTGTCGATCACAGACTCCCAGGATGAAGGTAACAACACACCAGCCAGCACAGGAATAAAAGAAATTCCTTATGGCCTAGTGAGTAAAATAAAAGCTCTTATATTAAATATCCAGACATATTTGTGATAAAGAATAAAAATCATTTTTAAAAACAATAAAATAATTGTTTAACATAAAAAATAAAATAATATATTTTAATGTTATTTTACAAATGCTATGCTTGTTGGTAACCTGACCTGGTAAAACTGTTTAACCTATTAAAATTTTACCAGGCAATTTTGAAAAGAGATTCATGAGACAGGTCTGAGTAGGAATAGTATAGGGATGGTACACAAACATGTCAAAGTTACAGCACAAGAACATTTTTATGCATGAGGTTTTCACCTCGTGTTCCAAAGATACCTGGAAGTCTACAGAAAACTTTAAGGCAAAAGGTGCTTAAGGAAAAAAAAGATTCTTGGCATGAAGTTGATATTTTCTGTTCAGTGCTGTGCAGGCATATTGCAAAAACAGCTCTTGGGAAATTATTTGCAAATGCACAAATTTAACCATTTGTTTTGCAAAGGGTGCAGGTTGTTCTATACCCACTGCACTGTTTTGTACCTACATGGATTTATTTTTCCTCCAGAATTCAGTTCATATCCCGTGAATGTAAATCACAATGTATACAATGTAATATAGAAACCCAAACCTGGCTATCTTAATTATCTGGATCTTAATGTTTTTTTGGGCAAAACCTACATTAGCCAAGGCAAATGATTATTTAGGCTTTCAGGAATTCCCTGTAGATGCAAGATGCCACCTGCAATAGCAAAACTTAGGCCACAGCTCAAGAGTTGGCTGAACTTTATGTCTAACTGTGCTACTTATTCACTTTGATGACCTTGGATAAAACATTTTAGCTTTCTGTGATTTTGTTCACCCAACTGTAAAATGAGGATATTAAAGCTTGTTCTGAACCAGTTTTCTGAGCACCTGAGATTCAGTACTGTATGAGTAAAAAATTATGAAGGACTAAAGAAGAGAAAGGTTCATTCACTAGCAAGCACAAAGGGAATGCATAGAAGTAATTTCATGCATTTCCTATGTAATCAGATCTGACTGCATTTTATATACTTAAAAAATTGGAAGAAATTGGGTAGGAATTTGTTTTAGAATATTCCACATGAATGGTATTGTTTACAAACAGCAGCAGCAAGAAATCAAGTTGTCCCTCAATAACTAGCAGTGCCTCACTTTTGACTTGAAATGTTTACACTTCGACCATAAAACTGTAAACACACAAACTTGTAAAAAAAACCCCATTTTACACAGATTGCTCCTGTTTAATAGAATCAAATGATATATGAGGAATTCAAGTGCTTGTAGCCAAAATGTAGATGAAAAAATGCCTGTGGAATAATTACAAAATTACTAAATTTTACCAAACATATTTATAATACACATCTGCTAACAAACTACTATAAAAGCATTTCATTCTCAGAGTGCTAAATATTCAAAGCACACCTTTAAATTTAAAATTCTGGCACCTAATTTATCACTTGCATGGAAAAAGGATTATAAAAACTGTCCTAGAAACATAAAAATTGAAAATTTTTTCAGTGGCCTCAGAACATGCTCATCCACCAAGGAACTGATAGAAAGAAAGGAATTGATAGAAACATTTCTTTGGAAAACCTTTGCTTCTATAAATAAAATTTACAATTTTTTGGCTCATGCAGAACATCTAGTTCCATAAAATCAGATACCTACCATGAGATCCCATGGGAACAAATGATATGAAAAGCATGAGCTTCTGTATTTCGACTGTGACTAGGTGGTTTTGATACAACAGCTTTCTGCAAATCTAGGTATTGGCCTGGTCATTCCTAAATACAGGAAATGTGCCAGGACTTTATATGGTTTATATAAAATAGAGAATTTAAAGAGCTGACCTAAAAAATATTTTTTTTTCCTGAGTTCAAGACAATTTCTATTTCAATTTCTCTTCACTTTGCAACTAGATTTCAAAACATCTCTGTGACACATGTTTATAGAAAATGTAATAGCATGCACCTGATAAAAAGCAATAATTCCTTAGCTAGAGAGTGGCATTTAAGAGGATTCCCTGGTTTCTCTGCATGAGACTTGTTTCTCTCATGTCTGAGCCACTCATTTTTGCTGCCTGTTGCAATTTGGTTCTTTTTTTCCCCCATGGCATAGCATAAAATGTGTAATAAGCTTCATTATGATGTTACCTCTTGGTAACTTGATTCCAGAGGATGGTGATGGTGAAACCATTTTTTAATTGTGTTTTCTTTCAGTGGTCCTATCAGCCCAGACTCCCTGTGGATCTTCGCTAGTGTGGTAGCATCTGGCACCATCTGTACCAGCCCTAATCAGATGGAAAAGAGTTTCCATGAAAAATCCTCAACTTTAAAAACACAGAAAGACAAGGCATAGTGCCTGTAGTTTGATCATTCCATGCAGAAAAAAAAAAAACCCAAAAACTGAAAGGTTTTTTTGAAGTTAAAAGCTAAAAATAAACAAATAAATAAATAAGTGAACAATAAACAAAAACACATTTTAAAAACTAAAAATAAATAAGTTAAATTAAATAAATAAATAAGTAAAAATAAGTTAAATCTAAAAATAAATAAGTACAATCATAAGTCAAAAGCTTAAAAATAATGAATGCAGCACAAAATATAGAACAATATTGTTTTACTCTTGCTCATTGGAAATTAGAAATAAAGGGCAATGAGTGGAAAGGGGCAGTTCTGTGAAGGAGAAATAAAATCATCAATAACAATATTATGGATATAACTGCCTCAAAGTACCAACAAGGAGAACAATTTAGCGAGATTGAAAGTGGGTAGAATATGGAGAAAACAAAAAAATTAATAAGTAGGATCTTCTATTTACTAATTTATATAAATATTATATTCATTGTACAATATATATAACATACCTAGTATATATATAGAGTATATATAAGATTATATATTTTATAACATATAATATTATATATATTATAATAGATAATATATATAACATACTTTATATATAATATATATTATAAAAATATAGACTATATTATATATTATAATACTATATATATTATATATTATATATATTATACTATACTATATTATTATATATTACTGTACTATATATAATACATATTTTATATCAAAATATACATAAAATATATATAATACATACAAATACATATATATACATACATATATATACATACATATATATATAAAATATACATATACATATATATATAAAATACATATATTTCTATATACTGTTTCATATGTATTTATTGCCCAGAAAGGTGCAGAAATTATTCTGGACTATGTGATGCTGATCACAGCATGGAGAAAGGGTACTGGGTAGTTCAGAAATTCAGTGTTACTGATCCAGTATGCCACAAACTGGGACTCTGAGGTGCAGAGAGAAGCCAAGCATTTTGCCATGCTTCACTTGAATCCTCTGTCTCTACTGCATGAACTTAATTCCTTTTTTTGTTCCTGAGACTTGCCTTTTTATCCTTCTGTGCCTGTCCCCACGTGTGGTGCCCTGGCTTGTCATGCTGCTCCTCTGCAGCACAGGGAGAACTTTCTCTAAGAATCTGACTTGCTGACAAGCTCCTGTGCTTCACTATGCCTGGAAGTGGAATTCTACCCATTCTTTATACAGTTTTCACTGAGATTCAGTGAAAAATATCTGTGTTTGCACGACCATGAAATTACCATCTCCCTTCCCCCTTGTGTGGGAAAGGTGGCCATGGAGGAAGGCATTAGCCTAGGACTTGGAAAAACTGTGTAAAACCTCCCTAAGCACGTGTCCTGTGTGACCACAGGCATGTCACTTGTCCTTTATCCTTAATTATTAACTGTAAATCCATTATCTTAACGCTGATGTAAACTCATAAGGAAAGACATCTGGAAAAACTGTGAGACACTGAGAGGTTTTTGCTGCTATGATGCTGGAAGGAAGAGACTGTCAGGGAGAGAATATTATTTGCAGATGATCCCTGTATCTCTCTTGGCAAACATCAAATTAAGCACTAGTATATAGAAGAGTCTATATATAATGTCATGTCCAGAAATAGTATTCTTGTATTATCTGCCTTTCAAGCAGAAGCTTTCAAGCTTTGATTCCCATCCCACAAAGAAGGGAGGAGATTTTTCCAGGTCACCACCACCACCACATGCCTTGTGCCTGAACTCATCTATGCTTTTCTCTTATTTCCTTTAGATCATTCCTCCTCTCTCATGTTCACTTTGTGGCTCAGCAAGCAACGATTTTCTTTTTAATTTTTCTATTTTAATAGCTTTTGTACAGCAGGTAATCTGGATGCATCAGCCTTCTATTTGAGCTAGGATTATTTCCAGTAGAAGATTTGGTCAGGGAAATATAGGCAGCTTACTGCTGTCAGCAGATTTCTACAGCAAGCAATTGGTATCCCTGCTACAGCTCTGCTCCAACAACCATAAAAGAAATTGAGCTTTCAGATGAGTCAGGCCTGCCCTAAGCAACATAAATCACAAGAATAATATTTCAAAATCAACAGCACAAAGCTGTAATCACTTGTCTGCAGGTACTTTGTGTAGCCACATGCATCTAGGCTCATTTAAGCATCTATGTAGGACTACACTGGATTAAAACTTCAGTAGCTATGACAAATTTTCTCCAAAGCCCTCTTTTTGATATGTGAATTTAAGAATGTTTTGCTGGCTGACAGTGTTGAGGCTTTTGGAAAATTCTAGCCTAAGTTACTACAAAATGCAATGAGTTCTGGAGAGGCAGAATAAATGAATTTTATATACCACTGTTTACATGATATATGAATAATGCAATATAGGTTCCTTTTGTAATTTAAGACTGACCTTGTCCTTTCCCTGTAGATAAACACCTGTAAATGATCATTTGCATATCCAGTCCCTCTTGGAGCCAAATGCTGTCCATCAGGCGAATAATTTGCAGAACCAACATATCTTGACGTAGATCATCACCTATCTATGAAAAACGCACATGAAATTCAGTTTCTTCTTCAATACCAGAAATAATGCTCTATTTAACTGAGACATTTTTGCCCACCAAAGCAGCTGCATGCATTTCAGTAACTCTGTCTTGTTTTCCTTCAAAGCTCCCACTTACCTCTCTGTGTCAGGAGAGGACAGAGTAGATGGCACACAGAGACATTTCTAGCAGCCACTGAGATGCTAACAAATGATCCCTGCTTAACTCTGGCCTTTCTGCTTATTATTCCTAGGTAATTATTAGAGTTTGAAAATTTAATCTGGAGGTAGGATCCTAATTTATTTACATTTTAAAGTCTACTTAATGCTAGATTCCCCCTGCACAAATGACAGTGTTTGTCTCACATTAAGCCTCACAACTTGGTATTTGCAAGGAGATTTTATCACAAATTTACATTTTATCCATAATGTGATTCATATTCAGTTCCAAGCAGTGATGACCCCTCTCCCCATGGAGCTAGTCAAACAATAATCTCAGTGAAATGGGGCTTTAATTGTAGCCACAAGAATTAATGAAGAGATTATTTTCAACCACAGCTGAATAAGTGGGCTGTGAAAACAACAGCCTTGATTTTGTTTCCCCCCATCCCACTCCACGTAAAACACATAACTTTTACTGGTATTTTAAGTGCTTTATTCTTTCATTACGTTCTTTTTACACAATCATTCCAAATAAGTACTTGAGGATCCTAAACTCATCTTAAAAAGACAAAAGATCTGAATCTATTATTCTCTCATTGAAAGGTAATCTTGACTCCAATTAATTCTTCTTAGTATCTAAAAATGTAAAAATAACTTATTCTTTCCACTTATCTTCCCTCACATATACAGTGGGAAGACAATTTAGTAAGATATCCTTATTATTTATTGTGCTTATCATTTATGTATGAGTTATCTGTCATGAATAAGCAATGGAACTATAGTACAAGTAAAAGATATTTTAACACAATGTTTTGCTGACAGCAGAAGGTGACAGCAGCTAAAATACTTCTACAGCAAATGGACAATGAGTTGCTTGCTAAACATGACTAGGTTGGAAAAAAATTGTTTGAGTAGAACCAATGCAAATGTTTAAAAGCCCCATGAGCAGGGGTCTGCTCAAGTAGGTAGGAACCTGATACTTAATATTGATGCTCAGATGAAACAACATATGAACCAGGTTCTAAACATTCAGAAAAAATTTTAAAATTGCTAATTTCTCCCCTTAGCAGGCCTGGAAGGCTTACTTCTATTTCTGAGAATCACAGCTGCTCTAAAGGGCAAGTTAATTTAAAACAGCATATAATCTGTTTTATTAATTTTTTTAAATTTATATAAAACTTTTAGGTTTCTCATTTGGAAAATGAATCTGCAAAATACCTAAGGATAACTTAATTGGGAACCAACAATTTTGTATCTATCAGCCATTTTATGAACTTTTGTTCTCCTTTAAAACCAATACCCATTTTTAGGGAAGATTTTTGCTCTTTTGAAACAGAACTAACTTAAAAATTGTCTTTTGTGGATGGACTGTTCTGAACTCCAAAGCTCTTCTAGGTGACAACTGCAAAATAAAGCAGAGTTTATTTTGAGCCAGTTCCTCCAAGTAACTCCTCTGCTGCCTCCTCCAGCTCCACCTTCCTCAGCCCATTCCCCCACGCTGGCTGATAAGGGCAGAATTAAGTTTGTGTGGCAAGTGGAGCCTCTAACACTCCAGTATTTTGATTTTTTTGGAGACATATGGACAAGGCTGAGGGTTCAGTCGCTCTGATCTATCTCTTCTCTGAGACCTGACCTTGTTAATAAACTAGGTTTAAAACATGAACTTTCTATTCTAGTCTGGTAGATTTCACTAAGGGAAAAAACTGCCATAATTTGTTTGACTTTCTGTTGATCAAAAAGGTGACACTTCAGTGTATTACCTCAACATGTTTCATTAAGAGTTCTAGTGTCAAAAATAATAGGGAGAAACAAGCAGCAGAGCTACATCAACTATTTTCAGACTCAAGGTTTAAAACATAAATTAGGTGAATTTTAAATGATCATTTTCCATACCAAAAGACCCGAGGATTAGAGGAAGAATATACCTTAAAAATAACATTGATGTTTCCACTTGGAGCATTCGCATTGATGAAGGAGATTTTTAATGGAAAGGCATTGGATGTGAAATAAGAACATGACTGCAGGGGAAAGAAAATGAGAGAGAACAACAGTGTCACATATATATAACACCAGGCCAATACAATACCTCTGAAAAAGATTCCAGCTTTAAACACTTCTCAGTAGCAGTGGCAGCAAAAATAAATAATTCTTGATATTACTGACTGTTTCATTGGGTCTGAAAATCAAGAAATTTCTTGTCCCCAGACAACCTGCTTCACTTAAACATCAGACCATATGAACAGATAATATTTTATGTATTGCTTGTTTTTTCATTTTCACCCAGGCCTATCAACAATAAACTTTGCATGGAACTGGGTGGATGAATTATATAAGACTGATCTAATGAGTTTTAAAGCACTGAAAAGCCTTTGGTCCCATTGTTTTCTGAAAAAAACCCAGCCCTGCCCAATCAGACATGGAAGCAAAGAACCTGCCAGTTTCTTTGACTACCTCACTCTGGTTTAGGATACAGGAAATTTTGAAAATCATGGTCTATTTTATGTGGAATTTATCTTAATTAAGCACAAACTCTGGCTTTCATGCTCTACAGCTCCTTCCACCTGAAGATCTCAAAGGGCTTCAAAAAGCATTAATGAGCCAAGCACTGCAAACCCTGTGAGAGTTTAGGGTGGAATTACTACCCTCATTAAAAACATCCAAAGAAAGGTGGTGGGGTAACCCTTCACAACCAGCTAGAGACAATAGTGAATTAATGGCCTGGTTTCTGGAAATAATGAGCACCCCACAAGAGCTGCTGCTGTCCTTACAGGATGCAGTGTAAGGGGGGCTCATTTCAGCTCCACCAGACACAGCTGTCTGCTGCTTTTCATCTGAACATCTCAAAGCATGGCACGAGCATGCAAATAATGCCTCAGCCACAGCAGACCTCTGGGATGGGCCAGAACCATTACCAGCAATGAGATCCTGACCCCCACTATTGAAATGATTCCATTTCAATCAGAATTTTGCCAATTGAAATGGCTCAGTGAGTGCTTGAAAGGTTCCTGTTGGATGATGCGACTCTGACAGAGCTGGGAGCGGGGCTTGCTACTGGTAGAATCAATAGATGACACCAAAATGAATTAAATTCAGGTAATTATAAGCACTTAAAAGTTCTAATTTGCATGATTATACTGACATGCAGTCCAATCAAGAAGCTACATATATTTATAGAAAGATAATGGTCTATAATGATAGAAGAAAAATGAAAAAAATAAAAACAAAACAAACAAAAAAACAACAGCAACAAAAAAACCCTCTTCAGATTTTATGTTTGTACCTGTCCAGCCAAGCTGATGCAGTATAAAGAGCATGACTTTATGGTGAGATACCTTTCCATCAGTCATTATTTTCCAAAGCCTGAAAGCAGGGAGAAGCAGCAGGCTTCAAATCCTCCTGACTTGTATCACACAAAATTCTCCCAAGCCTGTGGGGTGCTGGAAGATCTCAGTTCTCAGCCAGATGAAGGCTGAATAGCAATTACTTGGAGAAATACAGGTCAGAGGTAATTGAGGGGATCAGCACCTCTTAGAATCAGATCTACTATGGATAATGAGCCAGAGAACAAAAATAGAGCACAAATTGTTGTAATTAGGCAGTTATAACTGGTAATATATATGGCTGTTCAGGTTTTTCTTTTTCTTCATGCTGGATACATTTTCCTTTTCCAGAGATGAATCAGCTTGGTCCTGGCATTCTGTTGTTTATGAAAATATTTCTGAACAATGAATCTTAGTATTGCAGTCAAAGTCAAGTAACACAGAAGAGCATTGCTGTTTCCTTTATCCTTATGTCATTTTTTAATAGGGGTTGTAGATACAGATAAGCTAGTGGGAATATTTAACATTTTAGCAATTCTCAGTCAGCTCAGCACAGACAGCTGGCTCCAGACTTTTTGCTGCTCCCATACCTGACATGGGAAAGCCTTGGATGGGAAAACCACCAAGGGCTGCTGTGGCAGGAACATTCTTCTCTCTTTCAGGATTTTTCATAGAGGATCACACAGGAAAGAAAGAGAAAACAATTTCTATTTCTGCTCCTTGTTTTTCCCATGTGGAATGTGTGTGGAGAATTGTTTACCTGGGGTGATTGCTTGAGCCTGATGGCCAATCCAATCCACCTGTGGCTGGACTCTCAAGAGAGAGGGTCACCAGTTGGGAGTTAGATATGGTAGAAAAAGTAAGTTTGTGGGTTTAGTATATCCTTTAAATAGTATATTAATGTATTATAGCATAGTTATAATAAAGAAATCATTCAGCCTTCTGAACTAGAGTCAGACATCATAATTTCTTCCCACCAGGTTCACCTACATGTACAGTAGGCTACCTGCTGGGAGCCAGGTCCCAGCTCCAGGTGTTCGTGCCAATGCCAACACCAGGGCAGGGCAGCTGAGCTGGGAATGGGCAGCTCAGAGTTGAAATCTCTGGCTGCTGTGACACACATGCAGCAGCCACCACACCCATCTTGTCACCTCTGCCTCAGGCTAAGGCTTGAAGGATATCAGCCTGTGTGTGAATCGACCAGATGATTTATTCTCTGTGGAAACTCAGGACACCGGGAATATATAATAAATATATTCTGTTTGCTCTCAGGTGTCCTGACCCCCCAGGGGTGCACTGATTTTGACCCTCATTCATGGAGAAAACTTCCAAAGCCTCTAAGTAAACTAGAAACCACAAAAGTGTGAAATAGATTGTAGAGATTGTAGAGAGTAGTTTAGTATGTCACAAGGGTGAGAAATTTAGGTTTTGGGATTTTTAGTATGTTATAGATGGGTTCAAGATGGAGGATATATGGTGTTGTCTCAAGTTCATTTTACTTCCTCCTTCCTTAGTGTCCTTGGGGTTAGGTGGTATCTTGTAATTGGGTAGAAAAATCCTCATTGCGGGTCTTTAGGGGTCAGTTATTGGGTAAGAAAGGAAAATAATTTAGGTGTCACATCTTACTTGGGTAGTTTAGTTTTTGATTAGTCTTATAAGGCCTTGAAACAAGAGATTTTAAGCCATTTTGTTCCTGCATGCAGAGTCTGGTGCAGACAGTGTGCTGAAGTTTTGATAAGATAACAATAAACAAGAAGCTGAAGACCGAAAAACTCCAATGCATCTCTCGTTCTTGACACAGAACTGCTCCAGGAGTTTCCCCTGCCAGGGGAGCCATCAGGAAGTTGCCCAGCTTGGGGCCTGCAAACTCATAATGCATCATGTCCTGATCATCTCAATTCAGGATCTCTCTCCTTCTCCCCTCTAGACTAAAACCAAAATTGAAAATGCAAATGGGTCACACTTACATCTGCCTCTACGCCTTGCACAACGAGCGCGGGGTTCAGGGGGAGCCGGCAGAGCTTCACCTCCTGGAAGAACTGCTGGAGTCTGCTGAGCTCCACGTTCAACACCTCCTGCAGCACAAGAACCATTATGGCAGCATCAAAGAACACAAAAGCAGCTTTTTATTTATTTATTTATTTAGTAATTATTTTGTTTTCCACTGTATTTTTTTTTTGTACTTTAAACAAGCAATGCAATTTCCAGAGCTGGCAGCATCCGTGCGACCTTCCAACAGCTAATGAGGTCACACTGGGGTATTAAAAATAAGAGCTGTAATTTTACTCCACATTGATGCCTTTTCTGCCTAGATGTGCTACCAGCTCATACTGTCCTGTCAGTTCAGATGGAAAAAGTCTGTTTCCAACAGCATGGAGTGACAGGACTAGAGAGAATGGCTTCAAATTGAAGGAGGATGGGTTTAGATTGGATATTAGAAAAAACCTCTACCTGTGAAACCAGGCTGGGTGGAGCCACGTGGTCTGGTGGAAGGTGTCCCTGCCATTGCTGGGGGTTGGAACTGGATGATATTTAAGGTCCCTTCCAGCCCAAACCATTCTGTGATTCTGTGAGTCAACACCTTTTGTTGGGCTTGATTAGCCTCATATTGCTCTGCTGTATCTCATGGGCTTTTTTGTCTTTCCTAAACTCTTCCCAGTTTGTTGCTTGTTACCACAACACTGATCTTCCTTGCCTAACTCTGTTAACTGCAAGGTTTGGGAGCTTCTCAATATCATACTAACTGCAGCCTTGAGATTAATCTCTAAAATCTGAATTATGCATCAGTGAGGTATAATGTATTACTACTATTTCTTCTTCTTTACATGGATTTTCCTTTTGCAAATATTTTTGTCTTTTTACTTCCATGTTTGCTTTGCTGCTCTCAGCAGCAGCACTGAGAGTTTTCTGAGAAAGCCTTTGAAAATCTTTGAATCCTTAACAAGGCAGAAAGATTCATGACATCATTCATGATAACCAGCAGTGGCAAGTATATTTTTATTTGGCTCTCTGCTCTGCCTTGCTGAGATTTCAACAAGAAGCAGTTTTACACACCAGGTAAGTAACAGCAGCTGTCCTAGAAAATTAACAGTTCTAAACTAGAAATGTACCTCTGCAATATAAAAGCTGCACCAACTGCAAGTTTCTACTGCCAGGGAGGCACCTCTGCAGATGTGTGTTCAGTGTTCATTGCTGAGAGCTGTATTTGAGATATTAGCTACATTCCAGTCTGTCTGTCTTTGCTAAGAAATGAGGATATGTCCAGCCTGCCAAGGACAACTCCGAGTAAAGCTTTCAAGAAATGCTGCAGCTCTACATGAGTCAAGTATTTTGGGATGAGGCGCTGAATGTGAGCATTCCTCTCAGTGAAATGATAATCAGCCTTGTTGCCATTATTGCTGACCAACTCCAAGTCCATTTGAAAAACCATTGATGAGGGAATTTAAATGGATGAAAAGATTTGCAGACCTCAAGAGTAATAGTGATGAGATCTGTGTTATATGTTTTCAGAGCAGAAAAATAATCATAAAGTTTAGTTAAGTCTTTGGTTTATTTATGTAAAGGATATTAAAAGAAAGAGGGGTCAGCTTTGAAAAAATAAAATTCCCTACAGAAACTTAGATGGAAGGGGCAGTATTTTTAAACAAACCTTTCTTTTTGGGTCACTGGCAGCTTTCACTTTTGTGGCAATGTCTTCCAGAATTCTGATGAGTTTTTCTTCCTTGGAAAACTCATTGTTCAGAGTCTGTCCAGCACAGAATTGGAGAGCAGCCAGAAGTTTCTTATACCACATTCTGAAATGAACTTCATTCTGAGCATTCTTCAGCAGCCTGAAGGAAGGAAGGGGAAAAAAAATCAGTGCATCTAAAAATGAATTTTATTATATATCAGTTCTAACAGGAACAATAAACTTCAGACTAATCTACATTTGGTCACTTTGGGCAGCAGAGAATGAAAAAAAATGTTATTGCTTGTAGGCAATGAGACTCAAGTCCCATTTGATAACTGATGAGATTCCAAATGTGTTGAATAAACAGAAAACTGTCATTTCTTATTGTCATACATAGTGCAATGCCTGCATTGCTTCTTATTTCTGCAAGAAAAGTTAAGAAAGTGAAAAGAAGTTGCATTTTTGAAGGCTAGTGTTAAATAAATATTCCTAAATTTTTTTTTCTCCTGCCAGTTCATTTATACGAGCAAGCAAGATCTTCTGCTAGGAGGTGCATTTAAAGATTGTTTTAGTCTCAGATGTACCATCAATTCTAGAAACTTTCACTATTTTAAGCTGAGGAGACATTTCTGAAATTGGCTATACTGCTAAAAAGAGTGAAATGAGCCCATTTTATTCCCTTCTTTACTGGTAAGTGCTGGTCTAAAGCAAAACTCAGCTTTTACTTCTTCTGAAGCCTACAAAAGCTTTGGAACTGGCATTACTGCCAACACAAAATCAGAAATAAAACCAAACCCATACTCCTTTTAATAATATCACCATGCAGTCTTCTCTAATTACACAGTTTTTTGGGTCAGGAAAGCTGGGGAGTTTAGAGGGGTTTGTTTAGTTAATCAAATTGATCATTAGGAGATTTTTTCCGTATGTGGGCCAGAGGTTTTGTACACTTTTTGATTTATTTTTGTAAGCATAGATGGAATCACCAGCTCTGTCCTGTTGTTAACATCCTGGGATTTGCCTCTGCCTGGAGGACTGGTGAACTGCTCTTTGCTTTTGTGTGAACTCTCTCCCTCACAGCTTCACCCTTAAGAACATCAAAAATAAACTCCTTATAAATGTCTGAATCTTAATGCATTTTCCCCAACCTAAAAAAATAATGCTCCTTTTCACAGGACAGAAATCAGAGAAGCTCTTGACTTTCAAGGCACATTACATGACTGAATATGTGACATACAAATATGTTACATCACAAAAAGCAAGAACAAGAAATTATTTGAAGCACTGCTTTTTAAGGGTGAAAAACCTGTAATTCCTACAGACACTGAACTCCTTCAAATCATATATAAGGCATACAGTATTGCTACTGCAGCCCATGCCTCTTTTGGTGATGAGAGGCCTTTCATGAAGCAATGATTTTTCTAGGTCCTCTTTCCCTATATAAATCAAGGCAGAACAATATCACCTACTGGTTTCTGAAAACCCTTTCCAGCTACAAAAAATGTCTGAACACCTGAGGATTTGAAAATCCTTAAAGAATGAGTGGTGTTTCTATCAGAAATGCCTAGACATGAAAGGGAAGTGATATGAGAAGTTTATCATCAACACTCTCAGGAGAAGTCTGAAATTACTTTTTTTTTTTTCACTGTACACTAGTAGAAACAAACAATTACTTTTTAGATTTAAAGAAATACAAGTTGTCATTGCAGTGGAAGGCAAACCTGAGCACATAGAGGCTTCTGTGTTCTTCCTCTGAACCTTTCACACACAGATGAAGGCTGAGAGCACATGCACACGTGGCAGTGGATAAACATATTTTTCCATATTTCCATCAGAGGAAGTCCAAGATTCCACAGAATTCATCTGCTTAAATGTCAATAACTCATGCCATTTTAGATATCCTAGGAAATCCACTTCCCCCAGCTGCTGCCTTGGGAGGGCATGGGTCTCCTAGAGCCATGCAGATGTCCCAAATTCCCTGTGCTGTCTAAAATAACCAGTGTTTAGGGCACTGCATCACACCCTGCACTGGCCTTTTAGCTCAGCTGTAGGCAAACAAGACTATTTAAAATAAAAACATGTTCAGTCCACTTCAACAGCAAGTCAGGAAGAGGCTTGGTGATTATTCTTTAAATAAAAGCATCACTGATACAGTCCAAATTGTCACGTGGGCAGGAATTTTAGTCTATCAAAGCAAAGCCCAGCTCAGTCTCAGTCCAGCCAAACAGTGCATTTCTCTTGGCACACAGTCAGATTGAACTTTTTCACTTCTCTCCTGCAAATACAAATACACCTAAACTATCACTGTGATATCTGTTTTGAACTGGACATGTAATGCTGGTGCAGAGCCTTGTCTGCAGTAAGGCTTGCACTTGAATCAGCTCCTGAGTATTGTATTCATTCACCTACTCCATTTTTAGTAGTACATATTTAAGGAATCCATAAAGGCTACCTCTTCATGTTTGAGATGGCCCTTTAATCCTCTCAGATATACAAAACAATAAACCAGCTTTTATTTCCCTAAAATGAAAGGCTTAGGATTCCACATACAGCAAGCAAAATAGCAAAACCAAAACTGTTCACTATTTTAAACAGAGATACTCCCTGCATAACACAGATCAACATGGAAGATCCATTTTTGATCATTCTTGTGGCTGAGTGTTTACAGAAAATAAGCTTAGACACAGAGAGGATATAACAATTTCGTTTTCCTTTCTGAGAAAGGAAAAAGGGCCTGATTCAGAGAGCTTATGAATAAGGTATGCAAGAGGACAGAGGATGTATGTGCAGGCATGCTCCTAAAAGCCTGCAAAATGATTTTGCAAAATGATTCCTACGTCCTTTGCAAAATTATTTCTACTAACTGGCTCTGACTCTTACATTCATTCTATAAAAGTGGTCCCAAAGAGCATGCAAAGGATAGCTTTTAATGTGATGACTCATTGTAGGCCTCTTCTGAAATATTTGTCCAACAAATGAACAAATATGTTGTTGCAGTTCTGTCCTCCCAGCTTGCTGGCACACACATCTTCACCCTGCCATGGTGAGAACTCAGCAGAGACAGGAAAATCTGCAGCTTCTGAAGTTGTAAGATGGAGAAGTGCTCAAGACACTAATGAAATTTTCAAGTTAGAACAGGATGCCTGGCTGTGTCAGAGGAAGACAAAATTGGAATGGTTTAAGATCCAAGGCTGCCAGTAAAGAACCAAGTGAAATTGTTTTTTCCTGATAATTTTCAGAAGATTCTGCAAGACAGAACTCAGTACAAAAGCCTGGCTTTATTCCAGGCCTAGATGGAGCATCTTGCTCCTAACAACAGAAAGGCTTCCTTACTCTCCAGCTTCTCTGATCTGGGACAAACACCCTCGTTCTCAGCAAGGCCTGATGGACTCGGACACCGTCCCCAGGTCACTTTTGTGAAATAGCACAGAAGAAAGTTGACCTGAAATCTGGAAATGGAGTAAATCAGGTACAGGGGTGCCTTGAAAGATGCCTCTGCCTCCTGCAAGCAGCTGCTTCTCCTCTCTGCACACACCTGCTCCATGCTGCAAGGTGGCTCCAGCCCCATTTCCTGGCACTCCCAGCTGCAGGTGTGTGTGTGTGTGCTCCCTGTACATAGAAATGCAAGAGGCCTGAGAGATTTTTGCCACAGGGAAAAAAGGAAGGTGGAATTGAGTCAGGCTGCTTTGTCTGAGAAGGAGAACCAGGGCTAAAACTAGCAGATAGGGAGAAAAGGGTAATTAAGGAGGAAAAATTAAAAAAAAAAAAGAAGGAGATTGGCTGGGTCTTGGTGGAAAAACAGGTGAGCTGGCCTCGTTCTCCCTCTGTGGTGCTGGGAGACAGGGAAGCTGACACAGTCTGCTCTCTGAGTAGGATTTGGCAGACAAATGAAAGAGTGAGGTGGCTCAGACACCTCTGCTGCTTGAACATCTGTTCCTTGTCTCCTTCAGAAAGGGGAGCAGGGAGAACCTGAGAGCAAGGCCTGACAGATGAGCTCACAGGTAGCCTGTCAAACCACTTGGTACAAAAAAACCTCAACCCCAAGGAGAAAAGGCCGGGATTTGCTGTATCTTAGTTCAGGTTTAGCCCCTACCTGTTTCCAAGGAGCAGGGCAGTTTGACTAGGTTATTTAGACAAAACATCAGGAGAGTCACCCTGGTTAATTTGTTTCCAGGTACATTTCTGGGATTTATTACACAAAAATGGTGCCTACCAGCACACACTCTGTACACTCTGCAAAAAGGTTTTGTGAATTCAGAGACACACCATGGAAACAAGGTGCTTTAGGGTTGTAAGGTGAGTGCCGGGGTACCTTTTGTTGTTGGTCCATTTTTGGTAACCTTGACCACAGAAAGCTTTGTTCTGAAAATGCATTTCATGTTTTCTCTCTGTTTTACTAAGCTGGAGGCAGGACAAATCACAGAAGAAGAAAACAATGCTACAAGACTGCTGCTCATTATGGAAATAATTGTCTTAAAATTATTCTCTACAGCCCTTCTTATCAAAGATTAGCAGACAAAAACACTTCCCTACCACTGCACAGCTCCCGTGTCTGAGGTTGCCATCGGTCTTAATTATCCTTAGACATCCTGCAAAACTCTTAATCTGTCCTTTGTGCTTTATTGTTCCATGGAGCTATGGCACATGCCTGAAGATTTTAACAGTTTTCATTTTCTGCTCCTTGAAGAAAACATTTTACTGTTTGCATTCTTAAACAGGAGAACAAGAAGAGGGCTGGCTTGCCTGTAGGACTTCACTCAGGCTTTGCAGCTCCTTAAGTCTCAGTGCAAGTTCCCCAGAGACACATGGATGACAGAGATGACAAAAATGTACAGCTAAAAATTAAGGACTCCACCTACCCTGTGACAGGTCATGAGGATGAGCGGGCAACTGCTGCTATTAATTAATTACTCAGCTGCAAGTAAAACCTTTGTTTTTTTTTATCTCCCCAGTAGTACACTGCACAACCAGTCCAAAACTCTAGAAAATACATAAATCTGTATGATTTAGGTACTAGAAATCAAAGAAAGGGAAACAGAAACAACAACACCATTGTGGGTAGAACTACTGGGGCATTGGAGACAACAAAATAACAAATGTAAAAACTAACAGTAGACAAGCACAGAATACCTGGCATGTTCAGAACAATACAATTTCTGCAGGGGAAAATGGGGAGCAAAGCCAAATAGCCAGAAGTTACCATGCAAGAAGGGTGGAAGAGAAATTGCAGTTCTCCCAAGAGACTGGAATACCCAGCATTTTCCATAGATTTACAGAAACACAAAGCAAGGACACCAACCTGACTGGAAGGATGAAGACTGAACTTCCTTTTGCTCTCTCTTTTTCTGACCAAGTACAAAGCCAGCAAAAAAGGAGAGGCACAAAAGGCAAAGCTCTGCTTCATCTGCTGATCATTCATCTTTATTTCTAGTCTAGAACAGGAAGAGAATGAAAGTTTATGTTTCTTGAGCAGACTGAGTGAAGTGTGTTACATTTTCTCTGAATATTTCAGAGAAATTCTATTTCTCTGAATCTGTGTCACCATTAAGTCTCCAAGATGAAGAAACAGCAGCTGTTCAGTTGCTTGAAGCACCTGGCCACTTTTGGCTCTTCAGTCCTCTCACATGAGAAACCTGCAGCCAGTTCCACATGCTGCTTCTCATAAAACAGAGCTGCTTTTATAGACTCATTTTTCAAAGCATTACCCTTGAACAGAAAATAACTCTGCTTAAAGTGAAATTTTGTTTTAGCATACCACATGATTAATTTGCTTTTGTTTTTCTGAGTCTTTTTTTTTTTTTTGTAGCAGAGAACAGAAGTCTACCACGTTAATCTCCCTTTGACAACAAAATATCATTGCAGACATACGAAGTATGGGGGTTAGGGCTTGAGAAACACAACATTGCCATTATTTTCTAACCTCACCCAGTTCCTTATGAACAACACAACACAATCTGCATTCAGACAAATCACTTGATTCAGTAGATTCAATCAAGGCAGCTCCTCCCACTCCCACTGAATGCCTGAACTGTGGAATGCATGTCCTGCTGACTCACAAAAAAATTACCAGATCAGTGAAAACAAAGGCCATGCTAGGCTATGCAGGGAAGGTGCCAAACCCTGCTGAGTTTGCCTGGAAGAAAAATGTTTTATTTTATATGTAATATAGTTAGCTGCACACACTTTGCATTAAGAAAATGAATCCCAGATAAAACCTGTATTGTCTGGAGGAGAAAGAGCTTGAAAGTGAAACAGAAATGAAATGAACCTTGAAAATGAACTGTATCAAGAATTAATTGAAAGTATAGTGGTGCACAGGTACCACTATCACTACCAGAGATAGAAGCTGCTTAGTCTAAGGTTTAAGCAAGAAATAATCACCCCCATAAGGTCTTCTCCAATTTGTTGAATGGACATGATAACATCCATATAAGTGCTACAAGAATCATTCAAATAAAAAGCAGCACTAACAGTGTCTCTGTTCCAGTTGGTAAAAAAAATTAAAATTAAAAAAAATTGTTTGCAAAGTGTGTCTTTTTCTAGTCTGCTCCTCTTCATTGGGTAGGATCTGAAAGCAGTTTATTAACACACAATCACAAACAAAATAAATACCTCCAGCAGAACACCAACACCACAAAATTTAGTGGTAGATTGTGTACAGCAGTACTGACCTTAAATAACTTCAGAATCTCTGAGTAGGGTCCACCAAAGATCCCACACTAATAAAACATCAATGAAAAGCCTTCACCCTGGAGTGTCATTAAATACTGAGGGTGACTTAAGCTCAGACTTGCAACTGTAGGTCTGACTGGTTTTGAGTATTAATAAAATAATATTAATATGCCTCTTTAAAGAGAGTGATTAAATCTCCTCTCCAAAAACTGCATTTGGAAATAAGAAAAAAAGAATATTTTTCCACAAAGGTACTGCATTTAATATCTTCATGAACATTATCAATTGGACAGTATGATTTTCCATTCAATGAGGAACTTGGCATTGAAGTCTGGCATGCATTTTGAAAAGTCTGGTTCCATTTTTGCCAGTGCCTTCTTCACAGGACTGAGTATGTCCCTGTCTGTGCTTTTTCCAAAACTGCAGATTTTCTCCTCAAAACAAATGATCTATTGTGGTCAGAATTTTGTGCAGTATCTTACACCAGCATCAGCAAAGCCTGAAATTGTCCAACAATCTGTCACTGTGAGAGTTCAGAGTAAATTCATGCAGAGGAACTGAAATGCACCATTCATTCCAGGCATAACAGAAATTGTTGTGCTCTTCCCAGTGGGGAACTGCACTGGGAGCGAGCAGGGAATGGGATTAGATGGGATAATCACCACTAAAATAAGCAGACCCAATGGCTTTATTGGGATGCTGTCCAATATGCCAGCAATTAATTGAATACAGGAGGTGACTAAGCTACTCTGCTTTCAAACTACATAAATAAAATGCAAAATTAATTCAGATGAAGCAATCCATGAGAGCCAATGGACTTGCAAAGCTTTGTACAGTTTCTGAATTTAGGCCACAGTTATCACAGCAATACACTGAGGAGAAACTAAAAATGTTTTTTTCTTCAACTGCCTATTGTTTGGGCAGTTTCTGTCTATTAAAATGGCTTTGGATAGCATCTGTGGTTCCCATTAGCTTCACAGCTGAACAGAAAAAATCCCTCATGACACTATAAAACACAATGTAAGACACAGAACTAATTCTGAATGGTTCTGCATGCACTGGGCAATCCAAATGTACTCAAAAATGCAGAATTAAATGAGTTACACCACAGTACTTTGGTAACTTTACTTTGTTGGTTAATATTTTTTTTTAGTTGTGCTGGTTTTATCTGGGGTAGATCTCATTTTCTTCTCAGTAGCTGCTATGAGTCTGTGTTTTGGATTTGTGCTGGAAACAGTTCATAATTCAGATGTTTTAGTTATTGCTGAGCAATGTTTGAAGAGTCAATGCCTTTTCTGCTCCTCACCCCAACCCACAAGTGAGTGGGCTGGGGGTGCACAAAGAGTTGGAAAGCTGAGCCCAGCTGACCAAAGGGGGATGTACCAGACCATATGGATCATGCTCAGCAAACAAAGATGGAGAGGAAGGAGGAAGAGGGAAAATTTGGGGTGGGGGATGGTGTTTGTCTTCCCAAGTCACCAACATGTGATGCTGTCATTGAACACCTGCCTCACCATGGGATGTGATGAATGAAAACCTTGCTCCGTGTTGCTCATGTGCAACAGCTTTTGCTTTACCTCTTCAAATGTCCTTATCTCAGTCCATGAATTTTCTCACTTTTCTAATTCTCTGCCCCATCCCACTGCAGGGGACAGTGAGTCAGTGGCTGTGTGGGGCTTGCTTGCCATCTGGGGTTACCCCATGACATTAATATACTAACACAGAAATTGCTTCAGGGAGAAAACTGAAATTCTCTTTCTACAAGGTCATTAAGGCTGCTCATAAAAGGAGCAGTTCCAAATTTTATTCATACATTCTCAGCCAGATCTTTACTTTATAATCCTAGAGTTTTCAGATTACTTTTTTATTTTTTTTTTTGTGACACTGGGCATGGGAAAAGAAGAGTTTGTTTTAGGGGGTGGGGAAATAGGATAAGACACTGACACTGTTTTTCAAATATTATGACATTTAAAAGAACTTGTTCTGCAGAGCTGTTAATTTTCCTATTTGCTCTGCATTCAGTTACAAGAATTTGCTTTGTTGAACAATGTCTACATTGAAAGCTGTTCTCTTTCAAGCAGAGTCTCAGATTTTTAGAGAAAAGGTGCTCAGATGTCAACAGCAGCGGAAGGATGGTTGAGATTTGATAGGTTTCAAACTCAAGGGGAGTTCATGTTTCTTTTAAGGCTGCATCCCTTCTACCTCTCTGGAAGAACCTGTCTGTAGATCCACTGTGTTTTAAGCACAGATACAACAAGAACTGATTCCACATTATTTCCTGACATGGCTGTCTTCTGGATCTTTGCTTTCATCACTGCTGTAGCTAGCAGACCAGCTTATCTGATCCTCCCAATATCTATCAAAGGGAACATAATTCAAATCTGTGCCTAACAGGAACAGGGAGGAAACATGAGCCCCAGCAGGTACTGCTGTAAGTGTTTCAGCAATCCTGGTAGCTCAGTGTAATTACAAGACCTCTCATATCTGACAGAGTGTGCTTTCTGCAAGATGCTGAGCCTCCTTTTGGTGTCAATTTGCTGTGTGGCAGCTCAATGCTGCACAACAACAAAGGATGCAGGGATCAGCCCGTGAGATCACAGTGCTCTGTTAGCTCTGTGCCTCTACCTGGGTGACTTTGTCAGGAGAATGACTGGAGACAGCTTTCAAAGTGGCATCATGAGCACATGTGGTCCCTTAGGCTTCAAACACAGCTCATTTGTTTTCAGGGAGTAGGAGAGAGAAAATCAGAGCTTCCAGTGGGGGAGTCTTTAGAGTCCAGCTCACACTTATTCATCTTTTCATGATGCTGACACCTTTAAGGGAGGAATCTCTTCACATTACAACTCTCCTTATCCATAAGGCTACTCTGCAATTTTTTTTAAATAAGATGATAGCTACCAGGTTTTAATTTAATTAGAATAGAGGTGACTATGAAAGATGGTGACAGGAAGGAAGAACAAGCATTTTCATGGTAAAGAAGAATATTTTATCTTCATACCTTTTGTGTTTTATTTCTTCCTCTCTGATTTTATTTTTCTTCCTCTTTTCTTGGCCTCTATTAATTTTTTGCTCCATGTTATACATAGCAATAGTATCTCTTGCAAAGGTAGGAGAGCAGAGCAGAGATGGAAATAACTTTAGACTTCTCCTTTTTAAATACTGGTCTGGTTCTGATTTTCCTTCCATTTCACTGCTTTATTGCCTCCTAATATTGGCTTTGTAAATAGAGAAGTGGGAATTTCAAGTTAAGCTCATGTACCAAGGAAAGCTTGCTGTAAGATATTAGTAAGAGAAAAGCTTTCTTTTTTAGATGGCCCCAGGGTATTTTCCTAGTCGACAGCTGGCCTAGTTACCATGGAAAACAGAAGAGCTGGAGGGCAGGCACAGTAGGAAAATGAGGCAGAGACTTACATGAAATTGGGCTGGCTTGGTTTGCAGAAGCTTGCTGAAATTAAACTCACTTCAGACACCTTGCTGCTCTTTCACTGACACAGAGTTTCATCTAGGTTTAAAAGTCCATCTCAGCTCTGCTGAGACATGTTCAGCTGTGGGACCAGATCTGAATAAACTTTTGAATCAAACAAAATCCCTTTTAATGAACCCCTAAGCAAGAAGGTGTTGCTTCTTAAGCTTTTACCAAGGAAATCTCACATCAGCCTCTTCAGATCAAACTGAGTTTTAACCTTGGGGTTAAAATCCATAGGTTTCCACGTCAGAAGAATTTAAGGCCGATATAAGAATGAAAATCCATCCTGAATTTTACTTGATAGGTAACCTTGGCAAAATTAGTTTATTTCCCTGCGCTTCTGTTTTCTTTGTCAAAAGAGGAGAGATTTATTTCTCACAGGCTCTCCACAGAATGCTGTGTTTGTTTCTAAGCTGCTCTTATGCCAGAGGTAAATGCCATGGCAAATAGGTCTTTTTAATAACATTGTCACCTTCTTTCCATGTGGGAACCCATTTTGCCAGCATCTTTCAATCATATGGGAAAAAATAACAGCTCCAGGCAGATTTCTTGCTCATAAGAAAACAGAACTAAGATTCAGTTGTTTTGATAAAAAGTCCAGGTGTGGTTCCAAGATTCACAACCACATTTGTGGGAGTATTATTGCAGCAAGCAGATGTCATATTTCCATATGTCCTGAGTCAGGTAAAGAGTGGAGCAAGCTCTCAAGGGGCAGTCACTGCATTGGCAGAATAAATATAGATCAGCCATCTGACACAGGATGCTCCTGGGATTTTGAAGCTCCCTGGCTCTGCTCTTGGCATCTTTTTCACCCTGAGTGCTGTCCTTGTGAGGATGCAGCTGGATGGAGGACTGAGATGCAGAGCTCCCATCTTTCCTCTCCTCTCCTCCCATATCCCTGCTCTGTCAATACTCCTCAATCAGCCACACTTCATCAAAATGTGTACTCTGCTGGCAGACCAAAAATCTGTGCATGCCAAAAATTAATATGGGTAAATGCCATGTTTTCCCTACCAGCAATACTCACGGGGTGGCAGCCATGGGTGAGCCAGGCAAATTATTGTTTAAATCACCTTTAAATTGCTGGTCTGAAAACTCCTCATAACAAAGCTGGGCAACAGCTGAAGACAGCACGTGTCAGCTTTCAATTGATGTAAAAAAAGATTGAAAATGGGGCATCCTTTGAATGAGGCTCCATTTCCATGACCAAGCAATGTCCCTTCTGAGTGACACACACAGCAAAGCACTGACACGTCAGGAATATTTGCCACTGTGGCCACTTTGACAAACTTTGTGGCCACTTTGACCAGCTGCCCTATGCACAAATGGGATCTGAGGGCTGTGTGAGTCACTAAAAAGCTGGTGCCTATTAGAAAAGTTTAATTTAATTAAAGTGCTTCTCCTGATAGAAAGCATCACACCCAATGTGTGACATTGTGGAGCAGCTTAAGTAGAAGAATAAATACTGACTTCTAATACCACACTCAATAAAGGAAATGCTACAGAAATGTCTAATCCTTGTTTACTGTGTGACCTTCTCCATGCCCAGTGCTCACAGGATAATTATTGCAAATGGCAGAGCCTTTTTTCCCAGACAGAGCCCCTACAAACAAGGTCTTCCTTCGGTTAAAAATGTACAATGTGTTACAAAACTCATGATGAGGGACTGTTCTTTCCAGTCAATGCAAGCCAATGAATTTGACTGTGGAAATCCTTGTTCAGTCCCTTCTTCATTAGCCAAGATGGCAGCTGTCACACTAAAGTTAATGAGCCTGATTAATATCAATTCAGTAAATTAATTTTTTTTCCAGACATCAGATAATTTTGTACTAATCCAGACATTTATACTGATTTAATATCAGCTGACATAACATAATTTCTCATTTAACACTAATTGAAAACTACTGGTTTCTTATTCTGAAGAGTATTTGCTGTCATTTGTAACTTATGGCTTTTTATAAAGCTATCTTTCAAATAATATCATAATTGAATGCTGTGTTTTCTGCCTACCTGCAGAAACATTATCTGCAAGCATGTGACTGGTGTTGTGGGCAGAATGGAATAATCAAGTAATTGCTCTTAAAGGTATTCATTTTAACAACTTTTCTTCATATATTCTGTTGTACATTTGTAAAAGGACTGACAGAAACAAATGAAAGAACTCTCAAATGAAAGAACAAAAGAAAAAACTCCATTTAAGCAGTGTTGAACTCAGCCCATCTAACTTTTTCTTCTTTTTCTTTTAAATAATTTTGGATCTGTTCAGCTTGCCTTCAAGCTTGGTGAACACCATGACACTGTCTCAGCTGAACAGAACCTGTGTGGAACCCTACAGAAAGGTATTGGTGAACGCCTCCACCCAGGAGATGGCACCTGCAACAAAACTGGTTATTTGGAAAACACTCAAACATTCTCACTCCTCCCAAAGGTAAGTGTTGGACTGAGCCTTTTTCTGACCCAGAGATGGGGCAACTGAGAGGCATCTAAAAAACTTTTATTCTAGTTCAGTCTTATGTGAAGGGTGAGACAAAACAGATGTTATAATTCACACCATCATAATATAAAACACTAATTATTTCTCAATTACAATACACTATAAGCATTTCTTGGTTTATCAATTTTTGCCATACTATGCTGTAAATGCCTCAAAGCCAATCGTCTAAAATTACCCCTCGTGGGTCCTACTACAATACAACTTTCATAGTTCTATTTCTTCAAAGTGTTTAGCCTTATTTTCAAGGCCATCCTTTGAAACTTGTTTCTAGTTCCATTTCTCTCTCAGCTATGTCTGTCCTACTCCATGGCATTTCTAAGTCAACATTTCTTATCTCAAAGTTTACTTACAGATTCATATGATGTAAAACCTTCTGTCAGGCTTTGAAAATTCCCTACAAATTCATTCTCCACAGGTAAGAACACCCTTTCTGCAAGCCCTTATCTAAGGAGTGTCCTGCTGGCTCCAGTGGAAACAGAATCAGTAAAGAAGCAAAGGCAGTCACAGGATTCCTTTGCAATGCCCAGACACAGGTCACTGATGTCAGCAGGGACCTCTGCAGGTCCCCTGGTCTGGCCCCTGCCCTAATCAAAGCCAGCTCTGATTTTGGATGGGTTGTTCAGAGGGCTCGCCCTTGGCAGCAGGGTGGGAGAGCTGCTGGGATGGCAGAGGGAACAGCAGTGCAAGTTGACTGGATGATGATGGGTCCCCAGAACAAGAGGAGTATCAAAAGACATGACCCAGCAACAGGCAGGCCTGTCATTCAGCCAGGAACGTGAATAAGTGTGCCAGGAGCTGCTTTTCTAAATTCTGTCACCTTTCTGCTCAAAGTGTCAATCTGCTCTGTCCCATCAACCACAGAAACTGGAGGGCAGTTTCTGGCAAGCACATCAAGCCAGAGCCCAGCTGTCACAGGAGCAGCAAATACTTCAAAATTCCTGTGAGACAGATTAATTTTAGGGTAGGAACAAAGAATCCACATTACTCTTTACACTGACTAGACCACGTCTGTCAGAACTACCCTCGTGTATAAAATAGCAGAAATTGGGGTTTTGCCTATGGCACTGCCTGGAAAAAATTCTCTTTTGAGTTTGCAGTGCACAAAATGTGAGGGCTCCATCCTCTGAAGGAACAGCTGAATAGTCACCATTCTTTGGCTTCTACCCTTTGGGTTCTCAGGGAAGTTATGTCAGACAATGTTCAGTCAGCCTCAAGATTTGTGGGGAAGAAATCAAGCACGAGTTTCCAGGGGCTTTTCCAAAAGGAGACTTGATATCTGTCTTTTTTTTAGAATCAGTAACTTAGACAAAAGCACAGAGAAGTTACATTTCCAGGCACAAGGACCTTCAAGAGAACCACTTGGCAATGTAGGAATCCAAATTACACTATTCAGCAAGTAGCAGCACAGGTTATACTTGGGAATAATGCTTCTTTATGGAATTCATTCTAGATCTCCCATTTCTCTTGGGAAGTCACCTGAATCGAAACTTAACTGCTGGAAAAAAGTATCATTAGAACACAGCAGATCTATGCCACTCATAGTACTACTTATGTCTGCTCTCCTCTTGCTTTTCTGCACCCTTCCTCCTATAAAAATATTTTGCTTGCTATCCTTTATTCCCTCAGTGAATAACTACTCTTTGCTCCTTTGCCTGCTTATTTTAATTTTATTTATAAAGCATATTTTGTGTTGCTTCCATCAGTGCCACACTTTGCTGCAAACACTGGGAACATCATGGCAATTCCCTCCTTTCCCAAACCACTGAACGCTGCTCAGGCTTCTGTTTCTGGGAGAAGATTTGGGATCTTGAAGCAGAATAGACAGAAGTGTTTTCTGAGCAGGTGGAGGGAATTCCCAGTTTCAACCCTTCCCACTGCCAGAATCATGCAACTTTGCACATTACATCCTCTACCCACTTCCAAGGGAATCTAGATGAATCTTGGGAATGAAGTGGAAGGAGGCCTTGGGGGAACAGTTAGTTTAATTTCACTGGATGACAGACTGTGAACAATTGCTGGGGGAGGATGTACATGAAAACTGAGCACTTATGTAAGGGGAAAAAGGATATATATTTTTTAATCTACTTGGATATAAGCCTTGCTACACAGGCTAGAAAAATCAAGCGTAAGAAGCATAAAACAGGATTTTATCAAGAGATGTTGAGGGTGGCTTTGCTGTTTACACTGAAATACTTAAGAGTCACCTTTTACGTCTAAGGATTTGAACTCTACAAACCACTTACTAGATAAGGAAGGAAATCTCATTTTGTGAGAGAGGAAGGTGCTGGTTTGAAAGGATCATCCACCTGTGTGTGTGTGCCAGTGTTCCTCTGCTCAAGTAAACACTTACTTTCATTCCATCTGTACTACCTTTAACACTGACAAGAGATAATGGCTTTATTTCCACATCAACAGAACCCTTACCACTCTAGAGCTGCTCCACTGTGCTGTGCTTGCACAGCTTGCAGCCACTTTTAAGCCAGCAAGCACTCAGCCAGAATGTTATTTTTCTACTGTCCACCAAGACCCAGCCCCTGTTACCTCTTTACCAACTAAAGAAAAAAGGATTTTTTTGTCTTTAACCTGTATTTTTCACTCTCTATATATATCTATTTAGACAACTTTCTAGTAGTACAAAAAACTATCAGCTCCCAAAACCATCACCAATTAGTTCTTTTTATCAAACATGAAAAAAACTACCAACAGCCTCTCCTAAAACATCTCTTCCATAATAAAAAAACCAGAAAAACCAGAATAGAAAAAAAGGAGCCACAAAAAACCTTGAACAGAAAAAAAAAAGGAATGAAAATGAACAAATTTGTAT
The DNA here is from genome assembly GCA_003676055.1 of Chloebia gouldiae. Lineage (NCBI taxonomy): Eukaryota > Metazoa > Chordata > Aves > Passeriformes > Passeridae > Chloebia > Chloebia gouldiae. The sequence continues at coordinate 2,679,161 of QUSF01000021.1, forward strand.
TCACCATTTAAAATTTTCAGTGGAGGTAATTTGTACTAGCTCTTTGAAAGATAGACAAATGAAAAACAATAACTACTCCAGCACTGAGGCTTTGATCAAATTTACAAACAAATAATTTCCCATATATATGCTGCCCGCAGTTTATGCCACTTAAAACCCACACTCCACTTAATAACTTTTTTTTTTTAACTCCTTTTTTAAATTTTTTTCCTTAACATAAGGTTTTCCCTCAAGTAACAGCCAGCAGTGAGCAGCAGCCAGGCAACACACTGCAGAGGTGAGACACCAATGGTATTTCAAATATTACTATGGTGTGTTTTCAAGCTAAGAAATAAGACAACCAAAATGAACACCAGAGAAGGAGATGTACCTGAAATAACAAACTTTGTGTTAGGGATTGTCTTCAAACATGCATTGCCCCTCCTCTGAGTTGAGTTGGAAGCATGCTGGTCACTGACATTAGAATGAAGGGGATGGTTTATAACAATGGAGAGGGGAAGATAAATTGTTCAAGAAACAGATCAGTGTGGCACTCACTGGGCTACCTCAGCCACAACTCCCTGCTTTGACATCTCCAGTGACAAGCAGAAGAATTAGGAATGCTTTTTGACACTCCATCTGAATGTTTCCACCTAAGCTCCATGTTTCTCTGAGAAGCTTTTTTAAAAAAAAAGTCAGCAAAAAATTCCTGCCAGCTTGATATTACTCTGTCAGCCACCCACCATTGATGCAATATTGTGATAACTTATCTCTGAATGCTTTTAAACAGGAATAAAGGCCTTTTGGAGAATAAAATTCAGTTCTTGTAGCCTGATTTTCTTTCTGAAACAAAAAATGATGCGCTGAACTTTACTAAACAGTATCCTGTGCATTTAAGAGACACCACAGAGAAAGCTAAAGGACAATTCAGCTTTCTGTCTCTTGACAGAGATTCCTATGTCTTGTATGATCCATTGGGAAGAATTTTACAGGTTTAAGATTTGGATGGAATCTTAATTCTTACAGATTTACTGGTCACTTTCTGTTGTTTAATTCAAGTGTCCAACACCCTCAGTTACAACCAGGTGGACTCTTTGCCAAGAAAGCACTGAAGGAGACAATGTGAGACAAGGGTCCCTTGAATAATTCTCTTGTTTAAAAAGAGGTTATTACAACATCACAGCAATGTTGTTCAAGCAAAAGAGCCAAAGACAACTCACCTGACAGCTCTTTCTGTCCTCTCTCAAATGGTTTTTAATCTGGTCACCATCCAAATGGCATATCATTCTGATTACAGCCTAATATACCATTAAGTATGGGTGAGCATTCTGAAAGCCATTAATATTCAGGGACATATTTTCAAACAGCAAAGCCTTTATGAGTTTAATCCTGAAATAGTTATCTCTAAACACCTAAAAATACTGAGATATAGTAATTATGCACTGTTATCCTGACAGGACCTTTTATCAATCCTTACCCTCTCCTGACCAGAAATATTACCTTTTATTCTAGTTTATTTATTAATTTAAATAAATAAATACTATTATTATTTTAATATGTGTTAATAATTATATTTGGGTTTGCATTAGGGAATTCTTTTCTAAGAAAAATTAACCAAAACTGATGAGAAATTACTAAGCAATTTTCTGTTAAATCATGCCCTGATGTAATGTATTCAACAATGTCTTATTCATGACTCTATTTCTTCTAATGTTTCAGTTATTTAGGCAAAGGTCCAAGATCCAGTTTCCATGCTGGTAGAGAGTGATGACTAAACCTAGAAATATTAACCACAAAAAACACACAACTGACAGCAACATTAAGCCTACCAATAACTCATTACATTGGATGTCCTGTAACCACTTGAAGCCTCTCTGTTTATTCATATTTTTCCTTCAAGTTCTCACTGCCAGTGTTCAGAAATAGGAATGATTTACAAAACTCCAGCCTGTCAGACCAGGCTGTGATCAACAGCCTAACTACAAATGACTACTCCAAACATATCAGTCCAAGGAAATCAGGGCCTGAACTGCATTCATTCAAATCATGAGGCAAAAACTTCGTGTTCCAAGGAAAATGGATTGAAAACAATGCTCTGAAGTAGCTCAAGACAAATTTTGTCAGAAATTGGTTCAAACAGCTATAGTTTAAACACGAAAGTTGCTAAGCTGGAAAGAATAAAAGACCTATAAAAGAGCAGACTTATAAAATGCTTTACATAATGTGATGCAATTTTGAAACATCTGCAGACATTTTGAGTACAGTAATTGCATTTCCAGCAAAACAAAAGTTCCAGAGGAAAGAAATGTAATTGTTTTTTTCCAAATATTCCCAAAGCGTAAAGCCTGAAAGTGAAATCATGAAATGCAACTAAATTAAATTTTTTTTAGATGCTACAGCTGAAAAATTTGCGTTGATGCATCTTCTCCCAGTATTTCACCTGAGCACTGAGAATCAGGAGCACCTGGGCTGCTAAGGCAGCATTTCACCAGTGAAACACAGCACCAGCTGCTCAGCTGAGAGTCACAGGAGATTCTCCCCATGCTGCTCACTTTCCAACTGAGGCTTTGTCTCTCCAAAATCATTAGAATCTGCAAATTGGGAAATTTGCATCATCCCTAAATTGCAGCTACTGTTATTTATGATTTGGACATCCCACATCATTGAGGTTGGCCACTCAGTATCAGCCCAAAGAAAATTTCTGTGCAGAGAAACTACTTCTAGGATTAGATTCAGGCATCTTTTTCTAGTAGCTTTCCACAAAATATACCAAAAATTCAAAAGAATTCCACATCCTTCAAATTCATGACTGAAAATTACCCATGTGAAGCAACAGAGCTAGATGAACATATTCTCCAAAAAATTCCTGACTTATTACTACTCTGGTTTACACCCCCAAATGTCCCTCTGGGGCAAGCAAAGATGACATGAGGCACCCATCAGGAAAGATTTTGGCTCCCTGTTTTGTTTTTGAAAGAGCAACAATAAAACAGCTTTTAATGGGAAGATAAAGAAGAAAGGCACAGAAGTAACCAGATAGGTCCTTGGCAAAAGCAGAAGCTAAGCATTGATGTGGATATTTGATTTTTAGTGTCTTGTGCATTGTAGAGTCTTGGGTTTTATGCTGCAAGGTGCTAACACACCTCTAATCCAAGAATTTCTCTATAAAACTTTTGTCAGTACAAGAACTTTCTGCTAATAAAGCATTTGACTACTGATATTAATTCCCACAGTCAGTATGAGAGCACTGAATGCCACCTTCTCTGACCTGCTTAGCATCATCTTTGGCTCTGAAGAAACACTCCTAAAGCTTTTATGAGCCCTTCCTGAACAAGCAGGAGACAGGCCAGGCAGGCAGAACCAACAGAAACAATCTCTCATCCTGCCTGAGGCCTTCATATGCTGCTGGAATACAAATAATGAATGAAAAAAAAGGCAAAAAACCTGCACAGAACCCTGCTCCAAGTCCCTCTCTGCTCACCCAGGGGAGTCCCTGCAGCCCATCACAGCCCAGCAGAGAGACACGAGAGCACCACCAGGCTCTGTGCAATCCTTCCTACAGGGCAGATCCAAGAGGCAAACCCATCTTTCATGCTCACCTATATTTCTGGAGGGGTTAGGACATTAGGACAGATAGAACTTGAAGCTAGTGGGGAGTTTTCTGGCATAGCTGAAAAACCAGATTTGTCAGCTCCAGAATTTTTAACTGCAGAAGGAGCCAAATGCAAAATAAATCAGACAAGCCGTGTTTGGAAAAACAATGCACTGAAAATCTTTTTCCTTAGTTCTACCTTATAAATCATGAAGCAGCTGAAAGAATTAAAGCTTTTCAAAGCTCTGTCCCCTTTTCCAGTGTATCTGTGCAGTTCTAAGTATGTTCATTTGTGCACATACACAGTGGTGTGTTTTTTCATTACAGTGGCATGCTCTAATAACTGGCATTTACAGACTTTTTATGCTTCACTTGACAACACTAATCCTCCTTGAATATGACTTTTGACATGGAATTTCCTTTGTTCCAGAGGTGGGACACACAGAGTTATCTCTATGTCCAGTAACTTATTGAGTGCTGCTGAATATTTTTCTGCACCAATAAAATTAATGATGCTTCACTCCATGCTCACATGGATCACCAGGGTACTTCACCTCTTCCCTTTTGTGCTTGCACAGGATTTGGAAAAACACCCAGCATTCCTCGATTTCTGGACATTCAGGAGCACATTCACTCCACTAAGAATCATTAAAATAATTAAAACCAGACACAACTGTGTTATTTATGTCCTTTGTCAATGACTCACCAGATTTTCTCATATTCACGAAATGACAACAAGGCATAACTTGGTGCTTTATTAATTTTTAAACAGATTTATTTTTAAAATCTGCACTTTTTAACAGTGTGGGAAAATTAACTCCCTCTTTATATTTTAAATGTTAAAATGTCATACTTAGATTCTTTGTTAACCTTTCCCAGTCATGTTTTCAATTTGATTTTTTAATTCTTTGGAATTTATTTTCATTTGCCTTTTTGATAGAATTTTGAAAGTTTAAATTGTGGTCTTGCCCCATAGTCCTCTAATCCTCTAGCTAGCAACTCCTTTTATCAATTCCAGCTGAGGTCAAAGCCAGTTCACTCATTTGTCTTTAGAGACAGCAAAAAGTGACCCCAAAGTACTAAGTCTTTTTTCTTAAGATCTAAAATGTGTTTAATTAAATGTAAGATATGGTTTTGTTGATTTAAATATACCATTTTCTCACTAAGTCTGTAGCTACTAAAGGTCAAACCCAACAGTTGTTACTTGTTCACAACAATCTCTTTATTCCATTTGCCATCATCTTTTTCTAAAACTGGAGTCCGAGAAAATGGAAAGTCTGTAAATTAGGAAACAAAATAATTATCTGTCTGTTGTACAAGGCAATAACCCAAGGCCCACACAGCCAATAATAAAGCACTCAGCACAGAAGTTGGCTGAATCATTATCTGACACAAATAATGCTCTAATGGTGTTATTTACTAGACCCTAAAGTAACTAAAGAAAAAAAAAAAAAGGTCTCCAAATAATTGGTGTTACATAAACAAGAATCCTGATTTCAGAACTAGAATCCCAAGGTGTGAGCTATGGCTGAGGTTCTCTGCAGTCCAAAACATAACAATCACATCAAGTACTCTGAATTCCAATGACATTCACAATCACCACTTAGCTGAATCAAAAATATCCTTGGACTGGATATTCCTGTACAGGTCCAAAGTTACACATATGATTAAATGTTTTGGTTTGTTTGGTTTTTGTTGTTTTTTTTTTTTTATAATTCTGCTCAGTAAAAGGGACTAAATTAATGCAAAAACAAGAACAGGCATCTTCTGTGTTTACATTTGTGTCATTTTAATGGTCTGGGGTTTTCAGCCTGCTCTGCACAACAATTTGGGAAGTTCATTTCATAATTAGCAGACTCAATAACTTCTGTCAGAGAAGGATAAGATAGTGCAGGAAGAAAAAGATCTGGAGGATGGTCATCTGTTTAATGTTCAGATAATTAAGAGTGTTGGACAAATGAGCTTGATTTTTTCCTTATTCTGAGCACTTTAAGTAAATTATGGTTAACACAAACCAGTTTTGATAGTTAAAAATATATTTCCTTTCAGAAAATACAAGGCAATTGTTCCAGTGCTGGAGTTCTGAATGAAACAGTGGAGAAAAAGGCGTTGAGGTACAAACCTCCCAAGAGCAGATAACGTAACTGGGGTCTTTTTAAACTTTTATACATTGCTATGTTCTTTTAGATTCTTATAGTTCTTTTTCTGTATATATAGGGGAAAAAATAGCCATAGAATCAATAGTCTGATTCACATTGTTTCCAGTGTGCTAGATTCCACCAAGTTCCTTTTTAATCTCACATTCTTACTTTTCTACAAGATGTGGACTTGGAAAAGATAGAAGACTACTCCCTTTTCTCTTGTTAGTGAACCTGCACTTCAGAAATGCCAAAAACTGGGAAAGTTCTCCCAAGTTTAAGTGACTTAGAAGACAAGCTACAAAAAGACATTTTGTCTTCAGCAAGGTTTTCACCTGACTTTTTCCTTTCCTTGAGCTAAGCAAACCAGATTCTCAGGAATTTACAAACACTCCCACTCTTCCATGACGGTAGCGCTGCTCCTCAGCACCACCTTCAAGCAGCTGCCACAAATCCTGGAGGACGTTTCCCCCCAGTTATTCCATCTTCCCGTGCAAGGCAACCATCTGTGAAACATTCTCCTGGCCACCTGCTGCCCCAGCCAGCTGTTCTGACTCCATGCTGCATCTGCCACCTGTGACAGCAGCTGAAAGCCAAAATCACTCAGGCAAGAGGGAAACCAACTGGCAGGACGCCAGGTGGATTAAAGCTCCAGCACAAAAGCTGACAAAAACCCACCTGTGTGTGAAACATCAAGTAGCAAGGAGAAAAGCACTGGCTTCCAGCGAGCAGAAGGACCCAAAAGGACTCAGCAGGTTTCTTTTTGTGCTTTGCTAAAACCAGTTTAATAACTTGTCACCATGGCTCCAGGGAATGGGGAAACTTGCTCCAGCCTTCTTGCCTGCCAGGAGCTCTGGTGGGACTAGCATCAGAGAGAACATCTGGAAGGTAGTGGGATCATTCTCCATGTCTCATGGACATTGGGAAGTCTTGAAATAAGACTAAAATGGGATTAAGTGGTACATGATGATTCCTGTGCTGGCACAGTATGCGTGGGCAGATTTTAGCCTTCTTGGGAAGGCGTTCAGAAGTACAATGAGGAGGTAAAACACTGATGGATGCAATGGTCCAGATTCCTCAAGAATTTGGAGAAGTGAAAGGACACAAATAATAAGAGAAAACCTAAACAACCAAACAGGGTGTAAGAGCCTTCTCATTCTCAAGAGCAGAATTAATGGAACAAATCTGCAACAGATACAAATAAAGAACAGACTGAAACTATCCTGGCTGACAACAGATATGTCCCAAGAATGAAAATTCTCTCTCTTATGTCCACTTTTGCCAGTTACTGCATCATAATTTTTAAATAAAATCTTCACACAAACTTATTACTGCTTGATAAAAAGAAATGTAAAATTTGCTATCCAACATTAATATTAAACAAGTGATGAAATGGTACACCATTGTTAGGTATCTCTGATCTGCAGGGAAATTGAGTCAATTAGAAATGACTGACATTTTGTTATAAATAGTATTTGTCATTAAAATAAGTTATAGTGTCCACAGTCATCAACTTTTCTACTAATTTCTAAATTTACAATGGTATTGTAACACATGGAAGTTCAAATCAGTTGAATTTTCCACTCTGATTCTGAAACAACTTCAGCAGTTTTCTATATTGCATTAGCCTTCTTTTCCAAGTTTTATTTTGGGCAGGTACAGTGTGCACACTGTTGTATTATTTAACAGTATTTCTTTTGTAATGTCACTCATTATAATTAAAATAAACAAAAAACTTGTTATTAAAGGTTTATTTTTTTTTTTACCAGCCCTTGCTTCTTGATAGCTAATTTGGTAATGAAACAGAACATGACACTTGAGAATAAAATGTAACCTAATCACGTTTCTTAAAAGAAGTTATTGAATGTACATGAACACATGTACTCTCCACATTATTAAATCATTGAACTTCTTTTAAAAGTCTCTTTAGAAACAAGTGGAAGAAAACCTCTGCTTTCCCTTACTTTTATAATAACTGAAAATCAATTTGTGAAGGAAATACTTGATTAATTATTTGAGACTTTATTAATAAAAGCCACGAAATTACTGGTAAACTTTGTAAGTAGAATTAATGGGTTGGGAAAGTGTCTTTTAAAATACAGTAGGCAAGAACATGAGTAATTACATAAACTAGAATGTTAGGTAGAAAAGAGTTTGCTACTGAAGAACAGGGTAGAGCAGAGTAACCAAAAAACCCCTAAGTGTAGATGATGAATACAAGCACCAAATTCTAAGAGATGTTTGCTACATTTATGTTCTCAGTTTAGCTTGAAACATATGAACTAAACACTTAAATAAAAGATGTACCCAGCATAAACTCAGCTGAAAGGCAGAGAATAGAGGGAGCCTTGAGAAATAACCTACTTGATGGGGGTGTAGTTGCCCTATACATTAAGCTGTGCATAAAATAAATTTGTTCTGCCACTTTACGTTGCACTGTGCCAGATAAACATATATATTCAAGATGGAATAACTGCTCTATATTACCTAAGGTTATAATATTAGACAGCTTGGGAAAAATTTGGGGAAAAAAGGGTTTTGCACTGGGAAGTAAAGAGGAAGACTGCAGAGAGTAATTTTTCTCTGAAAAGAGAGGACTTAAAGAAAACACAGGCAAACTAATGATGTTCCCCTGTCCATTGAGCCCTAGATATAATTTCTAATTTCACAGGAAAACTACCAGCTCTGAGGGATGTTTAAAACTCCAGACTGGATATTTTATATACAGTATGACTAAGTTTAATATTAGTAGAAATTGTCTCAGGCGTATTTCAGGCACTGTCGAAAAATGGCTTGCTAAATGTGGTTCCTCTATATTTGAAAGATATGCTCATTAAGCACATTATCCTACCCATTTCAGTAAAACAAACACATTAATAATTCTGTTTTATCCCCACTAGCACTTCCAGAGACCATGCGGGTATGAAAGTATTATTTATGCTCTTCCTAACCCCGAACTTCATCAGCCAAATGACTACATTTCAAATTGTTTTCTTTCCTTTGCAGGAAGGAAAGCTTTGGTTTAAGGGATCTGAAAATGAAAGCTCAGCTCATCCATCATTACAAAAGATAGGGGGAAAAAAAAAAAACCTGCCACACCAGAGTTTGATTTTCAGATCACAGGGCAGATGTTGAGACATCAAAAAGCCACACTCTTTCTCAGAGAGCCTTGAGGTAACAGAGAGCAAATAGAATAATTCAATAATACAATAAGAGGACCCCTTATGTTGGAGGTAGGTGGTGAATGGTAATTTCTGACAGGCCTGGTTCATCTCCACAATCATGAAAAGGAATTGTTGGAAACTCTACCATCACAAATCTGATATAAAAAATGGGTAAGACACAGATTTTGACACACATGACAATTCTGACAACTTCAGAAGAGGTCAGGGAAATCATAAAAGCAGCTAGCCTCCTTTGAAAGTGAACCAATGCTTGTAACTTTTGGAGAAGGCTACTTTTGGCTAAAAAAACCAAAACAAACAAGCTGAAAAACCAAATGGCAGAACTTCCCCCTCTTCCTCCTGCCCAGGGCCAGGATGAAGGCACAGATAAGCAGGTCTTTTATACAAGTCACCCATACCCAGTGGTCAAAGGGAAGGAGAAAAACTTAGCTTTTCTGTTGATTTTAAACCAAAAGAGGGCTTATCACCAATGGGATCATGGATAAGTTCCACTATGACAGAAAATGACTGTAATGGCAAATGGTCTTACCAGTAAAGCTGATGGGCTACTTGGATGCTCTGAAGGGAACGATGCAGTAGGAGTTTCACCAGAGGGCTTTCAAGACTCCACTCAAACTTGAGCGCCTTAATAGAAAAAATTATAATAAAAATCAATTTTCTGCTGGCTTTGGTGTCTTTTCCTTTATAACAGAAAGCACACAGTCCTTAGTTTGAACAAAGCAATCAGACAATGGAGAGTTTGCTCTGGCAATGCAATGAGCAGAGAAACTTCAGTTCCCAAGGATCTACCACCCCCTGTAAGACAGACAGACACTACCCTGATTTTGTGCTAACATGAATGTAAATATGCAGCTTGTCTCCCAGCACTTAAAACTATCACTTCTATATTTAGTTGTTTATCCGATTATCTGCTTTGGAAAATAAACTTATTTTAGAACAGAAGCTGAGGAAGGTGAAAGGTCACTGCAGTTTGTGAATGCTGAAAGCTGTGAAGGTTCTGGTGCCTCGCAGTAGTGGGTTACATGAATATATTCATAAGTGCATAGAGAGATATCTTTCAAGATAAGCAGATATCACAAACACAGAAAGAACCCCTGAGAAACTCTGCAGTGTGGATAGTGGGTCATCCATATGCACAGTGGTACCAATTGAGGGGATAAAGCTTCCAAAAGTTCCTGCTCAGCCCTAACACAGGACCTGTTCAATCACCAAGTGCTTTGGAAGCAGTGATGCCATAACTAGCAAAACATTAATTGCCAGTGAAATGCTATGTACATCTCTAAAGAGGCGATTGCACATCCAAATATCCACTTCACTCCTTGTTGACTGTGTTTTTCTCAGCATATATGCTATTAAAAACCCAGTTATTAAAAACTTTGTAGCAAGAGCATTGCCTTTTTTTACTGCAATGAAGCCCTGTCACCTGAGCAGATTTTCTCTTGTTCAGATGCACTTTTTACTTTTCTTTATTACTTGAAAATACCTTCATATGCTATCTATAAGAGCCAAATCAGAATGCCAAAACAATTCCATTATCCTAAGCTGGAAACAGTCTCTCCCTCAGGCCTGTTTTTAACCCACTCATGGCATCAGTTGACAAGACTTATTTGCTCCCCTTACAATGTCTTAACCAACTTGAAAGCATCAAAAATATTTAATGAAGTTATTGATCTGGACTGAAGGCTTCCTTGGCTATCAATTTCCTCCTTACCTGAACCAGCTGTGGGAGGTATTCCAGCAATTCATCATTTGACACATTTTCCATTTGTTGGACTGCTGCCCTGCGAATATCTTGATCTGGAAAACTAGAGAAAAAAACAAACAGGTATCATTAAGAGCTACCAGACCACTGCAACTCTCCTGAGCTCTCACTGATATAAAATGTTAGGAAATGTGATTTTCTCTCAAAATGGAACCAGAGAAAAAATCAATTTATTCGCTTTATTGTAACAAGAAGCACACCACAGATGACTTAATTGGATTAACTGTTACAGTGTCACACAGGGGGAAAAAACACCCCCAAAAACCTGATCTTCAAATACCTTTTTAAATTTGAAATAGCATGTATTGTGATTTCCCAAAATACGAAGCAAATTACAGATTTCTTGCTGCTCTTTCTTACCTGAAATAGGAAATTTCTGAGCCATGTAAACTTTTAACAGTCACTTGAAGACTTCATTTGTTCTGAGAAACAATACAAAAGCTTTAAATTTCCCATACAAAAAAGGATTTTTTTTTTTCAGATAATTTGTTCTCAAATCAGCTCTTCTGTTTTCTGCCATAACACAATCAAAAATATTTTTTAAACAAAAGCAATTTTGAAATTAAAAACATGGGCTGGGTATTTTTAGGATTTTATTATGTGAAATTTGGTAAAAAAATTAACACCTTCCCAAGAAAGGCTCCAAGTCAGTGAAACAGACATTTCTGATGAGAAAATGTTTGAGAACTCAGCATAAGCCACATTCTCAACTAATTCTGGCTGAAACCAGGGTGGCTGTAGCCTAGTATAGATTTTGTGATGGAGCTCTCTTCATAAAAATAATAAAAGAGGAAAACATGGTGTGGCAGCAGTGATAATGCAGAAAAAGAAGGTTGGATAATATAGATTGTAAAAACATTTTCTTTTGAAAGAGAATGAAATTTTGATGTAACCTGATTGATCGAAACTGACTCTTAACAGAACATTTTCTCTCTTCTAAGAGAAAAGGGTAAAAAGCATACAGTGTCTCTTTTAATATTTAATAGCCAAAAGATAATTTTTTAAGGACTTCTTTTGTAGATATAAAAATAATTTCTACCTTTCCACGTTTTGCAATTGTGACATTAATCATTAAAGTTTGGGCTCGATGATCTCAGAGATCTTTTCCAACCTCAGTGATTCTATGATTTTGTACACAGGGAATTTCACAGACACGGAAGTTGCCTAGATTGGTTCAAATTTGGCTGATTTGCTGTGGTTCTGCCTTAACAAGGAAAGGAACAGATGTGCTCTTCTGTGTATGTCTGCTGTGGTGTCACCCTTACTTCTGTACCAGTACCTACATGTTGACCATTGCCATCCCAAGAATATTTTGTCTTCTCCCAAAGCAAACTGGAAATATTCCTGGAGACCTTTCAGTTACCAGGGGTGCAAGAAAGGTCATCTCTGCCTAAGGGGCAGAAATGCCTTCAAACATCTCCACAGTCAAGTGGACATTGCTCAGAAGAGCTGGTGGGCTTTGATGTAGTTCCCTGAGGGTGAGCACCTGCCCCACAAACAGCAGCGAATCCCTGCCCTCTGAACTGATATGGCCATTAGGCTCTTGGGAGAGATCTCTGATTTGGCAGTCTAAGCACACACACACACACAAAAATAAAAAAGATGACTAAAGGACAAGGGTTGTCCTGTCAATTCACCCTGGGGAAATTCCTTTGAAATCAGACCCTTCATGCACAGCAGGAGATGTCACAGGCCAACAGTGTCACTGCTTCAAGAGCTCGGCACAAAACCAGACTGCTCCCTTCCCACCTTCCCACCCAACACCTTTTGCCAATAATATAGAAATAAAACCCTGAAGTGAAACAGAGGAGGCAGTACCAAATTTGCAGCAAGGACTGCTTGATTCTACCAAGATAAAAAGAGGAGAAATTGTAAAGCTTGGTGCTCAGCAGTATAATGACACCTGCTGCTTGAATCTTGAGCTTCTAAGTTCAATAAAACCAGCTGAAGCAGAACAGTATGTACACTTTGAACAGAAAATTAACCAGAGGCCATCTAATAAAAATGGGGGTATTTTGATTTAAAAAAAACCCAACAGGTGGAAAGTTGGACTTGAAAAAAAATGTTTTCAAGGCTGCAACCTGTAACACTTTCCAACATCCTTTAGCAATGTGACTCGGGTCTGGTTTTACTATTTTGTCTGTTATGGAACACATTTAATGATGTTTCTAACATGGTTTATAATTCTTTGTATAATGCTGAGGGAGACTCAGTAGGGAGGGGAGGATCTTTGCAAGGCTTATCTTGTTTACTTCTTTATTTTATGCAACCTATTAGGAATGAGAAGTTGTTACTTGAATATTCACACAGCTGTTTAGAACAAGACATATTTGAAGGAGGACTATATATTAAAAAAAAACCCCAAAAAAAACCCACCACATAATCCCTTCCATATCATCCTATTTTCTAATTATGCATTTGTTCCAAAGGGTTGTGTGCCAAGCATGTGCAGATAATATGGAGATGAGACTTTCCCTTCCCCTTCTTGCCTAGTTCAACAGGCTACTGAACAGTGAAATGCACTCTACACAGGCACAAGGCCAGGCAGAAAAAATGTTATTACTTAGTTACAGCTCATCCTTACCAGCAGCCAAGATCTGAACACACGCAATGCTATGAGAAGAGAAGCTCCTATATTTTTTTTCAGCTAGACAAAGAACGAGAAAATTATTTTAATCCCAAACTTTCCAGAAAATTCAGCAGCTAACATTTGATTTATTTAGAATTGATTGGGTGTAAGTCAAAACCAGAGCTATGTCTAAGTCACCAGAAGCAGTGTCAGGAGATGTGATTAGGGAATGACAGGCACTGTGGTGAAACACCTGCAGGGTGGTTTGCTTCAGGAAATGTGGCTCTTACCATTCTTCTTGAATGAGATTTTGATAATTTGTTGGTTTTGCTGACTAAACTTTTTCCTCCAGCTTGCAAATCTTGAGGTCAGCTTGAGGCTTAGTTCAGTCTTTTGAACAGACTGGACAAGTAGCCTGTTTTTTTAACTACCTGACAATTTGTTAATCCTAGATGCAATATCCACTGCTTTTTTTTGAATCTCAGTGTTGTTCAGGGCCACAGGCACAAGTACAAGTTGAATCTGTAAATTTGTATTTAAGAATTGTACACGGGCACAATATTAATTCTATTTGTTTTCCCCTTTACATTTGTACTTGAGCAAACATTTAACAGCCTCAAAATTGGGGTTATAGCAAACTCTAATGAACTCCACTAGTATTACATGGTGCTATGCTATTCATACTTGCATACACCAGTTTATTTGCTAGAAGCAATAAAAGAGGATGGTTTAGAAGCAGATCTGAAAAAAAAAATCCCCTCACATGCCTGGAAGCTGTGCCATCTTGGAGTCTGATACTTCATTAGGGCTGGAATTTTTTTTTTTTTAACTGAATAATCTTGCAAATGTCTGAGTTACATCAAATCGGATTTTGGTAATCCATAAATTAGTCTTGATTAAAGGACAAAATTATTTTTTTTTTTTACTCTAACTCAATGCAAGAGAAATCACTTCAGGCATAAGAAAAGGAGCTTTATAGTTTGGATATTAGAGGAGAGCTGATTTTCAGGGCTTGCAGCAATGAATATGCAATTATTTATTTACACATGCTGAAAACTCTGAAAGCAGAGAAATAAGACAACTGTATCACAACAAATCCAATATTCCAGTCTTTAAGGGGACATTCCTCAGAAACAGGAGCTCATCTCTAGCACAGTTTGTCCACATCAGATCCTTCCAATTTTTGGAAGGATTTGAAGTGACAGAATTCCTGATATGTGGCTTCTGACTATGGTTTCAGAGAGGCAGGACCTTCGAGGACTCCTCTTCCTATCTGTTTTATGGTTGTCACCAAAATATGTGAGAATTTAGCTAAAAAATAGCTTAAAAATCAAATATTTTAACAATGCTTGTAAGATTATTTTATTGCATAGTTTTATTGCAAATGGTAACTGTCATCCAGGTTTAGGTTTCCACTCACTTATAGTTGTATTTTTCCTCTCAACAATCAACTTATTAGCCAATAAATACTTCATTGACTAGAACCACTGTGTTGTGGTTCTGGTCTCTGTGACTAGAACCCAAGTGTTCCCCATTTATATTATTATTGTTCCCCTGGCTGTATTGTAATATCTTCCATCTTTCTTCTTTTGGCCAATTTAACTGTTCTCTCTTAAAGCAATAAGTATTCCACAACAGGTGGAACATATTTGTTCCAGGTTTACACACATGAGAAACATCACAGGCTCTACCAAAAAAATAAACAATATGTAAATTATAACTGTTGAGTTTAGTCCTCAGCTACAGGTCACACTATGCAGCACTTCAAATGTCCCCTTCACAGCCTGTCTCACAATTTGGATTCTCCATAAGTTATGAAACTCTCTTCCTCTTATTAAACACTCACCTACTTAAACTCAACACCCTTTTTGCAGTTTTGCTCTTCTCTCTCTGCATGATATCAGTGATTGACAGCCACCTGTTTTTTTAACTCCTAAGAAGATTATTAGATCTCCCTTGAGACTTCAAGATGCTTTTGTGAAAATTGAATTCTGATCTGGTTGAGCACAGATTACAATTTGGTTTCAAAATAAGGAAAACTTTCAGTCTTTGATTCTTTTCATACAGATAGCCAGTCAGGGGCTATTTGTCTAGCTGTAGCTTTCAGCTAAATCAGATTCAAACAGAAAACAAAGTACTGCTGAGGAGTCCTGTGGATCTGTGAAATTCTCTTGAGATTTTAGCATCTGCCAGTGGTGAGATGACTGTAAATTAGAAATAGATATGCATTTCATTTTTAACACTTTTATTATTCTAATTTTGTTGTGCTGCCTCAAACAGCCCTGTGCTGGAATACATTTGTCAGGTGAGTGAAACTGCTCAGTCTTCTACATTTTCTGGCACATAATGATATCTAAAGACAACAATGTAGCCTTTCACAGGCCTTCTTTTAAGGCAGAGGCTTATATCATGCCATTTATTTCTTCATTTCCATTCACATTTTAAGTTCTGTTTCATTTTCAAAAAGGAAAGACTTCAATCCATGAAATGCTTGTTATCAAATTTGGCAGAAACAAGGGAAGCTGACCTAACAAACCTGTTGGAATGAGGATACCAACAGAAAACAAAAAAGCCTTTGAGTAGTAAAGGATATCATGTCACTGATGGATGCAACTAGGCCAGGAGAGAAAGCGTGGAAAAAATATTTAAAATAATAGACAGGAAAGTTTTTTGAGGCAGTTTAAGTTATTTTAAAAACAATTAGACAGGAAGAGGAAAGAAACTACTAGAATAATGATTTTTTTAGGTTACAGATAAGGACTTTATGTTTTTTTTCATTTATTTGAGGACTTCTAAAGAAAACACTCTCTGAGTGTAAGAAGGTTAGAAAGTGATAATGACTAAAGGAAAGTACATAAAGATAATACCATCAATAAAAAGGACACTGCATTTTCATATATTTTTTTCTAAAGACAAAATTCACTCTCTGTTGTGAGAGGTCACATGAATCATTCCCAACCCCACTCATTGCAAAGGTTGTGGTTATATTCGCTTCTTTTGCTTTGGCTGATTGATTGGCAGATAGATCTGTTGAATTTACTCACAGAAAATATACTTATCAGTGATGCTCAGAGAGATTTTCTACAAGACATTCTGACTGAAACAACTAAGAATAAGTTTAAGATGTCATGGAGACCATATGGTGAACCACATCCTAGGACAAGAGTAGGAAGGAATTTAGAAAAAGAAGTTTCCATTTGAAACCTGTATAATCTAGAATGTTCTTCCCACCCCAGAGACAAACTTCTCTGTTACATTAAGACTGAAGATTAATCCATGGAAAACATGATCATGTAGATTAAGCTTCCTGACTAGAGTGCACATTTATGCACAGAAAACATGGGATATTCTACATAGTTGTCTATTTGTCCTACTACAGCATTCTGCTGCAGTACCTTCATATTTATTGCCAAGAAAGCTAAAAATGGTTAAAAGCAGTTAAAAAAATTAAAGAATTCATCACATGCCACTACTTAAAAAGAAGACTTGTCTGTTCCTAGCAATGCATATATCACCATCTAAGTTATCACTAAATTTCATGTATATTAAGCATAAGCAGTCTTAAAGCTTTATCAGTAACATGTTCTGTACATCAAAGTACCAAATTAATTGTGGAGTGTTGCTTTGTTCTTATCTTATTTTTTGCCTAAGCCTGTGTTTGCTCTCCATGTTGCTGCATAACTACAACCAAGTAACAAGATGCAAACAGGCAAGGTATGCTCTATTGCTATCTGGTTTATAAATACTTCATTGTGAGCTCCAAGGGAACATTTTAAATTCTCCTTTTGTTGAAACAATGCCAATCTAACAAAAATTCTAAATCTGTTTGGCTTTCAAAGGCTGAAGAACAACATTTGTTTTCAAGTTATCACATTTTATTTTAATTATTGGTTAGATATCTGAACCTCTGAATGCAATAGCCACTGTGCTATGTAAAGTGAGAATCAAGAATAATACTGTGACAGTCACAGGCTAAGGGATACTATAACCAAAACTGTGTCTGACACTGATTTGGCACATGGTTTTAGAGGAATGTCTTTTCCTGTGCAGTTGCCCTGACAGAATTAGAAATCAGCAGGAAGTTTCTAGAATTTTTTTAAACTCAACAGAGAGGTTCCATCTTAACAGCCACAAACTACTTCAAAAAGTTCTCTCTACAAAATGGTTAAAGCCATGCACTATGCTGGGAAAAAAATACTCCAATTCCATGGCTGTTTCCTGATTCTAGCTCAATTTCCTCATTCCCAGCCATGACACTTCACAGGGCTGCAGAACAAAAAAAGAAAAAAAAAGCTGAAGAAGACATTTACTGGTTTGATTAGTAAATACACTGAATATGCTTGGACTTCCCTTTGCAGTAATTTGAATAGCAAAATAACCTGACTAAAAATTCCCAACTGTGGTTGTTCTAAACGTACACAAAACATTGGCCTGCTAGCAACACACCATAAATGATGGCACTGCTAACCCTGCTTTGGTTTCTTTCTGTCATCAAGGAAATTCTCTGAGCAAAGGAGTGCACTGGTGTTATTTCCCTGGATACAGCTGTAGAAAAATCTAACTCACTAAAGCTTGGCTTTTTACCAAACTCAATAAGTGAAAGCAACAGCAAAATGCACAAGGCACCAAGAAGCTGCTCTGAGTAGGAGGGACCATCTCCATAACTTCTGCCTTAGGGATAATTTTATATTTCAGGCAACAGCTTATAACCATCCTTCCCTGAAATTAGAGGTAAGAGTGTAAAATCTTCTTTCTCCACTTCCCCTTCCCATCCTTTCCATTGCATCTTTATTGATTAAAGAAACATAAATGTTTTTTTAAATTCCTTTTTTTTTAAAGCATTGGCTTCTAGGGCTCTAAGAAACAATGCACTTGCTCTGAGTGCTGGATTCAAGGTTGCAACTGAATTTATCTGTGAAATGTACCGTGATTGTGTTTTCCATTTATCAAAGTTCTTCCTTTCCACTGCATAAATGAGCATCTTATCATTTGTCTGCCTTGAGGGTTGCCTGTAAAGTGGAAGAGCATAAGCAAGAGAGACACACTCAAAGAACAAGAAACATCTATTAAGGGGTATGTTTAACTGTGAGGTGAACAAAACAACTTAGAAATTTCAGAAAGTTGCAAATTCCTGATAGTTCAGATTCCTGATAAGGGGGCTTGATCTGCTGGGGTGTGATACCCCTCCCTAAGCCCTGTGATGCTGCCTTCTATGCCAGCAAGCATCTCCAATGGTTTTAATTTTTCTGTCCTCACCAATGGGTGTTTGAGTTGAATCAGCAGGACAGATGCTGCTTTTTTTTGCTCTGAGAAGAAGGATAATTTAGAGTTTCCAAGCCAAGACTTGCAGAAGTGACAGTGATTTTGAGAACCCTTTTTAAAGACTGAGCACATTCCTGCAGCATAGATTCAGGTTTTCCTAGAGGCACTGCAAACCGAAGTTCCACCAAAGAAAGCATCCAGATTCTGAAGTGACTGGGACCTCTTGGTATTGATAAATTGTGGTGCACAGAAATAATACAGCAAAGACCTAAGCTGCAGATCATCTTGTTTTAGGATTGTAAGCTGAATATTTACGCAGAATCAATTTTACTTTGGAAAAAAGTCATGGAAGAAAAATGCAAAAGGGCTTTTGTAACAACAACAAAAAGAAATCTGTCTGAGGAAGTCTCTGAGCTGCAGAACACTGAAGGCTGGGAGAGCAGCAGTGTCACTATGTTTGGCCCATTTTCACCGTGTTCCCTGGGTAGCTGTGTTTGGTCACCACTGGAGAGAGGATGCACTACACTGACTTTGGCACTGATTTCGTGCAGTTGCTTCTGTCAGAAATACTGACAAAGATCAGCACTAATTCATTTTCCTTACCCGTGGTTTGATAGTGATGGTGACACAAGTCCTTAAAATAGACATGAATATATGGAGAGAATTTATTTTATATTCTGCTCATGTTTTATATGAACTTGGATCTTTCAGCCGTGTCTTAGCAATCACAAGAAATCAGAGAGCTGTTTCGTGCATGATAGAAGTGAGGAACTGAGTTGATGAGTTGTCAATGCCAAACATAAAACAGGATAGAGTTGAATGAGTGTTCAAAACCAGCTCAGTTAAAGAGTCTGTGATCCAAAGTCAGTGAGGGTAAGGGGAAAGTAAGGTTGGGCCCCAGCCAGTGTTACTTGACTTTTTCAAAATGATAGAAAACTGAGAAATAGAGAACTAAGAGAAGAAACCTCAGAAATCAATTTATATGGAAAGTACTCCTCTCCTTCAGCCCACTCCCTCAATTTGCATGTATCCAAGGCATTTTTGAATTGAGGCATCTTTAAGGAAATGTAATCTCTGTGTTTCTGAAGACTAGCTTCCCAGTTGTTGATGCATCAACAAGATACTGTGGATATAAGTAGGACAAATTTTTTTTTCCTAAAATTTGTCCCATGATGCAGAACTTCTTTCTGCAGTATCACCATGAAGCAAAAAGAAAACCCCAAAAATGGTACTATTATCCTCTGTATAAATGGACAAGCCATCTAAGATCCTGATCAGGAGAGAAGTCCTTGTTCTTTGGCACAACTGCAAGTGCCAACCATTACCCAAGGTGGCACAAGAGGGACAAAGGAATGACATTTTCACCTCTTTTCCATGCCAGCAATCTTGGTGTAGCCAGAATGAACAATGGGTACACTGCACCTGATGCACACTGAGAAGCTGGGGAACAGACTGAGTAATATCAAATACTCTCTGAAGCACCTGAAAAGGCTGATATTCTGCACCACACCCTCATGCAGAGCTGCATCTTCAAAAACAGTGAAGATCTTCCCTTGTAGAAATGCCACCCAGACACAGAAACAAAATGAGGCAAAAGGTCTGATCTAAAAGCCTGGCATGCTCTGACAAACCCTAACAAATTCTCTTTCTACTCTGAAGTCTGGAAGACAACACAGTGCTCATATACTCCTTTCTACATAGATCTTTTATAAATTAGAATTTGATCCTAATAATTTAATAATGATAAATAACAATATTATGCTCCAGAGCCTGATCTCTCAGGATCTTTGTTTTCACCATTCCCACTACACATAAAAAATACCTGTATGCAAACATGTGAAACTGCTAACAGTTCAGATAGAAACTGGGATACAAGTATTAGGAAATTGCATCCAGAGATAATAATCCATTTTAGATTGTTAAAGGTCTATTTTTACACTGGCAATAAGTGTACCAAGTCACAGTGTGTTTCCCAAGTAAAGCTTTAGAGGAGGTTTATTTTTTTTTTTTTTACAAAGGTAGAGCATGAAATTGAGATTGCAAAACTGATGCAGCTTGTGCTTGCCCAAGACAAGCAATGGCTTGATAGAACAAATTTACTCAAGCATTTCATCTGCATGTGTAATGTTTTTACAGGTCACTTAATGCAGAATACCTCCCAAGGATTTGGAGGGAATGTAGCTGCTGACACAGATTCTGTCCCCTGACATCTCTGGTACATCATGGGTAGGGCTATCTCCAGCATCAAGCAAGAGTCCTGACAATCAGCTCCCAGTGCGAGAGGTGGGGGTGGAACACAAGGCACCACAACAGAATTTATTCAACTGACTTCAAAGTTCCATCCAGTCTGCTTCAGAAAGATAGGTCACACGTGGGACTGTGGGTATTTACATAGATTATTGTATAATCTAGACATGTATTTCAATCCTCCTTATCTCCCATTATTCACCTCATGCCTGTTCAGTAGTTTGAAGTTATGGAGCGCTGTGCAAGTGCTAAGTATTTGACTGATCACCTGTTACCAGAAACTGCCTGAATGTGTTCTAGAGAATGAAATACTCTTTTCATTATCCTGAGAAATAGAAAAGCTTCTCAGCTGAGCAGACATGGCTGGCACACTCAAGGTCATGGCAAGAGCTGCAACTCCACTTTCACTTTGGCCCAGAGAGAAAGGGAAGCACAGCCAGTGCATCAAACCTGGACAGTGCTGAGCAAACAGCAGCACTGAATGAACCAGCACGTGATCCTTCTGCTTAGCATTACTTTCCTGTGGGAACTGGAAGAACAGAAACTTCCACAGACACTGGAGGGTTTGATCTAAGGCTCTGCAGCCTTAGAAGAAGCTTGGATTGATGTAAAAATACAATACACCGACATCAAGCAGAAAAATCATAAACTTATGTTTCTATAGTTGTAAGAAAGAATATGCCTTTAGTAAGTGAGAAACTGTATTGATAAATGGTGAAGGGTTTATAATGTAGAGATGTAATTGTATAGAATAAGTTAAGAGTTTAGAAGTTATAAGAGAAGCATATGTGTGTTTGTGAGACAGAAGCTTATTGGACAAAAATATCCACAGTGCAGCAAAATTAAGTAAAGGTGATAGGTTAGAAAAGCAAAATACACCTCGTGGCAAGTGTCTACTGGACTAGAAAGTTCTATATTTGCCTTGTAACAAAGAACTTGTGACTACTTTGAGCTATAACCAACTTCTTGCTCCTCCAAAATCTCACAGCCCCTGAGACTGATGTTTATCTGAGCAATGAATCCTTCTTAGCCCAAAGATGATCCCATCCTTCCATTAAAAGCAGCAACAATGATACTCTTCTCAGCCAAGCAGACATGGCTGGCACACTCAAGGTCATGGCAAGAGCTGCAACTCCACTTTCACTTTGGCCCAGAGAGAAAAGAAAGCACAGCCAGTGCATCAAACCTGGACAGTGCTGAGCAAACAGCAGCACTGAATGAACCAGCATGTGATGGTTAGCATTACTTTCCTACCTGGGTAATTTTTCCCTTACCTGAAGGTCAGCAGCCCAAGTGCCTCCAGAGGGGCAGAAAACCTCCATCCCCTCAGCAGGGCATGCATTTCTGACACCGTGGTTCTGTCCCAGCTGGGTGCACTGCCCAGCACCAGAGGAAGGGAGCAGTTCTGCTTATTGCACGAGTAGCGATAAAACCACAAGATTCTTCTCTGTTGCTCTGAGAGTCTGGAAATGAAGATTAAAATTTCAGTTTGAAATTAAAACCACCTGAAGCTTTGTGTAGCAACAAACTTTATTGTACCGAGGGGCCAAGTCACACAGTACACTGCTTTCCAGCTAAGTACATGTTTTCCTTTGGGTAGGATACCATTTTCTGCAGACCAGATTTTATAAGAAAAGTGATACTTATATTCTGGATCTGTCAGCCTTAGGTCATATAAAAATGAAGTGTCAAAAGACACACACACATATATATATGATTATTTCACATTCCAAGCACTCTCAATTTTCTTCTCTGCTGTCTCTATTGTTGGTGTTGCTTGTTTGTTTTTACTGGTAGGGTTTTTTTTTTGACAAAGAAGGTGCAGTTATCACTGGGTAAATTATTGTTGCATCTATCTGCTACAAATATCTCTAGCTTTCATAACTAGACACATAACACTGCAAGTCCTATCTTTCATTCCTGCCCTTGCTTTGACTCTTTAATGTAGATGCATCTATTTTTAGCATATTTTTTTTCAAAATAATGTTTAGGTACATCTATGCACATACACAAAAACATGAGCACAGGTACACACATGCAGTGTGATTATCCCTATTGCCGATGGGAGTTTGGAAAAGGAAAGAAAAGCTCCCATCAACTTCTATATTTGTTTGAAAAGTCTAGCTTGCCATGCTTTACTGTACTCACAAAAAAAAAAAAGAAAAGGAAAAATAAAAAGGATGCAATATACCAGACTCCTCACAGAGATGTTACATATCTAAATGTCATATTGATGTAATGGTCAGTCATCACACCATATTTCACCACAGCACAACAATTTCTGCCTTATATCATCTGATTTGTCAACAATTCAGACATCTTTGCCTCATACATATTAAATCTCAGGTTCTGACACATCAGAAGACAGCAAAATAAATTTCCCTGGAGAGACAAGCTCAGACAATGGCCTTAATTTGATATCAGAGCCTTCAAAAGCAAACTCTTTTTGAGAGTTTGAGAGAAATAGAGAAAGAGCAAACTGATCTCCAGATCATACAAATAATTACTCAAATCAAGAAGAATATTGGTTTTCTTGGTCATATTTGACCAGGTTGGTGATGCAGCTAATTAATAGAAAAAAAACAATTATGACTTAAAAAAACCCCTAAATATTTCAGAATGAGACGTGAGGAATCTAGTGGAAGGCAGTAAGTAAATAGTTTGCTTCCAGACAAGCATTTAATTATCCAGATGTGTAAACAGGGCTCAAAATCCAAGTGTTTACATTCTTTCCAAGGTTGTCTTCATTCTATTTGCAATGTTTTGGGACATTCTTAGCCAAAAAAAAAATAAAAAAACAACATCAGAGCCCCCCTCTGTCAAGATTGTGTCATTCACAGCTCATAGAAATGAGTTCTTTTGGCTCTGTAGGCACTAGAGAACTTTTTTTCCCTTGCAATTTTGAATTGCCAAGTGTTTAGGAACAGAGAGCAGCAGCACAAAATGGGCTTTTTTTTTTTCCCTGTGTCAATGGTAATTTCTTCCCTTTAGGAGAAGAAGCTCATAAATGTATGTAGAAGATGAACTTAACTGTGAGACCAATCCTGACTTTCAGTGATTAGTTCAGGAAAAGTGTCACTGTGGTAATGACTTCAAGAAACAACCCCAGAATTCATAGCATGTCTTCTGTGACAATAGATGCCTTTGTGATCATGTGAAAAAGTCACACGCAGAAAAAGAGATAAAAGCAGGCCTAAAACTTCATTGCCTGTCTGCTTATCTTGTGCATTTGGATGACATTCTGCAGGACAGTTCAGCTAAAGGAATTCTTTCCAATGATAACTTTAAGCAGAGATTTCAGCTTTCAAGCAGCATCCTCCAAACTACACAATCTGTTGTTCAGATTAAAGCAGCTAAATCTTCTACTGAGCTTGCAAAGGGTGATAAGAAATCAATCCTTGTATCATGTTTTCTAAACAACAGATTTCTCCCTCTGACTTTACTCAGAGGCACTGCCATATTCTCTTTCCATGCTTTAAAAATCAGAGATGAAACAAAAGGATGGGTGAGGCAGGAGTGTCTTAAGTTTTGATTTTAAGTTTCTTATTGTAACAAAGTTTATATAAACATTTAATAAGACATTTAAGATGGTAAAAATATTTTGCATACATATAGGATCTGAAGATTGTTAAGCAAATAAGGGCATTTCTTTGTCTCAATAGGGTTAAGATGCTATTTAAACCTCTTTTTTTGATAAAAGTTAAGTTTGTAGTTCTTTCAGTGGTGGTGTATCTAAATTTCCCTCCGCATGAGATATATATTAAAACATATAGCCTTCTGCTTAACACAAATGAAAACACAAAACCTTAGAACTTCAATAATTCAGCAGTTTTCTGTTCAGGATTTGATTAACCCCTTTAGCTAAATGAAGAAAGCAGCTTCTCAGAAGGCTTGGTTAGCTGATATTGTTACTTTTTGGGTCAGAGAGGGAAAGAGGAAAAAATGAGTTTAAATGCTTCTGATCTGCTTTTGTTGTTCACGTTCAGTACTAAAGGAGAACAAGACAAAAGGGAAAAAGAGGAGAGAGCAGCAAAGACAGAAAATTAAAATGTCTGTCCCCCAGCACTGATTTTCACTTTCAAGTTTCTCTTCCATGGACAGACTAGAAAAGATGTCTTCCACTATTCACCCAGCTGGAAGCAGATCTAATCACACCTCATTACAACAGGATTCCTGTGACCACTGGTAGGCAAAATAGATCCTTTCCAGGCAAGTGGCAAAAAGGAAAAGGGAAGATAGAGGAGAGGGAAAAGCAAGGTAGAAGGAAAATTATGAATGAAGGAAATAAAGATGGCACAAACCATGCTGGCATGATTCTGGCTTCAAAGCAGTCTCCCATCCCTTCACGGGGACACACTGCAAGCAGGCTGCATTGGGTTCAAAGAGCAGCCTTAATCTCAGATGCAGAGTTTTCTGAGGTTTGTATTTCAAACACAGTAATCCTAAAAGGAACGAGAAGCTCGCATCTGAAATGTTTGCAGAAGTCAGCCAAAGCAGCTGGCAGGAAGCAGTGAGTTCTCCTCTTGGCTCTCTCTGGTCTGGCTTGGTGATGATGCCAAAGATCAGAGTCAGGGGCTGTGAGGAGCACAGGAGCCACGTGGGTACATTCCCTTCCTTCAGTCCCACTCAACAGCTCCTTCCTTATCAACATCCAAGAGATGTTGGCCACAGGGACCAATGGTTTGAGCCACCTACCAGAAAGACAAGAGTCTGAGCTGCTGGGAAGACCACATGTCAAGAGCAAACACACATCCATGCCACCAGCTCGGCGTAGCTATGGACCTTGAGGGCTTTAATGTGTTTTGTGTGGGTTTCTTTTATGCTGAGGGTGTCAGCAGCTGGGGAGAGCAGGGAGATCTGGGTCCAGCTACTGAGGCAATCAATTTTTGAATACTATATAAAAAATATATATAGTATTTGCATCTATTCCTGCAGCAGACTTGGATCCTGACCCTGCAGACAGGAGGAACAGAATCAGGCTGTCTGTGCTGCCAGTTTTGTGGCAGTATTAGACTTGTAACACTGCAGGATTCAACAAGCATGCAGCTGTCTGGTTTTAACCACCGTTTCTTCCTTTTCTATCATTGGTTTAAGAATTTTCTGTCCATTCACTTATTCTCTCTGCTTGCAGTACAATGGACAGAAGGATCCTGACAGACTGAGAAAGGTTTCTTGTGTCTTCTGACAGACACCCACTTATCTGGAGCATCATCATGGAATGATACTGCCACTAAAAAGCTGCCTAGATTCCTCTCTTTTTCTTGACGTATGGAAAAAAAAGAAAAGAAAAAATCTTCAGATATCATGGCAATAACGTGTTGGGATACAAACATGCTATAATTTTTTAAAGAGAAAGTATCTCATGAATGACAAAGGCTAAAAGAATTCCTCTGAAACAGATACAGAAAAATTTACAGGCTGGATTAACAAAATACTAAAAAATGGAATTGCTTCATTCAAACCCCAGATATGTTACCCTTCCCCTTGATGATTCACTTATTAGACCAGCTTTGCATGTAAGATAGGAGAACAGAAAACAAACTATGGGAAAACACAGGACTAACACTGCCTTTCCTCCAAGGACCTGTAACTGAATTTAGCACAGCCTAAACTCCAAACTGGTGACTTTCAATGGTATCTTCCCTTCATATTCCCACAGAACCCAAGACTGTTGTATTATGGATGTTATAGGATCCACCCTTTGTGAAACCTATCCATGAACCTCTTATCCATGAATTTCTGTTTAGCCTTCCTGAATGTGATGTTGCCATCTGCCTTCACAGCTTTGTGATAGCAGATTTTAAAAGATGACCTCTGACTGTCTAAAGAAGCCCTTTATTCCATTTGTTGAGAAATTATTTCCTACTTGTTTCATTGAATGCCCCTAAGTTAAAATATTATAGGATTTGAGGAGGCATTTACCTTGTCTATCACCATCATGGTTTTACAAACATTAATTGTACATACACAGATATCCTCTAGTCTTCTCTCCAAACTACAGAGTCTCAGCCTTTTTAGCTTCTCTTGGTCAAAGAGCTGCTTAATCTCTTTCATGATATTTGTTGCCCCTCTCTGCAAACTTTCCACATCTACTGTGTCCTTCCTGAGTCTTGAAAACAAGAACCATTCAGAATTCTCAATAAAATGGACATCAAGGATTTAAGCAGCAGACAAATGGCATGAGCTGTCTTCTTTGACAAATTACTTTGTACTTTGCTAATTTCTTAATGATCTTATTCCTTCTTAATGAAACCATATTTTTGCTATGGTAACAGAGGTCACAGGCATTGGGTTTGAAGTTCCCTAAATCATTCTGAAGCATATTTTGTAGGTGGAAATTTCACTGTCACAGTGGCTCTTCATAATAAAATACTGACATCCCATTCACATTTTAAAACAGAATAAAAAAAAACCAAAAACTCAAATCACAGATCCTGTGGTCAATAAAAATAATTTTACATTTTGCCTGTCTTTGTAAATGTTGAATTACTCATACAACAGAAAACTTCTCTCTCCCTCTTTTTTTTTTTTAATGAATTAATTTAAGTAAAACCCCTCAAACCACCAACATAGAAATCAGCACAGAAAAATCTTCTTAACAGATACATCATATCCCACTGAGATTGCTGAATTAAGTTATTTAGTTATTGCAAAACTAATGCACCTTTTGACCTTTGATGGAGGATTAATTCACACAATTAACTGTCATTAGTATAATGGCTCTGTGTAAGCACCTGTGTTCCAAACTCCACTCTGATTACACCCAAAATTACTTTATGCAGTACATAATCCTAATTGGTAGTACAACATTCATGTAGCAGAGCATACTAATATTCCTCAGTTCAGAGCGTGCTTTGTTCCACTTTGTTTTTATCCACCTTCAATGAAAACTGAACTTTTCATATTTCTTTCCTCGCTTATAACATGAAAGATTTTTCAAAAGCCATTTCACAGCTCCATCTGAAGTTTAAGTGTTTAATAACTAAAGGAGGCTAATTTCCATTGAACCTAAAGGTGCTCTTGATAATACTGATACAGATGTACTGCATTACCTGAAAATCTTATGTTTTGAATGAAAAATTAGTTTCTTGCCTCAAAGACATTAAAAGATCAAGTAATAGAAAGGGAAAACCAAGCCTTTTCTAAGCTGGTAAAATACACTGCCACCTCCAGGGCCTTATCAGGCCTTGCTGTGATGTATTCTTTCATTTAGAGGTGTTACTTCTCAAATCAGCCAAGCTAGGCTCCTTCAGAGGAAAAGTTTGTTTTTAACAAATTGGCTACATTTAATTGTGATCGATGGGGTAGGCACAGCACAGCAAGAACCAGCAGGGTTAGGTGGGGACAACTTACAGCAAGAGAGAATGTTTCTGTGAAAGCCTTGCAATGTGCTTCAGGCACTCTTGGGTTGGCTCTACAAGATCACCTCTTCTTTCTTCAGGTTCAGGTTTAATGAACTCCAAATCGGTTTCTGGGAAGTTGATCTTTATTTTAAAAAGCAAGGAAAGAAAGAGAAAAATAAAGACAGAAGGGTTTTAGCAATGTGTAATCTCCAATACAAGCGTCAATAAACACTATTTTGGATTTGTACAGGGAGTATACAAAGTATAACAAAAAGAAGGGGGGATAGTTATTTGAGGATGCTCACTGTATGCACTATGTTACTTAAAAGTTTTGGTGATAAATTCCATCCACAGAAATCAGTGAACCTAAGTTTAACCTAAGTTTCCTGGGAAAATTTCAGCCACCATATTACAATTTTATTAGAGATGCATAAGCTCAAAACTGAAGCCAGTTCTCACTTTTTGCCTCCTTTTTTTCTTTTTTTTTTTCTTTTTAATGAGATGTTTCTTAAATGGAAAACTTTCATTAATGTAGATTTGTTCAATTTTTTCAAAAGTAAGGCTATCTCAGATGTGTAGTTCGTCACTGCAAGAGATAGAAATCAAATTCCTTATTTCTCTTCTGCATGTTCATTTTGTAAATATATTGTGCAGTATCTACCTATTTTCCATTCTTACACATGCCTGTCAGAAATGAAGGATAATGTTTTTTAAAATACAGAGAAAGCAAACATTCAACCAAAACTACAAAGCTCGAGGTACTTGATAATCTGAGTAGATTTATATGAAAACTCAGACTGTTCTTCAAAATTCAGCTCAATTTGCACCCAGCTTTGGTCTATTAATGAACACCAAACTGTCTTATCTGCATCTACTTTTTCTTTTAAGCATTTGATATGCATAGCTCATCTAAAAGTTAACAGATTTGTTCCCTATTAAACACTCGGTCACCTTGCAAAACTGGATGATCTTTAAGGTCTCTTCCAACCCAAGCCTAGATTTTGTATGAAAATATATATTTACAATATTTCCATCATGTTCACACATTGTGATACTGTTATATGGCTAGGAATAACTGAAAATAGGGGGGTGCAGAATGAGAAATCCTGTTTCAGTCCTTCCAGTAGATATAAATTAATAGCCATTTACTGTCTCAACTTCCCTGAATTATTAATAGGGGGAGTTATTTTAAGGCATGGTCTTTGACTGAACTCCTCAGCCTGGAGAATCCCCATTTGCTTGTCTGTTAAAACAAGGTTATTTTTAGGCCAGGCTAATTTATCTGTATTATTTGCTTTTGCATTTCATTTGCTAAGAGATATTAGGATTGCAAATACAGAAAACAATTGGCTTTGTCCTCAAAATACCCAGTTGCTAAAACTCAGCCTGGAAACGTGACAAAACTACCATGCAGACCTGATGTATTTCTTTGAGTGGCTGTAATGGAAATAGGATTTTGAGTTTGGGTGGTCTCGATGAGATGTGGGAACACCCCTTTTCCTTGTACTTTGTTAGAAAACGAGCCTTTGCTTTGTTTTGTGGCTTTCTCACCTGCAGGGTGGCCGAGGTTGGTGCCTCAGTGCTGCAGATGCCCGGGGTGATCACTGCTGTGGGGAGTGTGCTGCACAGCGCCAGGCTGAGCAGCACGGTTCCACGGATCAGCCTCCTGCAGGAAACACAGGGAGAGACCACCGAAACCCCACTGAAGGACATGGAACTGCAGAGCTCAAAGGACAAGCAAAAGGAGAGCAAACCCTTGATCTTTATGTGACTAGTACAAATCTGGCCTCAGCCAGAAGAGGTTGCATCCTGATGGCCTCATGGCCACAGCAGCGTCTCTGCATTTGCAAGGTTCATGAAAAAAAAATCAGTCTGCCAAGACATTCTGAGTCTGCTCTGCACTTTACCACTGGCTTCTTGTCTGACAGGGGCTGCCCTTTAAGCCAGCTGTAAAAATAAGGATAACAAAATACAATATTTCTGTCCCAAGATTTAATTTTGAGGGCAAATATGGTAGACTGTGAAGAATCAATCAAGGTGGAGGGCAGCGTATTTATTTCAAAAAAAGAAGAAACTCATGGCTATCTACTGAATCCATAAGGGATCCTTGCTGATTTTATGTGTAGTTGGCAAGTATGATATGAGCTGAAAGGAGTTTGAGTGGGATAGTTTGCACCACATGTGCCACGTGGAGTTTTTGGACAGATGAAAGGTTACGGTCTGGAGCACCAGTCTTAGCACTATGCCTACAAGAAAGACTTATCAGTAAAACAGGCATGCATGTGGGCAGCAGATAAGAAACCCAGCCTGATCTGGCAGGTCAGCCCAATCCAGTCAAGAGAACTTGAATAAAATCAGAAAGTTTGGGTGTAATTTCCAAGCATAACAAAACTCAAATTTTGATTGCAGTACCTCAATAAAGGAATTTATGGGCTTTATACATATAAATATGGGCCTAGCCATATTTATATACTGGGCTTACCCCTTAATTTGTCTATATCTTAATGAGTAGTAAGGTTGGAAATTTGATTATGTTCAGCACCTCTTCTTTTACTGAAAAATAATTTTTATTACAATCTTTTTGACCACTGCTCAGTCAAAACAACTGAGAGAATCACTAGATACTGCAGCAGAAAGAGCCAGCCAGGTAAATGAGGTCTGAATGCCCACCTTTCACCGGGGAGGAAGATGTCAGAGGTAAAAGAGACACCAGATGGACTATTTGATCCCAGCATGAGTTTACATTGCTGTAAAGAAAGTACCTTTTGAATTGCAAATTTAAATAAATTGCTTAAAGTCATCTGAAGAAGATTTAAGAAACTCCCACAAAGTGACTGTTACAGTCAACATAAATAAGTATAAACCTAATTCAGGACTAATTTTTCTTTTCCACTTCTCAGGCTGTTTGTGTTGTTAGCACAGACATTTTACTTTATTGTGAGAAACAGAGCTCAGGAGGATTAAAGACAGTTATTTTCTGAAGGTTTTTTGCAGCTGTAGGTGGATTTGCAAAGGAATGGAGGCAGAAAAAGAGCTGTGATAAGAACAAGATACTTGGAAGAAAGCAATTGTGTGATATGAAGTCTCTCTCATTTGGGTAAATGATGTGAATGAGGAAGTGATCAATGGTGATTCAAAGAGGTTTTCCTGTGATGTGTACTCAGATGACCCTTAATAAATGAGTTGCATCTCTTCAACTAATCCTTTGTTGACAAAGATTTACATCATAATTTGAACTAATTGGCACTTTTGTTTGAAGGGAGAGGAGTAGCTGAGACTAAATGAACATGAATACTAAATTACCCTTTTGAGCTTTCATTACTGCTAATCACTTTCATATTGCTCTCTAAAACTATGAGGGCCGTTAAAAAAAGAATACATACAGTGGATGTTTTTTCCTGGGAAACCTGTGTAGACAAATACAAGAAGTATAGGCCTTAGAGGTTCTGTAGATGTGTCTGAGACCTTTCCTAAGCTCATTATTTCAACTCATCTACATCTAGAACATATGTGGCTAAAAACTGTCCAGGAAGACAAAGAAGAAACTTTGTAGGCCGATGGGCTTCCCTGAGATAAAGAAAATTTAATAGGAAAGCAAAAGTCATTAAAAAAAAAAAAGAAAGAAATTAATTCACTTCCTCCCATGGGCAGGCAGGTGTTCAGCCATCTCCAGAAGAGCAGGGTCCCATCACAGGTAACAGCGACTTGGGAAGACCAATGCCACCACTCCAAATGTCTCTGCTCTTCCTCGTTTATCCCTCCCACTTTATACCCCGAGAATGGTGTCCCATGGTCTGGAATATCCCTCTGGTTAGTTGGGGTCACCTGTCCTGGCCATGTCTCCTCCCAGCAGCCCCCAACTTCCTTGCCACTGTGGCAAGATGAAAAGATGAAAAGGCCTTGGCTCTGTGCAAGCCCTGCTCAGTAACAAAACCATCTTTACATTATCAACCCAGTGCTCAGCATAAATCCAAAACACAACTCCATACCAGCCACTGAGAAGAAAATTAATTCTACCTCAGCCCAAATCAGCACACCCAGAAAACTTTGGGGCACTACAATCATAGTCAACATTCCTCAGCTTTGGACAGAGAAATGCAACAGCAACAAGTGCATGAATGAAACAGGGAAAAGATGCATTGTTATTTTTAGAAAAATAAGCAGGTGAGAGTGCAGGATCCATTCAGAAAATGAAAGAATGAATTATCATAATGATAACCATATCCTTTAGTGAACAGACAGTCTTCTCCCTGCTGCTCGGTTCTGCTGATGAGCTCAGGAAGGTCATCCCCTATTCTGCCTACCATTCCAGCTTTTCCATCTCTGAGGTGAGGGCAATGACCTTTTAAAGATGCCTATAATGATCAAAGACACAGAAAATGGCTTTCATGTAACAGCTTCACTATCAAGCAGATCAGAAAGTGAACATTCTGCTCTGTGCCTACTGCCATTTATTCATTTTGGAATTACACAGATTCCCTTCTCTTGTTTATTACTGGAGCAAAAATAACCTTCTCGTCTCGCTACAGAAAACTCCATTGCTATTTAAAGGCAGATCAAGTTATCCTAAGTTGATAAAATCAACCTTATGCCCTGAAGTCCCCTGGGAGATGGTCCCCACAAAAGGAAAGTTTTGCTCCTTGCTCTGTCTGATTCAAAAACACCAAAATAAATTGTGGTAGAGTCAGTGAAGTCAGAGTAATGTGAGGGAACTGTGGGGGACATTGCAACTCCCCAGCTGCCCCAAAATGATGGATTTCTGGTTTGTTAATCAGCTCTGAGTCACTAAACTGTTCAGCCCAAGAGACTAATGCAGTTCCTGATGTGAAGGAATGGAAGGTTGGCACAGGCTTGCAAACCCTTTTTGATCTGCCTCTAGCATCTAATGGGACTTCTTGATAGAGATGCACCACCAAAGGCTCTACTGGTACTGATTTAGGGCTGCTGTCTAAATTCAACTCTCTGACAAGGCTGAGAAGAGCAGATATGATGGCCCACCTGCTGGGCGAGCAGGCGGCAACACTCATTACCATCTTCATTCAGAAATGTACAGAACATTAGAGGAAGGTTACAGCTTAGGCTGAATAAACAGGGAAAATCACGACAAAGTACTGTGTAAAAATAATGTACGTGTCCCCAAACCTGACATTATAAGTCTCAGAAGTTCAGAGTTGAGCTTAACTTTAAAGGAAATGCAACACTGCTAAAATATATATAAAAAATATATAAAAACCCCCTTCCCATATCTTATGGCTCAAGAAGTCTTAATTCTGCATTCAAATGATGCATGATGAATAATGATGGATAAAGGTGAAATAACTCCTTTATTATAATTACAAATACTACAGAGTTCTAGAAAATTCAAACTAGAGACAATTTTCAACCACAAAGTAATGCTAAATGTACTGCAGACATTTATAAGGACCACAACCTCTATCCCCACAGTTTCTAGTTTAAATAACTTCCCTAAATTTGTAAGATAAATTTTGCATTTATGTTCCTGATTACTTCAAAATTTTTGTTCCAGAAATATAAAGTCACAAAATTAGCTTACAAGCAATAATTTTAGAGTGAACAACTCCATTTAGGCAATGCTTGAAGAATAGTTTCAAGAAGTCAGTTTGATAAGCAGGAATCCCAACACATGTTTGGATACAACTACAGCATGTATTTAGCAGCTAATCATGTTATAAATCCGCACACTACAAGAAAAATGTAAGAAAGTGCAAGATAACACTAGAATTCAGGAAATAATGAAAATTAAACAAATTTGAAGTTTTCTAAACATTTGTTCACTGACAAGCCTTTATCAGCAACAAAAACCCTAAAGGTGGCCAAATTCTTGAGGAGGTTTTTAGGTATTGTGTGGTTTCAAAATGAGACAGGTAAAAAGAAGACATTGCAATATAAAAAGTAATATGCTTTAAATAAAGAGCCAGATTTGCTTCTTTATAAATATAGATATATGCACTTCTCATCCAATTGGAGTAATATTTTTTAGAGGAGAATGGGAGTGGTAAAATCTCAGCAAATAACTACAGGCCTTTGATCTGACAAGAGACTATCATGATCGTATTCAAAAGCATGACAAAGTTCACACCTCTTGAAACAGATGAAAACAATTTGTAAAAATGTTAAGTTCATGTTTTCTAACCTTCACTTCAAATTAAATGTAAAGTATTAAAATACAAAGAAAGGATGCGACAGTACAATGAAAATAATTACTTGGGAAGAGAAATTAGATATGAAATTTATGAAGAGGAGCAAATTCAGAGACTTTTTAATAAGTGTTTGTTTGCCCTAACAGATCAAGCTTTTAAGTAATACCTGGGAATAAAACAAAACTGGTTTTTTTTCCCCTTCTCTTTAACTTAAGCCAAATAACTTTGAATATAATTTCTGTGGTTTTAATCAGACATTGATTAAAACTGACAGGACAGAAATGAGGAACAGTATTTTAAAAATACATTTGACTTGTATTTTTCCAGTCTTTAACAAAACAAATATTTTTTTTTCTTTTTATCAAGCATCCAAATAGGAAAACAGGAAAAGAGTGTCCTTATCTTCACTGACCCTGAGAAAAGACCAACTGGGACGAGGATTTGAACCAGGATGTTTGATGACCTAGGGAAATACCTCAGGGCTGTTGGCTTCTTCAAAGAGCTTATTCCTGTCCTTTCCCCAGAAAATTAAATTCTAGACATAAGAATGTTACGACTTTTTTAGAACTCAAATTCACCTCTGAGGAAAGTTTTATTTTGAGAAAGTGTTATTTTCCAAGCTAGAAATGTTTTGTCAAAGATTTTCTGGTCAGATTTCTTTAATCCCTTTACACACATTCACAGAGTTTGTTATTTAAAAGCCCTAATACCATAATCTTTGCAGTAATACAAGGTGCTCTTGACATATTAGCAGGATACTGGAGGTACAAATCTTTTCTTGGTACATACTTCCAAGTTCAGAAGTACTCTGTTGAAATAAGTCTGGAAGTTTAGTTGCATTCTAGCAGCAAGGGGAGTTTCAGAGCAATTCTTATTTTCAACCCTGTCTATCAATTGAAATCACAGGGAATGAATAATCCTATGGAGCTGTGGTTGGCCAAAGGAGAAAAAGGCATTCAGGCTTCTTTGTGGTAGTAATTACTGTAATTGTAAATGACACAGCTATCAGATTAGGGGGTGTTGAACGTGCTATTCCTAAATCATTCCTGCAACAAATCAACCTTGATTTCTGCTTTGAAGGGTCACTTCAGCAGTGATCTCTCCAATTACATGGCAAATGAAAGGAAGGTAGCCCTCCATCCCCTTCACTGTGCTCATTGTGTGTTCCAGAAAAGAACAGAGGCATTTTTAAAGGTTTTTTTTTTAAAAGGTTTGAAACTGTCAGGGTGGTGTAGGGATCTACCTAACAAAAACCAATGTGCTTGCTCTGATGGCATGAAAAAACGTGAAAAAATATACCTCACAGGGAGCTGAGGATTTTCAGGCCTTCTAAAAGTCATTCCTTTCAGGCTTGAATTATGAAAAAGAAGAAAACCTCCAGAACAACACAGGTCCTCAAGAATGAAATTCTCATATGGGAACCTTTGGAGGTAAATGGGGTAAATGTTCCCTCATTAAGCTATCATGCCTCAAACATATTTCATGCTTTCTTTAAAAATACATACAGAAGGGAAGAGTCAAGTGCCCTTCTTAAGGCTAACTATGAAAGAAAAGTAATTGAATAAATTGTCCCAGCAATCCTTGCAGCAGAGATTTGATTCATGCTTCTTTCCTTCCTTTGAGCTAAGTGCTCTAAACACTAAGTCACAAAAGAACAGAATAACCTTGAATTTTCTCTGAAAAGATGGAAAAAGTACCTAATGCAGTCCTACACCTCTCAGATTAAAAGTTCAAGGAAACACAAGGTCTTTCAAATACAGAAAATTAGTACATGCAGTCAGATTTTTTGTTTTATTTTGTTTTGAACAGTGATTGCCACATGTAGAGAAGTAGATCAAGATATCTCAAGATAAGGAAAGAGGATAAGGAGAGTGAGATAATCTTAGAGGTGGATGCTAATGCAGAAGCTTGGGGGGCTTGAACATATCCCTCTATTACACTGAGGGTATTGCAGGGCTATAGAGCCAAAATAAAAAATTCCTATCACTGCAAAGACTTGGTCTAAATTCAGATTTCTCAGTGCTACTGAAACATATTTAGAGCACTGCAGAAAATTTACCTTGGATATTTGTACATCACTGCAGAGACACTGAAAGTAGAAGCACCTTTAAACCACTGTTACGTTGTGTACTGTGCAGAAGGAAGTGGTCAGAAAAGAGAAGAAATCTTCTAAAGTGGTGTGGAGAGTGAAAAGTGCTCATTGTGGTCACCACTAACTGTCCCAATTTAAGCAGAGTGAAAGTGAGTGAGAACAGAAAAAAACCCAAAAAACAACCATTGTGAAGAAGAAAGTGATAAAGTAACCTGATAAATAAACCAAAAAAAAAAAAAATAGAGAGAGGGAGGCAAAAAGAGAGGGAGGCAAAAAGAGAGGGAGGCAAAAAGAGAGGGAGGCCCATTTCTGAGGCTCTTACTGGCACATCAAAAGCAGTTTGCTGTAAGTGAACCTCTCAATCTTATTACAGGAGGCCCTGAAATGAGTAATTTTGTCTTTTTATATTTCTCCCGGGTTGAATTATATTACTGCAACACTATTCAAGAATGGTCTTTTCTTAAGGTCACACAAAACCAAACTTACTCTTTTGCATACAACGGGGAGCATGTCCAAGCAAGCACTTCTGTATTTTTAGAGGCACTGTTTACTCCCAGTAGTTTTATTGTCAGCATAGTTTCCCTCGGGAGAGCCTTTATCCGTAGAGGGAAGTTGACCCTAAAAGAGATTCAGAAAAAAAGATAAAAGCTAAAATATTTGAGCATTGTTACAAGTGGGTTCTTTCTACATTTTTCTAGATGATCTAACATATATATTGAGCTATAAATTACAGAAGTTGCACTCTGAAGGAAAATGCATCTGACAGATCCCTTCAATACATTGATGAGTATTGGCAACCATTAACCTGAGTCACAGAATTTGAGAAGAGGCAGATAAAAACTCATTCACTTCAGTGTAACTACGAAAGCTGGCAAAGGCAGGAAAAACTTAATTAAACTTTGCTTTGGAATTACCTTATCAGTGAAAGGCTATTTCACAATAAGGAACTCATTAAGGGAGAATTGTCAAGCAGCAGGTATTGGCTGTCTTGTGTCTTCAGTGGAAAACACCATTTAAAAAACCAAGACTTGCTGAATGATAATCATTCTCTTGTTCAGGTGTGCTTTGGTGGTGTGATATTTCTTATCCACAACTTATAGGTAGATGTTGTCTTAACAACAATGACAGATTTGAGTTTTCTAGTGAGAAAATTCAGTTTTCATCAATATTCATCTAGACTTTGCATTGACCATTAACTTGCTTGGTCATTCAGTTCATTTATGCAGTTTATGAAAATTTGTCTAAAATAATAACTTGGAATTATTCCAATAAGCCAGATATTTTCATGCTGTATGGAAAGATCACATGTGTAATTACCCACACAAGTCTGCATTTTCTTCTTCCTGAATAGATAATTTTCTAGCCTTTTCCATGTATATTCAGTGGAACCTCAAATTTCTCAAGTGGAGAATATAATTAATTATAATTTTTTCCTTAGAAACAAAATCAATAAGGAGCTAGGAGCTAAAAGGATTATTCCACATTGATAATATAATCATTAAGAAAACAAAAGCTCCGCATAAACTGAAGATAAAGAAAAGAGACTAAAAGATATATCTGAATAATAGAGTGACAGAAGAATGCAACTCAGCAATTTTAAAAAGATATAGTCATACTTAAACAGCAAACAAAAGTAAAAAGTGCATTTTAAAATTATATTAGCCTGTAAAACATAAGAATTACGGGTGCTAGAAGTAAGACATGTTTATAGTGAAAGGAAAAATCAGCATAAGATTTTGCTCCCAGTTCCAAATCTATCAAATTTCTATTGAATTTGAGAAAGTTTCCTGGAATGTGCTGAGGAGTTCCTGAAAGAAATTAGATGGGTTTCAGCTGAAAATCTGAAGTACTCCAAATTAGCATTAATGTCAAAATTTCAAATCAGTCTTCCAACATTTGAAAATTATGCAAATTTGCACACCTCCCTCTTTGAATAACAAAGCAAGACAGCCATTTCCCACTCTTTGATTACCATGAACAGCATTGAGAAGCAATTCTCAACTCTCTTCCCACGTGTCCCTATTTATAGCTTTCAAGTTTTCTTTCCCTGTCTCATGAACTCTTCCTTACTCATAATTAGTTAGAAACAGTTATTGGGAAACTAAACTGGTTTGCCTGCTAAAAATAACTTGCTCTGTCTTTTTCACTGAGAGGCCAACAACATTTGTTAGATAAAAAATGTTTGACAGAGTTAACGTTAAAGTTAACTTTAAACATTAACGCTTTGATGAGACAGTAATAAAACCACCAAGACATGCATTTTGTGATACAGACAGTTGTTAACACTCTGAACCTGAAGCAGTGAAGAAAAACTCTCAGTCTCATCACTGCAGAAAGCAAATGCTTGCCAGAATTTCTCTAGGACACATACACCACCAATTCCAGCAGGAAAAGAGCCTGGAAACTCTGACAAGTTACACAACCCAAGAGTCAAAGTATGGCCCAAAGAGGACCAAAATTTCCTTTCTGGAGACATGTGATACACAAAGAGGAATATCTGTATTGCTTTTAAGAACTTGCACTTGTTTTGGTTCGCTAATTTGAGATTTCCTGGCTAAGATTTCCCAAGGTTTTTCATGTTTAACATATATTTTTCACAAAAGCATGCACAGCTTCTTTCTTAGTAGTTCAACAGACTATCAACTTTCAAAGCCACCACTAATTAGTTCTTCCTGTCAGACACAGAGACAACCACCAACAGCCTCTCCTAAAACATCATTTCTGTAATGCAAAACCAAGACAGAACTTTAATTAGTGCCTATCTGAATTCACCCAGCTGGTCTCACCCTTTGTGACTGCAGGACGCTGAGCTAAGTGGGTGACTAAGAAGAAGGGATGGAAATCTGGAGAAATGACACAAAGAAGCTGCTCACTGACAAGGTGCCATTCACAGGTATCAGATAAAGTTATACAACTTGTTTCCTAAAAGCACTCAACACAGAAGAGCTCTGGGGCGGCCCAGAGAGAATGGAACCAAAACAGACAAGCCAAACAAAATAGGGGAGAAGAGGGAAAACCAGAGCCAAGAAAGTATCTGAGGTGATGAATGGCTGGCTTAATGTTAATTCCATACTTTGTGTCTGAAGGTTTAACATAAATTATGAAGGATGGAAAAAGAGGAGCTGTAAATACAACTATAATTACATTTATATTCTATAAATACATCAAGAGCAACCAGCTAAGACCAAAGAACATAACTAAGAGATCTCAGCCACCAAAAAATGAAAGTGAGGAGAAAATAAGGGGGGCAAATTTGGACTTTACACACTGTATGCTAAATGATACCAGCCTGTCTGGTCCCTGCATCAAGAAGACAATCACACTTTCCAAAAGTAATATACAAGTTCTAAAGGAAAACTATACTCCCAAAAAAGAACAAACAGAAGAAGCACTGCACAAGGCAAGCTTCCTAGGAATCAAATTGTTCCCATCATTTCTGAGAACATTCTGGGAAAGATTAAATATGATAACAGACTTTAACAGAAGGTCATATTTATAAAAAAACCCCATCAAGTTGAAGTTTAGACATTAACAGGTTAAAGTACTTTAAAATAGAAATAGAAACTAAATTAATGAAAATCAGTGACTAAAACAAGCCTTGTCTTAGGCAGAAGCTCTCTACCTAGACTCCTAATCACCAAAACATTACTTGCCATTTTTTCCCCCTCTGTTCAAATCAATCCTAATGTGAGATCAGAACTTATTTTGAATTAGCCAATTTTATTTTATGGCCTGAACGATCCATAGCTATATAGAGAATATCTGACTTCCTAATGTAACAGATGCTCTTTCTGGTGACCTTTTACCCCATGCATTTTTAACAGCTGTGATCATCTCCTCTGGACAACATGTGCCAGGGTCTCACCACCCTCAGAGTAAAATATTTCTTACTAACATCTAATCTAAACCTCCTCTCCATTTAAGGCTGCTAGCTGCTTTAAGATGATCACCTGGAATCTCTGTTTTGACTCAAAAAGAGCATTTTTTCACAAAACCCAGTTCTCGATACATGTTAAATATACAAAAAATAATGGCATACCAGGTTCCCCAGATTCTCAGCCTGGACCTCAGGACAAGGAGTTCAAGAAACCTCTCCTCATTTATTGAGATTTAAACAAATCTAGCTCAATCCATTAGAGACAGAAAATATGTGAATACCTTTAACATTTGAGGGAAATATTCAAAATCCTGCCAGACAGATATAAATTTTCAGGTTTTTACTTTAAAATCCATTTGAAATGGGTTTTGAATTTTTTTTTTAATCAAGCAGTAATAAAAAGTAAAAGGGTGCTCTCACAAACTGATGCTATTATGTTTCACACACTTCTAAATCTGACATTAAGAGCCTCTTACAAGCATCTGTGACCTGTGAAAGGATTTGGTCTTCATATTTAGTTTCTTCTTTTTCCAGCAAGATTTGGATGGAATTGTGCACATTTAATAATGATTTTGCAAGGGAGGAATTTCAATGGAAAACTTGTAGCTTCAGGCTGATTGTTTTACATTTTCATGAAACAGAAGAAGAGCAAAATTTCTGCTTCAGATATTTCCATTCTATCTTTTGTTTTAGCAAATGTTTTGTAACATGAATTCCAGAAAAGCATTAGCCACCTTTTAGAAGCTAAAACTGCTCAAAAGAAATATAATCCTCCTCATAGCCTTCAATGTCATCTGCCTTATGTAATAAGAAATTACTTGACTGAAATGGACAAGGTGAAAATTCCTACAGAAGAAAAAGGAATTATATGATTGTTTAAATACAAGGACAGCAGCTGTTTTCTAGTCATACAAAAGACTGAGGGATATGTGCTTAAATGCTAGGGACACAACTCAGGGTGATGCCTCAAGTTTCAGCTTTTGTATTTTTCAGATTTTGTGCTGCTTTAGTGTGCAGTTCTGAGCTTCATATGAGGGGATGGTGAGCTCTCTTCACAGAGCAGGGAGACAAAACAATTCCTTCTCCAGCTGGGGACCAAGGATAAATGATCCAAACCTCAGGCCCAGGAGCACAAACAACGTGGGCTGGAGAGAGAAAAACAAGCAGGGTGGGACTGCCTGGGCTAAAGCTGGAATGGGACAATGAACTCCAAGGTGCCAATGGAGCAGAGCTGATCCCAGGGAGAGCCCCCGGGAGCGCTCGTGCATTTTGGGACCATTTTGGTTCATCTTGGGTGCAGCCCTGGCTGGGCTCTTGTGCTGCCCAAGGTGGATCCATGGAGGAGATCCTTTTAATAAATCCCTGCTTTATTCTGTAACTCTGCCCAGCCTCTGTTCTAGGGCAGCCTTCTCAAGGCATCAAGGGCTTATTTTAAGCCCTAAAATAACTTATTTGGATACTTAGCAGAAGTTCACTCATTTTGTTTCTTAACAATACACAGACATACTATCTTCCTACATCCCTCCATTAAGATAAATGTGTTTGACATGAAAAGCTCTTCTTCCATTTGATCAGTTTGATACTGTTGTGTGTCTCAGAAAAAGACAAACAGAAGTTATGAATTGCACATACAATTAAATTGTAATTCGGAAAAAACTCCAAAATCAGTCCTTTTCAGACTTGTGTCCTTTGTTCAATTCTTATGTAATCAAGCTGCTTTCAGATTTAGAATACAGTAAACACTGATGCAAAATACCAAAAATTTCAAAGATTGCAAATATAAATATGCCACTCTCCAGAATCTGAAAGAATTCCATATCACCACCAAATCATAAAAAAGGGCTCTCTCTTTCTCTCATCTACTGCAAAAATGCTTTTTTTCATGCCATTGCCTTAAATGAATGTTGATTGATTGTGAGACAGGTAACAGGCAACCTTCAACCTAAAATTCCAGTCTCAAATTAACATCCTCATTATAAAACTGCAGATCCTTCTTATTAAAAAAAACCCAAAACAACAAGTAACCAAATGAAATAGCTGTCCAAAATTTAAACAAGCAAACAAACAAATAAAACCCCAACCTAACAACCCAAACAGCCTTGTTCCATAAAACAAGAACCTTGAACAAATGTTACAGTAGATTCTCAAACTGGATTGCAGATCTATTAAAGGTAGATCCAAAAGGTGGAATTCCTCAAAAGAACAGAAAGAAAACCTTCTGCTTTCAGTTCCAGCACTCCTGGACCTCTCCAGTGAACAAAAGCTATTCACAATCCAGCTCAGTTTAGCTTATTGTTAGACCAGACTTACCTTAGTCCTAGTTCCCTGCATGTCCCATTTCTTTCTCATTCCACTCTCTCCAAGTTTCTGTGAATCCTGTGCAGTTTAATTGGCTCAGAAGGACATCCATAAAAAATATGCCCATTTTTTATTTTTTTTAATGGATATTGGATGTGTAATATCAGTCAGACAAACATATATCAAACACAAACCAAAACTTACTTCTCATTCCAGTCAGCCAGGAAAAAGAAGGATTTTTTAACTGGAGTATTTTTGCAAATCTTCACTTGACATATTATCTTCCCAGCATAAGTTAGCAAACAGGAAAAAGAGAAAACTTTGTAGCTACAAAGGAGAAAAAAAAATTAATTGTAATATATGATGTCCAGTACAATATATTTGGAGTTACCCACTCAAAAACTTATGAAAATCCATCTTTAGATGAGAAAAGGAATTATAATAATTCATATCATATTAACATGCGCATGGAGGAATTTTAAAGTTTTTTTGGTTTTGGTTTTTTTTTTTCTCTAAAATTCAGAATGAAAGTATTGAAGACACCTGGGGTTGTTACAAGTTTTTGACAATAATTTTTTTTTTCATTATTGCAATGAACAAAAATTTAGACATAAGTGTTGGTACTTGCTCATCCTAGAGTCAGCAAGAAATCTCCTGGATGGACAAGTGCATGCAGCTCTGGGGCCTCCAGCACATGAGAAGCCATGGAACTGTCAGAAAAGGTTCAGAGGGGGACAAAAAGATGCTCAGAGGGCTTCCCTCTCCTGGGAAGACTGAGGGAATGAGGGTTGTTCAATCTGGAGAAAAAAAGGCTCCAGGGGGACATAAAAGCACCCAAAGTGGGCAGGGAAGGGATATTTTACAAGGGAATGTAGTGATGGGACAAGGGAAGGCTTTAAACTGAAGTAAGTTAGGTTTAGATTGGATATTGGGATGAAATTCTTTACCCTGAGGCTGGCGAGACCCTGGCACAGGTTGCCCTGTGGCTGCCCCTGGATCCCTGGAAGTGTCCATGGCCAGGCTGGATGGAGCTCTGAGCAACCCAGGATGGTGGGAGGTGTCCCTGCCCATGGCAGGGGGGGGAAGGGGATGATCTTAAAGGTTCTTTTCAACCCTGTGATTCTATTTATACCTTCTTTTCCCAATCTGTGCGTAAACAGATTAGAACTCAAGGGAATATATATATATTTTTACAGCAGAAGGATTAAAGCTCTCTGTGTTGGCCTTCAGAAGGTGAAGTGAGCAGCTTCAGAGTGAAATTTAGGTCTGGTCTCTTGCTTCACATCCTCTTACTGAAATCTTTTTAAATATTAGTCAAAATAGATTATAAATAATTAGTGTTCCTAATTAGTCTTGTAACTTCCAGATCTTCCTGCCAGGCTCAGCTTTAGACCTTATTCTGGACAAGAATGATGAACATGGGAAACAGTCAAATGTGAACAGGAAATCTGAGGCAGTCACAGATTGGAGGTGCCTGACTTTGCCATATTGATAAGAATGATGGCTTATCCCTTTCAGAACATTATAATATATTTTATAATTATTTTAGCAGATTTGTAAGGGATTTTTTTCTTTTTTTTTTTTTAATTAAAAGAAAATTATCTGTAGTCTGCAGTACCTTTGAGGTGTCAGTTCAGAGAAGGAAAAATTACCTTGTAGGAACAGGAAATACTTCCCCTAGTGTCTAAACTTTACAAAGAGCTGGAGGATAGCTCAGGAAATAAAAGGTTTTCATACAACCAAACGATTAAGTTCTGCTATTTAAACACCAGTACTGATCCAGAATAGAATACATATAATAATGTATATACTTCCCTATTGAATACATTTTATACATTATACATATATAGGAATATG
The DNA here is from genome assembly GCA_003676055.1 of Chloebia gouldiae. NCBI lineage: Eukaryota > Metazoa > Chordata > Aves > Passeriformes > Passeridae > Chloebia > Chloebia gouldiae. Next base: position 2,723,523 of record QUSF01000021.1, read on the forward strand.
TGCTTCAACATAGCATTCAAGTAATCAGTGGCCTTTAGGCTATGTGTTATATCACATTTTTCTAGTAATACATAAAATACAGTGGGAATGATATAACCATCTGTATTTAGTACCTTAACGAATGCAAAGCCCCTCAGATTTTTGTTAAATGGCTAATTACAGACAATGCTGTGTAGTACAGTCTTGTGTTCAGAGTCTGATGCAAATGATCCCACAGTTATTTGGGATTGAAGGTAAAGAGGGAGCAATGGGAAAATTAACAAAAACTTGGAAAGCAACTTTCTGACTCATAAAAATAATGCTACCAGACTGTGTGATAAGAAAAGAACACCAGTTTTGCTCAGACTAGGAAAAGCAGCTACTTGATGAGATGACTAATTTTACCAAATTTGAGCAATGAAGAAGATATTATTTCTGTTAGCTTTTTATTAAATTATCTTTTTTTTCTATCAAATTTCTATTTCTATATTTCTATTCTTTTGTTTTCCTGTGTCATGCTGATAGTAGGTACACTTAGATCTCTAAACTTCAATCACATCTATGAAGGACATCACCAATTCAGGTTCTTAGCCACATGACAAGGCTTGAACAAAGCAAGAGCAAAAATTGCTGAGAAAGCCTCACTGAGACTGAGCTCAAGCAAAAACACCCCTCTGCTTCACTTGGCAAGCTGGCCTCCAACCCTTCCAGTTACTTGTCCTGCTGAGACCACACCAATTCCCAGTCCAAACAGCCTTGGTGTGCATCACACAGTCTCTGACCTTAATTTAGGGCCACCACCAAAGCAGCAGAGGTGAGCTGGTGTCTGTGAAAAATTACTTTTGTCAAAGAGACAAGACATCATCTTATGAGCCCTCCTCCTACCTGGTCACCCAGGCTTCTGGGATGTTATGGGCAGCACAAACAGTGAAGCTCAGCTGAGAATTTAGGCTGATGTCTGCACATAAAGGGCTCCTAGGAATGCTGGCAAGCTGGAAATTTGCATCAAAGCTGCTGCTGTAGACATGGATGAGGCGAGAGATGGCCATGGAGAGCTCAGTCACAGCAGCTTCTATTAACACTGAGAGGAGACAGAGGAATAAATAAAGGTTAGCAATAGGTCATTTATGAAGAACTATAGTTATCCTAAACCATCAGTTACAGCTTTGAAATGCTTCCTAATAAAATTGAATTAAAATGACACAACCTGCAACTGAAGCCAATTAGCCATCTGTGCTTCTGAAACTGGCCTTAGCTCATTTCTGGTGTATCATTAACAGGCTTTCATTACAGAGCTTTCAAATTAAGTCATTTTCAACTACAGCAAGCTACTGGGTACCTCAGATATACCATTTCAGTCTTTGAATTTTTGTGCTGGAAAGATTTTTTTAAGTAGGCATTTTGTCATTTCAGCAGCTAAGTAGCTACTTACTTCAAGGGAACTGTCAAGGCAGCAGTAGGAGGGAGAAAAGGCACTGGTTAAATTTTAAGACTATAAAGCTGTTGCAACCGTAGGTAAACAATTAATAAAACATATAAAACAGCAGCCACAATCAGAAGTCGGCATTCAGGTGGTCATGGGTTGGTGATAATATTTCAGAAAAATGGACACTAAAATATATATCTATACAAGTAGGTATGAAATGTAGGCTGTACCCTAATTTATACCACACCTCTATTTATGTCATTCCCTCTTGCTTCAGCTCTGCAGTACTTTTCCTTTTTTTTTTCCTTTTTTTTTTTTTTTTCCTGCAATTACTGGCTTTTATCCATCTTCCCTTTCTGTTTTTGGAGCAGCCTGACTGCCAGTGTAAATTCAAACCCCCAGTCCTGGCAGCTTCCATCAAGTGAAGAGAGCTGTTAAGAGCACTCATTTCTCATGCATGGGATAGGTTGAGAGAGAAAGTGTCAGAATACATTGAATTGTTCCAAGATCAGGCTGATTTATCATCCAAGAGGAAAACCCCAAATTCTCCTTTTTTTACCCTTCTAACTCACATTTTTCTACATGATCAAGAACACACTCTCACCACTTGTTAACAGCTCTTGAAAAATTCCCTGGACTTCTCTGGCCACTGAAATCAGCAGCCACCTATCAGCTCATAGTGTCTATTGAAAGAAAAAATAAAAGAAAAAGAAGAAACAACACAAGGAATAGAAAGTCTGAGACTCCCATTAGCTTTTTATCCTTGGGATAGGTGCAACAGTCCTGCCCAACAGCAGATACAGATAACACCATTCCCTGGACTTAGCTATCCCTGTTTGCTAACAGAAGTATTTCCAAAAAACCTTATCCTCAGTCAGGAATTTTATTCTCCTTCTTTGATACCTTTTTCCATTAACCCAGAACTATTGAGTCACAAAATGCATTGCAAACAGTGCAAAGAAACAATTTATCTTCATTTCATAATAGACAAATGTTAATTATGTAACAATAGAAACACACATAAAATTGAAATAGTTTGACATATAATGAGGTTTTCTTTTGAAAATACTGACAGCAAATTATTGCATATATGAAGGACTGGCTACAGTACTACACCTTGTAATGTGATAATCTTCCATATATGAAAACTGAATAATTTTAGAGATCAACAGGTTAAAAAAACTCAGCCCTTCTACTGTCTCTGTCTACCACTTGGTTTTAATTGCCTTTTTTGTCTATCCTCATTAGAATTTTCACCAGTTATCATCCTTCACCACAAAAGCTTTGAAAAAATCTTTGGCTCTAGTGATTTTTTCCCTAGAACACCTTTTAATTCTCATTCCCAGTCGTCTTGGATGTGCAATCACTTCGTAACTGCAAACTAAATGTTTAATATGCACTGTGTTCTTTACATTCCAAAAACTTACCCACAGTGATACACATGGAATCTTCTAAAGAGGTCTAAAGGGTATCAGCTGACTGTTATTTGAACCAGTATTTTTTCTGAAAAATAGCACACTATTTTTTTTATTAAGGACCAACAACTCTTTGGGAGATTCCTTGTTTCCAATCTGTTCAAAGTGGTTGACAGACAAATTCAGTGTAATATCAAACCTCTTATTTATGAAAATTGGCCTGCTGAAGTCAATTATTTCTGACTAAGACCTTCGCAGTGTTGTCTCCAAAAGAAGGTAAAAGGTAGTTCAGATCTCTGAAAAGGTACAGTTTTAACACAATCTATATTCTAGGTAGTAAAGCAACATTTCAGATTTTGTCTCCAGAACAAGAAGTAATGTATTCTATCTCAGCTAAACCACAGATAGAAGGGACTACTCTGTGAGCAAAGGATTCCCAAATAATAAAGTCATGAAAAAATACACAATGGAGTGTTTTCTATAGCAGAAAATGCACATGTACCAGACAAGGAAGTGATTAAGATGCAAGATGCCTATCACTGCATCCAAGCTGCCCTGTCCATTGACCATGATTGCAGAAAATTTATTTTCATGGTTTACCTGAGTCACAAAACTGATGTCAGATGTGTAAAAACCAGAGAAGCAGACAAAACCAAACAAAATCCCTCAACTGGCTGTAACAACATGTGAGGGGTGAAGGCAGCAGTGGGACAACCTCGGGGCAATTGTTTCACTGCCAGCCAAAGAAGACAAATGACCTTCAGCATTATTTCTCTATTAGGACATACAGGATAAAGATATTTTCAGGAACAGAATTCCTTGGGTTTAAGCAAATGTCTAAGTATAATCTGGTCTGCAGGTCAAGGAATTTTTTTAACATTAAGTTTCTTATTCTTGCTAGCTCTCAGTTATAAAACAGTCTATAGTTTCTGTGCCAGAATCAGCCCTTTTCCAACCCCCATTCTTCAGTCATTAGGACCAACAGCAATTAGCTGAATTAGAGGGAAACATCTTGGGCAGTCTGTAAACATCCATTACTCACAAAACTTGGTCAGCATTTTCTCACTGTATTTTAATTAGCTGCTGAATAGGATATGGTAGGCTGAAATTATATCTCCCATTCATGAAGCCAGAGAACTTTTACTGCTTTTTATGCTTTTAACAAATCTCAGCTGAGAAAGGACTTGTTTTTCACTGATTTACAAAAGGGCAGGCCATGGACTTGCTACAGCAGATTCAGAGTTTCAGCTACATCAAAACCTGTTTTCTAGAAAGGTGTCCCAGGGATATCCAGTATGTAAGAGACAATGAAAGGACCACATTGCAAAGTGAACTGTGACCAAGATTAACAATCTCACAACTCAAACCTCGTGCTTTATTCCTGGTGTGAAATTATTTGCCACCACCTTCTCACTGAAGGTGAGGAGAAATCTGACACGCAGAAGTGTGAGGAGAACCAGGGAAGTGAACTTTAACCACAGCTGCCAGATACACTTATTTCTGACAGATTCCTGTTCCTTGTGTGGGAAATCTGAAGGAATAAATTCTACCTCTGGTGAGAAACAGAACAATCTTCAATCCTGAAAGGGTTAATGAATATCCCTGCAAGAGCCTTCAAGATTTAGTAAGGAATATAGTAGCTTATTCCTTACACAAACCCACTCACTTTTCCCTCTCAGTCCAGTATTACAATTCCTATATTATTTTATTGCCAGATCTTGCAAAAGGGCAGGCACTTTGCTGTTCCTGCACCAGCAGATGATGTCAGTTCAACACATGTCAAACACTCTCTCTGACCTGTACACGTTTTCTCCAGGTAAAACATGACAAAAATCTGGCTGAACAGAATTTGCAATGAAGGCTTATGACCCTTTTGACAGGTTAAAAATACTTTTGAGAAACAGAGCTTGATTTTTTCCTTTCCAACTTATTTTCAGAGATGAAAGAGCAAGGTCCTGAATACATTTTAGGACACGCACACAAAACCCCAAAACCAACCAAAACTTAAGAAAAAATAAACCACCTGACTTTTAAGTAAAATGCTAAGTAGCATGCATTAAGCCACTATTGTAATAAGAAAGAGGCAGAACATGAAAAGGCTTTAATGCATATACTGATCAGATGCAGTTTCCAAGCACCAGTATTTACTGGATTGTTTTCTCCTACTAGTTAAAGGATCCGATGGATTATTCCTTAAAAGCAACTTAAAAATCTCCTGCTGTCCTGGTATCAAAAATGTCTCTGCTCCTATATAGTTTATGATGCCCTGATAATTTCTGCCTACTTTTTTTGTGCAGAATTGGGGGGGTTGTAATTATTTAAAAATTGTTCATGATTAAAAAGCCTCTGGCTATAGGGACAATATATCAGATGCAACACAACAACAGCTTAGAGGTGAGGAGATGTGCTCTGGTTTGGAAACAATGCAGCAGACACGTAGAAAAATGAAATAAAATCAATAAAAATCCCCTAAGATTTTTCGATATTGTGAAACAAAAAGAGTTTTTCCCAAAACAAAAATGTAATGGGTTTGTGCTAAGAAAGGGAGGAAAAGAATTTTTCAGCTCTCTAACAACAAAAAACCATTTCCCTCCTTTCTTCCCTTTTTAAAATATGTTTTTTTAAAAGCCTTTCTGTTGGGAGTGCTTTTATTATCTGGTCTAGAAATAAGTTTCAAATCCCAAGCACAGTTAGAGAGGCTTTACAGTCTTAATGCAATGATGACTACATGGCATGTATTGTAAGCATTACATTCCTGCATGCACCCTAAAAGATAACAACTCCAGCAATTCAGTTGGAAAAGACTGTTGATTCAATATCATCAGTTCCTGGTGCATACCAGATCTTCTGGATGGGTCCCAGAGAACTACTGGTCAAATTCTGAAAGCTGCTTATTATGTCTGATCTGATGAAATCCCTGCCCTAAGCAGCAAGGCTGTAGACATGGAATAAATATTCATTCATCAGCTTTTGAGAGCCACACACAGAGTCAGGTCTGCACCAGTCTGCACTCTTTTCACACTCTGGATTGCAGCAAACTGCAATGCTAAATCTCCATTAACATGAGTAATCTTCATTTTCTGTGAACACTTGATGCTGCAGAAGGATACTCATGTCTAGAAATGCCTATAGTTCCTCCCATTTAACAAGAAATAACATATTTTGGGCACTAAAACTTGAACATAATCTTCTAAGGACTTCATAGAGAGGAAAAATTACATGATCCAGACTTAGGCATAATGTGGGTAAGTATTGCTTTATTCACTGCTGTGGCATAAATTGTTCCTCACAGATAACACTGTTAATAGAGGCAGTTATTGGAACACTAAATCAAGGCTAGATACTTTGAATATAGTCTTTGACTTGCATAGTCCACAGTGAATGACTAAATAATAAACCTCTGAAAATCTGTTAT